>JAHVYC010000060.1:294416-318236 GCA_020623665.1 Calonectria multiphialidica | reverse complement strand
GCTTGGTTGGTTGGTGGGAACCAGTAACAAGGTGCACCAGCAGCAGTAGCAAAAAGCCGTGAGAAAGGAATAAAGCAAACTGCCGCGTCGGGTTAGCCAAGCCTTCTCGGCCATCAGCCCCCCCCCGCTGCCACGTACCGGACATGGCCATCGTATTTCGCTGCGTCCTTGCCCAAGTCAATCATCCACCTCTTCTACCGCCTTTTCCTCCACTCACACTTCTCCGCCATCATCCATCCTCGCCATTGGGCACTTCCCATCCTCCCCCCCCCCCACCCTCATCGGTTGACATCTCCCCCTCGCGCCTCTCATCTGGCAAGGCTAGCCCAGCTAATAACTAAGTTGGCATCAAATCATCAAATCGCCGCCAACAACAAGCAAACGTCCATGCAGTCCGGCCCCTCGTCCTTTTCTCGGGTCTCCACTCTCCTCCCTGCAGCCACTCTACATGGTGTGGAGTCGGCCGCTTTTTTCTCTCTCTGCCCTCCCATCTGTTCCACAAGACAAGGTCTGTGCCTCTCCGGCTCACTAACTCACCCTCTCTTACACCAGTCACAACTACGACTATGGCTATGCACTCTCACTTCCCAAGACTAGGGCTGTTTTGTCATGTCATGCACGCCGTTTGCGTTCCCGTCCGTCGCCGCCCGGGCCCGGGCCCTAGCGATTGTATCCATACCCGCTCGTGTCGCTGGACATTTTTTTCTCCCCTTGGACTCGACACTTCGCATGCCGAAAAAGCTCGTGCCCGCCCGCACTCCCTCCTGCTACCACACCTCCCTCTTCCACCCCCCCCCAGAAATGCCTGCAGCCAACCACCATCCACACCCTCCTCCCCAGTCCACTCAACGACGCCGCTCTTCTCAATCCATTCGCCTCCTCCGTCTCACTCAACAGGCCGTCGTCCCGTATACTTGTTCATTCTATCAACGGGAATAAGCACCTCGGCTTCCTTCAAATTCTCAAAAGAGTCGGCCATCGAGACATGCCGAGCGCATGGCCCCCGGTCAACCGAGTCAGACAATCAACCATTCTTCTCCCGGTGATCGATGGTGCCCGTCGGGGTCCGTTCAGCGTCAGGACTCCCCCGCTAGTGCCGCTGCCGACCCACCATCGTTATGGCCCATCTTGAGCTCGGCGGCAAGAGAAGCCTCGTGAAAGGCGGAGAGCCACTCGACGACGTCCCGAAGCCTCCATCCAGCCCATCACGCTGACGCCTATGGCCTAGGGCAGAAAAGCCCCCCCCCTCCCCTCGGCCTCTTGGTCCCATCCTGCGACTTCTCTAAGCGCCCGATGCAAGCCAAGCGTCCAAGGCCTGTTTCACCCCCGCCTGCATCCCACGCTTCTGCTGGGAAATCCGGCCGCAGATCGAGAGGCCCTCGGCTATGCAGGTCGAACCACTGTGTCCTCCGTCCCATACTCCATCGACCCATGTCCCTGTCCTTGTTAATGTCAATGTCATTGTTTGTCTTTGTCTCGTCCTGCCCATTGTTTAACCACATCTTCCTTCAGCCTCTCCATCCATTTACACCTGTGAATCATTGAGCATGTACACCCGACAGATGTGCATGTGCTGTGGCGTTCTTTTCTCATCGCCGACACATGGTTGAGGGGCTCCGTCATCGAGAAATGTCTCTGATTAAATTGCTGTCGGGTCCAATTCAATATCCATCCTACTCAACCTCCTGCTCCCCATGCCTAGTGTACCATGTCCCATATCCCCATGTGCCCTTCTCCCTGGTTCCTTGTTCGTTCATTTTGCCTTGTGCCATTTTCCTGTTCATCAATCATCCGGCCGCCTCGAGCAGTATTGTCATGCCTCAAAGCGGCCTGCACACACGCCATTCTTCCTTCCCTGGTAGCCATCTGCGCTGATCGTTTTTTATTTTCGTCCGAGTCGAGCCTCCGCATCGGCCATGCTTGCTTGTAGCCGCACATCGCGTGTCAGCCCTGTCCTTATTGACCTGTGTACCCGTCGAC
Source organism: Calonectria multiphialidica (assembly GCA_020623665.1). NCBI lineage: Eukaryota > Fungi > Ascomycota > Sordariomycetes > Hypocreales > Nectriaceae > Calonectria > Calonectria multiphialidica. The sequence continues at coordinate 316,256 of JAHVYC010000060.1, read as the reverse complement.
CCGATGCGCCATGCGGATTCCCCGTGTGGTTACATAGTACTCCCCATCCTGCTCCTCAAAACACATTTGGAGTCAGGCTAAAGTGCATGCCGGAACCACCCCCTGCTTGACCGTTGGACCTGGGTTTGTTCTATGCTACACCGGCCACGGCGCGGCTCTCAGTTGTCCAGCCGAGCAAAAGACGCGACAAACGCTTTCCCGGAGCAAGGAGGAGGCCTCCCCCTTCTTCGTCTCAGTTCAATTTCCAATCACTTCTTGACAATGGTGACTTGGTCAAAAGTTAGCCCAGATATCCCTTTTGGCTAGACCCGGGGGAAATCAGGTCATCCAGTGTAGACCGGGGAGAGAAACGCCCACGCCAACCAAAACAGATGCAAGGTCCCGAGAAGTGTGTCGCAAGTGTAATCTAGGCGACACTGGATGCTCCTCTTCCGGTGCCCGCGCGCGGCTGCCTGCGTTGGGGAGGGGTGTATCGGGGGCCTCAACTTACCGACATCCTCGTCACACAGCTCATGCGCCAATCCAACCCTCTGGGGCTGGTGTTTGACGGACTTTCCGTACACAATGGCTGTTTTAAACACATCCACAATGCTTCGGTGAATGGCGTTACACTGGGCAGGCATTTCCAGGTCAGCAATCACAAAAACCGGCGGGGTGTGACAGTGGCCGGCCATCTGCATGGGCGGGAAAAGAGGGTCACGGTTGGGAGCCAACTTACAAAATCCTCGACCGTGCAACGAGTGCTTCGGAGGACTACGGGCTGCGAATAGTCAGGCTGCTTGCCCTTGGGTTTCGTGTACACGCGGACTAGGTTCAGCTTGTCCCACATGGCCTCCATCAGCTCGTCAACGTTCCACCCATGCTCCGAGCTAATTGGCACTGCGTTGGGAATGCGATACAGGAGATCCAACTCCTCGATACTAATTGAGTCAATCTTGTTTAGGCAGTAAACCACCGGGATGTAGCTGCGGCAGGTGTTAGAACATTGTGGACTAAGCCCTGGTCTTTGGTACTTGTGTCATACCTTCGGCTTCGTGCCTCAAGGACGTCAATCAGGTCGTCAACGGTTGCGTCACATCGGATGGTAATATCGGCCGAATTGATTCGATACTCGCTCATGACAGCCCTGATCTCGTCGTTGTCGATGTGCGTCAGGGGCACGGTGCTGGTAATGTTCAAACCGCCCTTGTCCTTCTTCTTGAAGGTGATGTTCGGGGGCTCCTTGTTGATACGGATACCGAATCCTTCCAGTTCAGACTCGATAACCCGCTTGTCGGTCAGCGGTTTGTTGACGTCCAACACGATGAAGATCAAATGGCACGTCTTGGCGACGGCGATGACCTGCCGACCACGTCCTCGACCATCCTTGGCTCCCTCGATGATTCCAGGAAGATCAATGATCTGCAAGGGTGCGCCTAAGCCATTCAAGATCAGTCAGTCACCTCATGACGCGGAGCCGATGTTGGTTGGGCATGATAGTATGGTACTGGCGCGGGCGGCACGCGCCCTGAGGAGCGGGCCAAACGGGAGAGACCCAAGGTGGGACGGACTAACCATTGTAGATGAGTTGACCAGGCACCGATGTCAGGGTGGTGAACTCGTATGCGGCGGCCTCGGAGTGTTGGCCCGTCAGGCGGCTCATGAGTGTACTCTTGCCAACCGAGGGGAAGCCAATGAAGCCGATACTGGCGACACCAGTCCTGGCCACATCGAATCCAGCGCCACCTCCGCCGCCGCCTCCCGAGGGAGTCAGAAGCTCTCGCTTGAGCTTGGCCAGCTTGGCCTTGAGCTGGCCCAGATGATACGAAGTCGCCTTGTTCTTTTGAGTCCTGGCCATCTGTTGGGGCGAGTTAGAACGGCCGAGAACTACGGGGAGAGGGTCGGGGGCGGGCGAGAGGGCTGGTGTCTCGTCCAGAGCGCTCCCGTTGCAAACATACTTCGGACTCAATTTCCTTGATCTATCGGTGTCCGTGGTTAGCGACGGGCGATGCCATCAGATGGCGCGACCTGGGGCAACGAACCTTGTCCACGGTGGTCGACATGGTGGCGACTAGTTGGCTCTTCTCGCCGGGTGTGATTTAGGGTCTGCCGCAGTATCTTGCCTCTCGGGGGGGTTTTTCCCTGTGTCTGAGTCGGACAGGTGATGGAGCTCGGATCAGTCGCTGGTCTAAATCGTTGCGGGCGGCTCGACGTTGGAAGTCGTTGTGATGCAAAGAATGTGGTGGGTGAGTATTCAATGGTGGGGTAAATTTTTTGACCAGACAAAGTTGTGATGTGTGATGTCAGTGCTCCCGGGCCCACAGCGGGCATCCTTTTTTTCCTCTTGCCATTCTGCCTTTGGCCTCCGCCGCGGCCTCTGAACAATCCTTGGGCGACACGCACCGACCTCAAGGCGCCTGCTGCTCAACCAACACTGGCGGCAAAGACAGGACGCAGCAGAGACCGACCAACCAACCTGGCACCGGTTCTCTCCAGGCATCATCGGACCCTCACCACCCTGCCCTTCATCTCCCAACTTCCCCATATTTGCCTCAGCTTCCAATCCATCGCCCATTGCGTCTGGGTCGTCGTCCGGCCCCTCCTCTCCCTCTCCCTCTCCCCTCCGCCGGGATGTTGGCGCGCGCTTGCCACTTCGCCCCTTCGAGACACTGAATTCACCGAATACGGGGGGACCTGCGTGCGGCGTGATGGCAATCTTCCGGCCCGTCCCAAGCATGCAATATGCAACGCAATCGCCTCGCGGCGGAAACTAGTATCAAACTCACGATCCCCCACGCGCGGCCCTCGTCACACTCTGTCTCTTCAATGGCTCGTACCGTCATCGGACCATCACCCAGTCACCTGAGACGCACCGTCTCGGCCGTATGAAATTGTAACCACTGTTTTATTGAATTGCCCACGGCCCTGGATATGGGCTATCTTGGTCTCGGGCCATCCCATTGTGCTATGTATGTAATTTTATCATGTTCGCCTTGGATATACCATACCATCTCAAGAGTGGGCTCCCGCAGTTCTTTACTCTTCCAAGTTCATCATCCAAAACCTCGCCAAGTTCGTCCTCGAGCGCCCATTGCCCGTGTCATATCCCAACCTGTTCTTCTCAGGCAGCTACCTGGCCTCCCCCCCCATCAACAAACATCCGTCCCGAGGCCTCCCCCCCCAAACATAAAAAAAAGATAATAACAAAGAAACCAGACAGGTTCACGTGTCTGCCTGCGCTTGCGCCTTGCATAATCGTTACCCCGACAAAGAGAACCTCAAATCGATATAGTATAACATTTCTTGTCCATTGCTGTTGGTATCGCCTGGCCGCTTCCATGTCTGGCTCAGGTCGAGGACCCGTTCACTCCATTTGTCAAACCTCTTCCATTCGTGGCCACGGGCTCATTTGCAGGCCCGACAATTAAACTCTTCGTAGTGCCATTCGCAATTGATCTTGCTGGCGTGGCAGATTTCTGGCTTATGGGTGACGAGTGGATGCCGTTGGCAATCGGCGAACTCGCGTGCCCATTGATAAGGTGTTCCAGGCCTTGATCCATGCAAATACGTACGTACTCGGGGTCATCTGGATAAACTTGTACGAAGCCTCTTCGGGGAACACGTTTCTCGGGGAAAGGCAACTTGCTCGTCTGATGCAGCGATGGCAAATCCTCGCTCACCATCGCTCCGTTTATGTAGTACTTGGATCGGGGAGCAAATCCGTGATATCGGCTCACATCTGGGTCCGATTTCCATTTTTGCGTTGCCTTCCAACCAATGCCTTGGGCCTCTGACTCGAGCAGTTCACGGTATTCAACGCCGAGCTGAACATTCCTCAGGTGTGGAATATTCGGAACAGTGTACATCAAGTCTGATACCTGAAAGATATGTTAGCGCACATCGTTCTCGAGTGAAAGGGAGGTAGCATACCTTGACAAAAAACATGTCAGTGTTGAGAAACCTTTCCCAGGCCTCCTTTCTGAGTCTTTCCTTGGTCTGGAAGCGTAGGGAGCACGGGTCTTCGTCGCCATAGTAATCAGGGAGCTGACGTCCAAGGTCCCAAAGCTTTTCGGATACCAGAGCGTAGAGTTTCCATTCCACTCGCCAGAGTGATTGTTTGGCGAGCGGTGACACGGGGATACGTTCCCATGCGGTATCTGTGACAGAGTTAGCGCCGGCACATAAAATTGCTGATGATCAACGTACATCGTGAAAGATCAAGATCCTTCTCACCGAGCAGCAGAGCAACGTGAGTGTTGAGAACCCATTGCTCTCGGCCCTCAGGTGTCTGGTTCGCTTCAGGTCGGATAGTGTCGTATCGAACACCTTGCATGCGCTTGAATTTTTCCGCAATGGAAGGAAGTTTTGGGTTCGGGCAAATATCGAGCCATCGAAGTAGTGGAGGCAACTTGTCCAAGCGTATGCGCTCCTCTTCCTCTCGAATCCGCTTGAGCTCGGCTTCACGAGCTGCGCGTTTTCGCTCCATTTCCTCTCGGTGGGCTCGTTCGCGTCGCTCGCGTTCCTTTCGCTCTTCTTCCTCGCGTTGCCGGCGAGCCTCTTCGGCCGCCTCCCGCTCAAGTTGTTCACGGCGAAGTCGCTCCTCCTCTTCTCGTCGCTTGCGATCCTCCTCCTCCTTTTTCTTCTCCTCTTCGATTCTTCGCTTTTCTTCCTCTTCTTGTCGAGCCTTTTCCTCGGCTTCGCGGCGTTTTCTTTCCTCCTCCTCTTGGCGTTTTCTCTCTTCTTCTTCCTTCCGCTTTCGTTCGGCTTCACGTTCCTCCTCCTCCTTCCGTTTCCTCTCCTCTTCCTTTCGCTTCTTTTCTTCCTCCTCGGCTTTCCTTCGAGCTTCTTCTTGTTCACGCTTCCGTTTCTCCTCGGCCTCAACGCGTTTGCGCTCTTCTTCCTCCTCCTTCTTCTTCTTCGCCTCTTCTTGCTCTAGAAGCCGTTGCTTTTCCAATTCTGCTTCTTTCTCGCGGGAGGATTTGGCGTCAGCATCTTCCGAAGATTTAATGGGATCGGCATCCTGCATATCCACATCAACATCCTCAGACTTGACATGAATGAGCTTCTCGCTGCTGTTGGACCGCGTTGAGTCTCCTCGGTGAAGGCGAACATCACGGCGTTCGTCATCGTGACTCTTGGCGGATTTGCTGGAGACTTTGGATGACTCTTGAGGCAGGCCCAATTTGCGAGGTCGTTCGTCCGAAGACATTGAGCGCTTCTTCTTCTCCTTAGCTTCACCCTCCAGACGCCGTCGCTTCAATGGAACTTCGCTATCGTCCTTGTCACCGTTGCTCGGCCGGTCAGGCGTAATACTAGCACGGTGCCTCTTAGCCGATCCGTCGCCAGATACTACAATGCGGTCCCGAGATTCGTCGCGCTTCAGTGCTTTGGTTCGATCATGATACTTCTCCGATAACTTGTCGCTCCTGTGCTTCTCTGGCGCTTCGTCATGTTTCAAGTCATGGGGACTCGGCGGGTGGTCTTTCAGAGACGAAGCATTCGATGCCATGCTGGCACGACGTTGCCTTTCGCGTTCCCTATGGAGTTCGCCCTTTGAAACGAGTTTCCTCCTCGGTTTAACAGATTCACCTTCCGAGGATATTCCTGCGGCGTCGGATTCGGTACGCTTTGTCTTGAGTTTTTTGTGAGAAATTGTGGGTGATAGTTCGCGGTCTGAAACATTAATGGATGGGATTCGCTCCTCTTTTCTCGGCCTTCCGGGTCCACGTTTTGGGGGTGGATTGTCACCATGGCTCAACAATTCGGATTTCCGTTTCTCCTTGGGGCTTGTGAGCTTTGACGAGACTACCTTCTTCTTCGGTTCGAGCTCTCGTGCAGGGCTGGAGAGATGTCGCTTGTGGAGGAGAGCTTCCTCCTTTTCCTTTGCTTCAGCTCGCCTCGCCCGCTTGGCATCTCGCTCCTCACGCTCTCGTCGGCTGGGGGATTTCGTCTTGCCTGAGTCCTTGAGGCCGCGCTTGTACTCGTCATAGGCGTTCTTGAGTAGCTGTTCTTCCTCTTTCCAATTTGTTCCTTGCCGTCGCCGAGCAATCTCATAGTAGGTTTCTCCTTTGAAACGCCTAGTTGGGTCAAAACCTTGCTGTTCCAAAAGCAATTCAATCACTTTGATATTCTCCTGGCCGATAGCTGCCATGATCGGTGTCGAAACATCCGGCTGCATAGAAGATATCGGAGCTGGATCCGGATTTGCTCCACCCAGCCCAAGAAGTAACTGAATGACTAAATCATGACCGCCCCTCGCAGCAGCGACCATTGATTCAGGATCGTCGAAACCCTCCTTGACCTGCAGGATCCGGGCAACAGTCTCTTCGTCGCCGCGACCAGCAGCTTGTCGGAGAGTCTTTTCGTCAAGAGGCATGTATAATAAATCGTTTCTAGTTTTAGTTGCTCGTACCGTTCCAGTTCTGCGGCCGGCATGTCCAGTGGCTGGGGATTGACGGGGGCTATCAGGTGCGTGAGAGTCCCTAGCATCGTGATTATCGTGATGTGAGTGGCGGTCTTCGGAGGTGCGTTGCCGCCCACCAAATCGTTTCTTGGCCTCCAGAAGAGCCGACCGTATCTCGTCAGCGTTCTCCGTGTCATCGCTCACCCTGTCAATGGGTTCTTCGCCGTTGACATTGGCCTTTCGGGGGTTGACACCGGCATCCAGTAAAAGCTTGACAACTCCCAGGTGGCCATTATCAACGGCGTCCAATAATGGCGTATCCTTGTCGTAGTTGACACAGTCCAAATTACAGCCGGCATCAATCAAGAGCTTCACGATATCCTCGCAGCCATTAATTGCGGCAATCTGGAGAGGAGTGTTTCCGGCATAATCAGCTACATTCAAATCCTCCGGTCTCTCCCCAAGCCGTTGCTTAGCGCCTTCGTATTCGCCTCTTGCGCAGGCACGAGCTAGGAAGGTTTGGCCATGAGCATCCAGGTGCTTTTTGTGTGGCGCCATCTTGGCCGGGGACGCATTTGACTCGGATGTAGAGGGGCCCGCAATACCACGCAGCTTGGAACTGCGAGGGTGGGGGCTTCCACTGGCGGAGGACTCGTCAGAGTGGTAATCCGTGGGATGCAGCGGAGTGGGGAGGCGCTTCTTCTTCTGGCTGAGGCCGTTGGAAGAGTAGGAGGGCAGTTGGGAAGAAGCGCTGCGACGGTGAGTTCGAGCCTGGGGGGAAATGGAGCGGGAATCATGGTGTGATTTTGATGTGGACTTGGCCTCCTTGTGCAAACGAGCGGAGTCGATGCCTGCACTAGTAGTACGCTGGCGCCTAACCTTGCGAGTGTCGGCCTCATCGTCAGAGTCTTGCTTGGGGACCTTTCGTTTGTGCGGTAGGAGACGCTCGCCGGGCTTGAGCTTGTCGCGCAGGGTCGTCCTGGGTGGCCTCGGGTGAGTGTGTTCAGAGTCTGACGACGAGCGGGGGTCGTCGGAGCGTCGACGATGTTTATGCTGTTGAGGTGGGGACGCGGGTGCTGAGCTCAATCCGCTCGAGAGGTCCTTGTTTCGCAGCTGTTTTTCGCGTTCAATGTGGCCCGACAAACGCTTCTTCTTGACGGCGTCGACGAGACGGTTGGGGGCAGAGGGCCTTTCGGCGTCGTGAGAGGCGGGGGCCTTGAATGGCGGCCTCGCGGCATCGGCGTCACCATCGCTCTTGTCTTCCTGTCTCACCTTGCGAGCCTTGGAGGGCGAGTGGCCGTCCTTGCCAGGAAGGACTATGGTCTCGGCGTCGGAATCGCGGTCTTCGTGGACATCCTGGTCGGGGGCGGCAGCATGAATCGTGGACGAGCGCGAGTCCTTAGAAGGAGAGGCGGGCACAGGGCTCATGGGTGCGGGTTGGGAGGTGGTGGTCTCGGTGCGTTGGCCAGGCCGCTGAGGGGAAGCGCCAGCAGGCCTCGTCTGGTCGGACTGGGCAGCATTCTGCGCATCCATATCATTTACCTGCGAGGAGAACGAGTAGCTACCACCATCCTGGAGATGATGGTTAAGGTCGGCAAGGGAGGGGCGATTGATTCGCGTCGACGAGGTGTTGGGGTGCCGGGCAGGACAAACCCCCTATCGCTTGGGGGGTGTGTGCGTGTTTGGCGTTTGGGCGAGGAGGCGGCGTCGAGCAGGGCGCGGGTTTGGGAAAAACAGAACAGCGACGCGGGCGCGAGCGGGCACGAGCGGGGGCAGAGGGCACCGCAGGGGGGCACGGAGGGAGCAGCAGCAATGGAGCAGAGTGTCGATGAGTCGTTTAGGCGTAGATGAGATGGATGGAATGGATGCTGCAAGACTCGCGGGTTCGAAGCTGAACGAACCTTGATTGGGAATGACAGATGAAAACGGGACTTGGACCCAAGCCGCGAGACAAAGTCTGTCCTCCCAGTGCCTAGTGCTAGGCTGATGGCTGGGGGGCGCGTGATTGGTTGGTGGCGAGGGGGGCGTACGGCGGCCCACAGCGACTCCGGCCGCACTTTCTGTTGGGCCAAAACACACCCGACACTGTGTAGCCTATAAGCGGGCTGTAAGCGGGCTGTGTGCGGGTCCGGAGTGCTTTCTTTTAGTGGCTCCTCACCGCTACGAGTCCTGGCCGTTCAGTAGGGACAGGGAAGCTCTAGAAGGGCTCTCCCGTCCCCGTCCTTGCAGCTTGTAGTGTGTTTTGCGTCTATATTAGCTTGGGGTTGGGGGTTGCATTAATTATCCTTTATTTTTATCCAGGTCTCTTTTCTCTTCTTATTCTTTCTTCTTTCCGTTCCTCAGCATTGATCGCCAATTTAAGCAAAGTTCCCCATCCGGCTTCCTACAGGTTCCTCTCATTTTACGTTTTACCATCTCATCGCCTGCTCACGCCAAGCGGTGTTTCATCGTTCGTGTCGGCATTTCGCACAGGCGGACGCGCGAGTGGCAGGGCAGAAAACAAGGCACACGCGCATTGCCTGCATACACATCAACGAAGCAGTCGAGGAGCGAGGTCGAACTTCAATAAAACAAAACAAGACAAAAAAAAACCAGTGTGCTACAACTTATACCAGGAGATTCCCCTTGCTTATATGCGGATTGCCAATCCATCTTTTTGTTGTCTTTGACTTTCGGCTCCTTGCGTCGGGATTTGACTGGCCTCGTCGTGTGCCATGAAATCCCACCTCCTCGTGGCGGGTAATATCCTCTCCCTGCTGCCTGCAGCTCGGCCCCGGCCCAGGCTGGCTCGCTTTCCCGCTAGCGGCACGTGTGCCGCCGCCTGACTAACCCATCACTTCCCGCCTCGGTTTCACGGTGGCTCGCTAGTTCGCCTTTCGTTCCCCTGTCATATCATGATCATCGGCCACGCATGCACAAACCTATCAATCCCCCCGCCCTGGATAGATGGCACAGCGCACATCTCGAAAGCGCACGCACTCGCGATACTTCCTTTGCCACTGACAAACCAACGAGCAGCACTTTGTCGTCGCATCTGGGGTGACATCTCTCGCCATGACACCATCCACGTCGCAAACAAGCCCCGACAGCAGCCACCATGCGGATGCTAACAATGGCAACGGTGTCTCGCTTCCGCCATCGCTCAGCCAGGCCAGGATTACTGCCCTGCCGCAAAGCGCCTTTTACATCCCCGACTTTATCACCGAGGAAGAGGAAGAAATGATCCTGGGGAAAGTGCGTGTGTTGGCATCCGGCACATTGGATCTGTCGCCACTGACCACACGCGCCAGATTGCCACCGCGCCCAAGCCAAGGTGGAAAAATCTTACGCGCAGACGCCTGCAAACCTGGCCCTCAGACCTCGTGAACAACAAGCTACTTGACGCTCCTCTCCCCAACTGGCTGGAGAGCCCTGTCGTCACCCGGTTATTGACACTGCCCGTTGAAGACTCGCAACCCGGCCACCTTTTCGGTGACAGCCCCCACAAAAGACCCAACCATGTCTTGATCAACGAGTACCCCCCGGGAATTGGCATCATGCCGCACAAGTTAAGTAGATGAACAGTAAACAACCTCGTCCGGCTACTGGATGCTCATCTTGAAAACAGGATGGCGCTGCATATTGGCCTGTGGTTTGCACCGTGAGCCTGGGTGCGAGCCTCTGCCTGGATCTGTACCGCAGCAAGGAGGATGGCGCGCTGGATCCGGAGCCCGCCTGGAGAATCTTGCAAGAACCACGTAGTCTACTCATTACAACTGACCAGCTCTACACGGACTATCTTCACGGGATCGCCGACATTGAGGAGGACGCCGACTTGTGCGCCGACACCGTCGCCAACTGGTCACTGCTTCGGGATTCAAGCTCATTCGCCAATGGCCGCAATGTCCGCCAAACCCGAAGCAGTCTAACATATCGCGATGTTATAGCCGTCTCGAAGGCGGCTGGCAAGCTTGGCATGTTTATCAAGCGCTAGACCAGCCATGTGCTCGAGTGAAGCTAGAATACAAAGGGTATCATAATCCACCTCCCCGCTACTTTTTCTGCCCCAAACTTCTCTACATACCATTTCTTTGTTCCCGCCGCCGTCGCGCCCAGGTTCACGGCCACGAACACGAGACCCAGGAGTACGGTTGTGTTGAATGCTCGTCCCAGCGGCGCAGAACCCCAGGCAAGGGCCAAGTAGATGAGGCATTCGCAAGTGTAGTGTGGGCAGATGAGAAGGCGAAACCAGCCCTCGTCCGGGAGGGTGTACTTTTTGAGACTCGCCAGGTAGCGATGGCATTCATTTTGCTTCAGGCTGGCTGCAAAGTACAAGGCGATTGCCAATGGCATCTTTTTTGTCAACAGCTTGCCCTGGTGGGGGAATTGCCATGATTCTAATATCACAGCTAAGAGTTGTCGTCAGTGAAGGTCGGGGGGGGGGGCATGTGGAAGAAGCAGCTGCGTACTTGAACCTTCGATCCATACAGATGTGCCCATGCTAGCATAAAAAGCTATGCCAAGGGCCCAGTGAACAACCCACATGGGTGATGAACCTGGTTTGGACACGTAGATGCTCTCATAAAATCTTCTTGAGCCCTGCAGCGCCATCAATGTCCAGGCCATGTAGACCTGCCCCAGCCCCATGGACGGCCCACCAGCACTTTCTGCTTGAAGCTGAGCCAAGGCCTTGATGAGGCTGCCCCTCTGGAGGTACTGCCATGCCCAGACGGCGGAGAAGGATACGGATACGACGTAGAAGTGGAGGAACCAAGAATGGGGCACCTGACCAAAGTCGGTCAGCCTGGTCAACAGAGCCCAGAGGGCGCCTTGGGTCTGTTTTGGCTCCTGGTGGTCCTGCGGCCGCCTCGCACCGTAACTCATGAGGGCGCTTCGCACGTCCTCGGGGAGGGCCTGGATGACGAGGATGAGACCAGAGGCGAGCAGGTAAAACATCTGGCACCACTGAGACGGCGGCAGCGACACCGCCGACTGGGCCAGCGCGTTGGCGAGGTCCATGATCCAGGCCGGCCAATTTTTCCCACCGTCTCGCCTTGGACAATGCGTCAGTTGTCGGATGGGCGAATGGGGAGGGGGGCGATGGAGGGGGCGAAAATGCAAAAGAAGCGAGTGGCCAAGAAAGAGAGACCAAAATAAAAAGAAAAGAAGAAAAGGAAACAGAGCGATAGGTCCGTCTGCGTTGGGGCTAGGAATGCAAGATGCTTGCTTGCTTGCCCGCTGTGATCTGCCCCTTCCTTCGGCTGCGCGCCTGCAACGATGCTGTGCGCGAATCCGAGGCTCTTGTGTCGTCCCCACTGTGGAGCCGCGTATCCCAGAGACACTCCGGCTCAGCCTCAGGTAACACGGCAGGACCTTATGTCCGTCATGTAATGTGGTCCATTGCCGGCAGCTGGTCACCTGGCTTGTTCTATTTTCCGATTGTAATTTTTTTCTTTTTTTTTTTCTTCATGCATGTCTCTTGCGTTGCGTCATGCCTCTTTCATGCCTCTTGGCGCGAAGAGGAGGGGGGGAGGCTCTCTAGTCTCTGTCATCTCAAGCGACTTGGTTGAATGATTGAAGCTGCATCTTGGCAAAAAAATGCCTTTAGGGTGCTTGCTGTATAATGTCATTTAATTTTCCATATACAAAGAAGATGTGAAGCCAAGACATACCTAACTCAGAAAACTATCCCCTTGTGACTTGAAACTCAGGCTAAGAAATGCTGTGTTCCAGTCAGCACACATCCTCCTCCACTTACCCTATATGGAAATACGCCCGCCACCATTTTCTCTGATCAAACAACATTCACTGTTTTTCATGCACAGGGTCGACTCTCAATGGAACGAATTTTAAAGAAAAAAAGAATTGCAACTTCTATATTGTAAGGAAAGATGTACCAAAGCAAGCCATCCTAGTAGTAAGTGAATGTAGAACACATATCCCTCTGTCCATAGTGTGTAGGACTTAAATTTACAAGACTGAGCTACTCCTGAGTGGAGTGCATACAAGAAAGTAGAAAAGAAGAGAGTAATGAAAATAAACATGACGAGAAAAAGAGATAAAAAGAGAAATAAGGAAAAGAGAAAACAAGAAAAAGAGGAAAAAGAAAAGAGAAACTAGCGAAATACATGATAACTAAAACATAGAGCCCTAAACCTAAGCAGATAATCATAAAACAAAGTTTTGTTCAAAGAGGCTGGCCCAGAATGGAACCAAGATGCGTCTCAGGAGGAGACGTGGGAGAATATCCAGTAAGTCCTGGATGAGGAGTCTCGACAAGAGGCATGAAAGAAGGTGCCTCGAAGAAGAGATGTGAAAGAAAGAGGTCTCACGGAGACTTGAGCGAGAGAGTCTCGTGAATGTGGAGAGGTTTCAAACCTGTAAAGAATGTCGAACTTTTGTTTGTCAAAGAATGTGTCGAGTCCTCGTGAAAAAAAAAAGAGGAAACTTTTTTTTTGTACGCCGTGTGTACCCTGTGTGTCCCAAAAGAAGTGAATGACGATTGGCAAGTGAGCCAGTGTGTGTGAGTTGAGCGAATGACAAGTCAGCCGTTGGCCGAAGGAAACGAATGATGGCATCGGTTGTGAACCGGCAACTGAGCGAATGAAATGTGGTCGGTAGTGTGGTTGGTAGTTATCTTGCAGAGCCGACTTAATAGGCGGTGCCCCACGTGCTGCAGCGCGTGGCGGCGAGTTGGAGATCCTTGTTGAGGGCTATACAGCCGTCGTACTGGGCCTGACATTTGGCCGTTGCCGTGCTTTCGGTGTCGCTGCCCCAGATGTTGACCCAGCTACTCTTGATGCCGAGCGAATTCTCGACTGTGCGCTTCGTCCAGTAGTTCAGGCCTCCGAAGCTCTTGCAGCTCTTGACATAGACGTTGTTGCAACTGTCGAACTGAGCCTTGCACGCGTCGGTGCAGGCGTTGGTCGCCTGAGTGCGCGTGTACGTGGGGCACTGCTTGCTGTCGGAGCTGGTGTAAAGCTTGATGGCCTTGCCAGAGCTGAAGTCGCTCTTCAGGTCGGTACAGGTGACGAGGGGCAGGTCGATCTTGCCAGCGGGGTTGCCGGGCCCGAAGTTGTACCAGAAGGACGAGGCCTGCTGGCAGATGTTGGTGGGCTTGGGGGCGACCGAGGTGGAGGCGCTGGCGGGGAGGGTGGCCGTGGTGGTGGCGGCGCAAGGGAAAGTGGTGGTGGTGGACTTGATCGCCTGGTTGCTCTGAGGAGGGTTGCTCTTGATGAACGCGGCCTTGGAGCAGCTGCGGCCCTTGATGCAGTCGTCGCTGAGGCAGAACGTGGACATCTTGGTGCACCAGGCGGCGTAGTCGAAGCAGTCTAGAGCACCGGGCCAGCCAGCTTGAACATAGCAGGCAGCGATGTTCTTGGCGCAGGTCCTGTACGAGTTGAGGCAGTCCCCGTCGTTCTGGAAGTCGGGAACCGCGGGAGCGCACCAGCTACCGCACTGGTACTCGCAGCTGCCGGGGACGACAGCCGTTGCCGTGCACATGCCACTGCCGCCGCTGCCTCCGTAGCCCACTTGAGATGGCTTGGTGTTTCCGATGGTCGTGGTAGCCGCGATGCCCTTGTTGGGTGGGGCCGCCGTGATTCCGGCTCCGCGCTGGGTGGAGCTGAAACCGGAGCCCTTGTCGGCCCCGCTTCCGTAGCCGTGGCCCTGGTTAGCGCCCGGGGCAGCCGTCTGACCAGCGCGAGCAGTAGTGGCAGTGATGAACTTATTGTTGGGGACCGACACGATTGTAGTGCTGTATCCGGTGCCCTTGCCATTGCCGTTGCCGTTGCCCGAACCAGATCCACTGCCCTCGCCGTAGCCGATGCCATGGCCGGAACCACCCTCGCTGCTGCCGCTGCCAGAGCCGACACCCTTGCCAGGGCTGGAGCCAGCGATGGCTGTCTGGCCACCGTGAACTGCAGTTGTTGTGTAGTACTTTCCGCCATTGCCGTTGGGTACTGTAGCGATGATAGCACCGGGGCGGCCAGAGGCAGCACCGCTTCCAACACCAATCCCGTGACCGGAGCCTGATCCAGAGCCGGTACCTGAGCTACTTCCAGTACCCTTTCCAGAGCCAGAGCCTTCGCCTGAACCACTGCTGGAACCAGTACCAGTACCAGTACCCGAGCCGTATCCAGTGCCCTTTCCAGAGCCCGAACCTTCGCCAGTGCCTGATCCAGTACCAGTACCAGTACCGTGACCGGAGCCAGTACCGGAGCCAGAGCCGGTTGCAGAGCCAGAGCCAGAGCCAGTTCCAGAGCCGACACCCTTGTTAGAGCCAGAGGGGACAGAGCCGTATCCAGTGCCTGTGCCAGTACCGGTGCCCTTTCCTGAACCTGAGCCTTCGCCAGAGCCGGTACCAGAGCCGACACCCTTGTTGGAGCCAGAAGGTACAGATCCATATCCAGTGCCGGAGCCAGTACCTGAGCCAGAGCCTGTACCAACACCATGACCGGAGCCGGAGCCGGAGCCAGAGCCGGAGCCATATCCAGTGCCTGAACCAATGCCGGTGCCAGTGCCTGAACCAGTGCCAGAGCCGTATCCAGTACCAGTACCAGAGCCGTATCCAGTACCAGTACCAGTACCAGAGCCAGAGCCAGTACCAGTACCTGTACCAACACCGTGGCCAGAGCCAGAGCCAGAGCCAGAGCCAGTACCCTTTCCAGATCCTGAACCTTCACCTGAACCAGTGCCAGATCCAACACCCTTGTTAGAGCCAGAAGGCGCAGATCCATATCCAGTGCCCGAACCAGTGCCCGAACCAGTACCAGTGCCTGTGCCTGTGCCGATACCATGACTAGAGCCAGAACCAGTACCGGAGCCTGTACCAGAGCCAACACCCTTATCAGAACTGGAGGGGACAGAACCATGTCCTGTACCAGTTCCAGTTCCTGTACCACTGCCAGAGCCAGAGCCACTTCCAATGCCATGACCGGAGCCAGTGCCTGTACCAGTGCCTGTGCCAGTTCCAGAACCAGTACCCTTTCCAGAGCCCGAACCTGAGCCCGAACCAGAACCAGAGCCTGATCCAGTACCCGAGCCAGTACCGGTGCCAATACCGTGGCCGGAGCCAGTGCCAGTGCCAGTGCCAGAGCCAGTTCCAGTACCAGAACCAGAACCAACACCATGTCCAGTGCCAGAGCCAGAGCCAGTACCAGTACCAGTACCAGTACCAGTACCAGTACCAGTACCAGTACCAGTACCAGTACCAGTACCGGTGCCAACACCGTGGCCAGAGCCAGATCCAGAGCCAGTACCGGTACCCTTTCCAGAGCCAGAACCTTCTCCAGAGCCAGAGCCAGAGCCCTTTCCTGAACCAGTTCCTGAGCCAGTTCCAGTGCCTGTGCCAGTGCCAGAACCAGTACTATGACCAGAGCCGGTGCCGGAACCGACGCCTTTGTCGGACCCAGAGGGAACAGTCGATCCGCTGCCTCCAGTAGTAGGGATAGAACCAGAACCAACACCATGACCAGTACCTGATCCAGTACCTGATCCAGTACCTGATCCAGTGCCAGACCCGGTGCCCTTGTTAGAACCAGAGGGAACCGGGGATGCAATTCCTCCGCCGCCATATCCAGTGCCAGATCCAATACCGCCGATACCATGACCAGTTCCTGAGCCAGCGCCCTTGTCAGAGCCAGAGGGGACACTGGAAGTAACTCCTCCAATTCCATGACCAGTGCTCGACCCAGAGCCAACGCCAGATCCGATTCCTCCGATCCCACCAATGCCGTGATCGCTGCCAGAGCCTGCCGTGGGCTTGGAGCCAGCCGCTGTGGTAGGCTTGTTGCCAGTGCCGGCAGAGTACTGAGAGCCAGATCCAATACCAGATCCGATTCCTCCGATCCCACCAATGCCGTGATCGCTGCCAGAGCCTACCGTGGGCTTGGAGCCAGAAGCTGTAGTAGGTTTGTTGCCGGTGCCAGCAGAGTGCTCGGGGCCAGACCCAATGCCAGACCCGATTCCTCCGATTCCACCAATACCGTGACCGGTGCCAGAGCCAGAGCCAGAACCAGAGCCCACGGTGGGCTTGGAGCCAGCTGCTGTAGTAGGCTTGTTGCCAGTGCCAGCAGAGTGCTCAGAGCCAGATCCAATACCAGATCCGATGCCGCCAATACCACCAATACCCCCACTGCCGTGGCCAGTGCCAGATCCAGTTCCGGTGCCACTGCCAGCAGGAGTTGTGGCAATGGGATGTTTGGTATCGATGCCTGTGATAGCACCGCCGCTGGAGCCTGATCCAATGTCATGACCGGAGCCAATGCCAGAGCCAATACCTCCAATTCCGCCGATGCCTCCAATACCGTGACCAGATCCCTCACTGGGCTTGGAGCTAGCCGCAGTAGTGGGTTTGTTTCCAGTGCCTGCAGTGTGCCCAGATCCAGAGCCGATGCCTCCGATTCCTCCGATGCCTCCAATGCCGTGGCCGGATCCCTCACTGGGCTTGGAGCCAGCGACGCCAGTTTGTCCGGCCGGAGCTGTCACAGTGATATACTTGCCGTTGGGATCGGTGGTCACTCCCTTCACAGGAGCAATGCCATGGCCTGAGCCGGAACCGACGCCAGAGCCAATGCCTCCGATTCCGCCGATGCCTCCAATGCCGTGGCCGGATCCCTCACTGGGCTTGGAGCCAGCGACGCCAGTTTGTCCGGCCGGAGCTGTCACAGTGATATACTTGCCGTTGGGATCGGTGGTCACTCCCTTCACAGGAGCAATGCCATGGCCTGAGCCGGAGCCAACACCGGAGCCAATACCCCCGATGCCGCCGATGCCGCCAATTCCATGATCAGATCCGCTGCCGGTACCAACACCAGCATGGCCAGTGGTCGCGTGACTAGCAGGGACTGTGGCGGTGGGACGCTTTGTATCGATGGGCGAGATGCCTCCAAGAGTGTGGCCAGCGCCAATACCGCCACCAATACCACCAATGCCGCCGATTCCGCCGACACCAGGCTTAGAGCCAGCAGAACCGGTTTGACCTGCCGGAGCTGTAGCGACAGGGTGCTGCGTATCGATTCCTGTGACACCTCCAACACCATGGCCAGAACCTGAGCCCGATCCGATGCCATGGTCAGAGCCAGAGCCATAGCCAATACCGGAACCGATACCTCCTATGCCTCCAATTCCACCAACGCCATGGTCGGTGCCAGAGCCAGAGCCCACGGTGGGCTTGGAGCCAGCCGCAGTAGTAGGTTTGTTTCCAGTGCCTGCAGTGTGTCCAGATCCAGAGCCAATGCCTCCAATACCGCCGATACCTCCGATACCATGGTCAGAGCCAGAGCCTACAGTAGGCTTGGAGCCAGCCGCAGTCGTAGGCTTGTTTCCAGTACCTGCAGTGTGCCCAGATCCAGAGCCGATGCCTCCGATACCTCCGATACCTCCAATGCCATGGTCAGAACCAGAGCCAGAGCCAGAACCAGGCTTGGAGCCAGCTACACCTGTTTGCCCAGCGGGAGCGGTGGCAGTAAGATATCTGCTGTTGGGGCCAGTGGTAATGTCACCAATTCCATGGCCAGAGCCAATGCCTCCAATTCCACCAATACCATGGTCAGAGCCAGATCCAGAGCCCACGGTGGGCTTGGAGCCAGCCACAGTAGTGGGCTTATTGCCAGTACCAGCAGTATATCCAGAGCCAATGCCTCCAATGCCGTGACCAGAGCCCTCGCCAGGCTTGGAGCCAGCGGCACCAGTTTGACCAGCTGGGGCTGTAGCGGTAGGACGCTTGGTATCGATTCCTGTGACACCAACTCCATGGCCAGAACCAATGCCGCCGATGCCACCGATGCCACCAATACCTCCAATGCCGTGGCCAGAATCAGAACCAGAACCAGAACCGGGCTTGGAGCCAGAAATACCGGTTTGGCCAGCGGGAGCTGTAGCGGTGGGACGCTTGGTATCAATGCCAGTGACTCCAACACCATGGCCAGAACCGATACTGCCGATGCCACCGATACCTCCAATGCCGTGGCCAGAGCCAGAGCCAGAGCCAGAACCGGAACCTACACCAGGCTTAGAGCCAGCCACACCTGTTTGACCCGCTGGGGCTGTAGCTGTGGGATACTTGGTATCGATACCCGAGATTCCTCCAACACCATGGCCAGAACCGATGCCACCGATGCCGTGACCAGAGCCAGAATCAGAGCCAGAGCCCGGCTTGGAGCCAGGAGTAGCTGTGTGACCAGCGGGAGCTGTGAAAGTGATGTACTTGCCATTGGGATCTGTGGTAACGCCCTTTCCGGGGGCAATACTCTGGCCTGAGCCGGACCCAATGCCACCAATACCGCCAATACCGCCAATGCCATGGCCAGTGCCAGAACCAGTACCAGAGCCACTACCATCGTGACCAGTCTGGCCAGGGGCTGTAGCGGTGGGACGCTTGGTATCGATGCCTGTGACACCTCCGACACTATGACCAGAACCGGAGCCAATGCCTCCAATTCCTCCGATGCCACCAATTCCATGGTCAGATCCACTACCGCTGCCAGTTCCACTGCCAACGTGACCAGGAGCTGTAGCGGTGGGACGCTTCGTGTCGATGGGCGAGATGCCTCCAACAGTATGGCTAGAGCCGATACCACCCCCGATACCACCAATGCCGCCGATGCCTCCAATGCCGTGACCTGAGCCCTCGCCGGGCTTAGAGCCAGCGGCACCAGTTTGACCAGGGGCTGTAGCAGTGGGACGCTTGGTATCGATGCCTGTGACACCACCAATGCCATGGCCAGAGCCAATACCACCACCAATTCCACCGATGCCGCCAATTCCGCCAGATCCAGTACCGCTTCCAGCGTGGCCAGTTTGACCAGCAGGAGCTGTGGCAGTGGGACGCTTGGTATCGATGCCTGTGACACCACCAATGCCGTGACCGGAGCCGCTACCACCAATACCGCCGATGCCTCCAATGCCGTGACCAGAGCCCTCGCCAGGCTTGGAGCCAGCGGCGCCAGTTTGACCAGTTGGGGTTGTAGCGGTAGGACGCTTGGTACCTGTCTCAGCACCGCCGCCGACACCATGGCCAGATCCAATGCCGCCGATGCCGCCGATGCCGCCGATGCCTCCAATACCGCCAACGCCATGGCCAGATCCGCTACCAGATCCGCTGCCGGCGCCAGGACGGGTGGTGGCACCATTGCCGATAGGAGCAGTGGCAGTGACGTACTTGCCGTTGGGGTCTGTAGTGACAGCACCCGTGTTTCCTGGGTGAACACCAACAACACCGCCGGAGCCAGGTGCAATACCGACACCGTGGCCAGAGCCAGAGCCAGATCCGATGCCGCCAATGCCACCAATTCCATGACCAGAGCCACTACCAGTACCAGAGCTGGGGTGGGCTCCGGCAGTTGAGCGTCCGGTAGCATCACCCTTGCCAGTGCCGGCTCCAGAGCCAGATCCGATGCCTCCAATGCCGCCGATACCGCCAATTCCATGACCAGATCCAGTACCTGGGTGAGTAGTGGGTGCCTTGCCAATTGGAACAGTCTTCGTGCAAGGTGTACCATCATGACTGGTAGTGACAATAACAGTGTGTCCAGACGGAATGCCTGTGTTCGACCCAGACCCTGGGCCAATACCGCCGATGCCTCCAATGCCGTGGCCAGAACCAGAGCCCTGACTGGGCTTGGATCCAGAAACGCCTGTTTGGCCTGCTGGGGCTGTAGCCGTAAGATATTTGCCATTGGGATCTGTGGTGACACCCTTCCCTGGGCCAATACCGTGACCAGAGCCAGATCCACTGCCAATTCCAGAGCCAGAGCCTGAGCCATGGCCAGAACCGGTACCAGAACCAATTCCTCCAATACCTCCAATGCCGTGTCCAGAACCTGAACCGGCCCCTGCGGTAGTCGATGGGCGTTTGGTAGAGTCTGTAGTTCGCGTAGCTCTGATCAAGGTCGTCATTCCAGTACCGTGGCCAGGGCCGACAGCACCTCCATGGCCGCCGCCAAGGCCGGAACCGGGTTTGTTTCCAGACCCAGAACCGACACCGGGCTGGCCTGCTGTTGTATGAGCGCCAGGAGCGGTATGGGAGGGATACTTGGCGTTGGGGTCGGTGGTAATAGCGCCGTTGGGGCCGGTGCTAACACGGGATCCCGGCATGGAGCCTTGTCCGATGCCATGGCCGGAGCCAGATCCAGAGCCGATACCGCCGATGCCTCCGATGCCGTGGCCAGAGCCACTGCCTGGGTGAGTAGTAGGCGCCTTGCCAATTGGAACAGTCTTTGTACAAGGTGTACCATCATGGCTAGTAGTGACAATAACAGTGTGTCCAGACGGAATGCCTGTGTTCGATCCAGAGCCTGGGCCAGTGCCGTGGCCGGATCCAGGTCCAGAACCAGCTCCATGACCAGAACCAGTACCAGAGCCAACGCCATGCCCTGTGCCAGAGCCAGAGCCGACACCATGACCAGAGCCAGTACCAGGATGACCGGTGGCTGTCCCATCAATTGGAATCGTCGTAGTGACGGGGATGCCGTCGGTGCCAGTGGTGGTGATGACACTGTTCCCAGGGAGAATGTCGGTGTTCGATCCAGAACCTGGTCCAATACCGTGACCAGAGCCAGAGCCAGAACCATGGCCATGACCAACAGGCACAGTGGCAGTAACGTACTTGCCGCCAGGGCCGGTAGTGATAATAACAGTGTTTCCTGGTTCGCTGCCAGAGCCGACGCTATGGCCGGAGCCAACACCATGACCAGAACCGGAGCCAGTACCATGGCCTGAGCCGGAACCGGTACCATGACCGGAACCTGGGAAGCCAGTGGTGGCCTTGCCAATAGGAACGGTGGCTGTAACAGGTATGCCATTAGGACCAGTGGTGACAACAACAGTATTTCCCGGGCGAATGTCACTGGAGCCGGAGCCGATACCGTGACCAGATCCAGAACCAATGCCATGACCAGAGCCGGAACCTGGGCCAACGCCATGTCCTGATCCAGAGCCAGATCCAACACCGTGGCCCGAACCTGTACCTGGACGACCTGTGGGCGCCTTGTCAACAGGGACTGTGGTGGTAATAAAAGTACCGTCAGGGGCGGTGGTGACAATGACCGTGTTTTCTGGGCGGGCTGCGGTCGCTTTGCCAATAGGAACAGTGGCAGTAACAACACTGCCATCGGTACCAGTGGTGACGATAACAGTGTTTCCGGAGCCAATACCATGGCCAGAGCCGGAACCAACACCATGGTCAGATCCAGAGCCTGAGCCGATACCATGACCGGAGCCAATACCGTGACCAGAACCTGGGTATCCTGTAGCACTCTTATCATTTGGAACAGTAGCAGTAACAGCACTGCCGTCAGTACCAGTGGTAACAATGACGGTATGTCCTGAGCCAATGCCATGACCGGAGCCAGAGCCATGACCAGAGCCAATACCGTGACCAGAACCTGGGAAGCCCGTGGCCCCCTTACCAACAGGAACAGTGGCTGTGACAATGCTACCGTCAGTGCCAGTGGTAACAACAGTGTTTCCTGAGCCAA
>JAHVYC010000060.1:0-287916 GCA_020623665.1 Calonectria multiphialidica | reverse complement strand
GGACCAGAGCCAGCAGCACCACTAGGAGAGTTTCCAGGGCCAGATCCAGGGCCAGTAGGAGAACTACTGGGACCAGAGCCAGGACCAGAGCCAGCAGCACCACTGGGGGCACCTCCAGGACCAGAACCAGGGCCGGTGGGAGATCCTCCAGGACCAGAACCAGCAGCACCACTAGGGGCACCTCCAGGACCAGATCCGGGGCCAGTAGGAGAACCGCTAGGGCCAGATCCAGGGCCATTAGGAGAGCCTCCAGGACTAGAGCTAGGACCAGAGCCAGGAGTACCACTAAGGGCACCTCCGGGACCAGAACCGGGGCCGGTGGGAGAACCACTGGGAGAGTTTCCAGGTCCAAAACCAGGCCCAGTAGGAGAGCCACTCGGACCAGAGCTAGGAGCACCGCTGGGAGAGTTTCCGGGGCCAGTACCAGGAGAGCCTCCAGGACCAGAGCTAGGGCCAGATCCGGGTGCACCACTAGGAGAGCTTCCGGGACCAGATCCAGGGCCAGTGGGAGAGCTTCCGGGACCAGATCCAGGGCCAGTGGGAGATCCTCCAGGACCAGAGCCGGCTGCACCACTGGGAGAGTTTCCAGGACCAGAGCCAGGACCAGACCCGGGGGAGCTTCCAGGTCCAGAACCAGGAGCACCGCTAGGGGAGCCTCCAGGACCAGAGCTTGGTGAGCTTCCAGGTCCAGAGCCGGCTGCACCACTGGGAGAGCTTCCGGGACCAGAACCAGGGCCAGAACCGGGAGAGCTTCCAGGACCAGAACTTGGTGAGCTTCCAGTGCCGGAGCCGGCTGTGCCTCCAAGGCCAGAACTAGGACCAATACCTACATCTGAGCCAGGTGTAGGTGTTTGTCCAGCAGGACTACCACCAGTAGGATACTTTGCGCCAGGTTGCGTAGTGATAGCGCCACCATTGCTTCCAGGTAGGCCTCCGGCACCCGGGCCAGAGTCAGAACCAGAGCCTGGGGCACTACTAGGAGAGCTTCCGGGACCAGAGCCGGGAGCACCACTAGGAGAGCTTCCAGGTCCAGATCCAGGGCCAGTAGGGGAACCTCCAGGACCAGCAGAGCCGCCAGGTCCAGAGCCAGAGCTTTGAGATCCTCCAGGACCAGACCCAGGAGCAGAACCAGGAGCACCACTAGGGGCACCTCCAGGACCAGATCCGGGGCCAGTAGGAGAACCACTGGGACCAGACCCGGGAGCACCACTAGGAGAGCTTCCGGGACCAGATCCTGGACCAGAGCTAGGAGCACCACTAGGGCCAGAGTTGGGGCCAGCGGGAGAGCCACTGGGACCAGAGCCTTGAGATCCTCCGGGGCCAGACCCAGGACCGGAGCTAGGAGAGCTTCCAGGTCCAGATCCAGCTGCACCACTAGGAGCACCTCCAGGACCAGAGCCGGGAGAGCTTCCAGGACCAGAGCTAGGGGAGCTTCCAGAGCCTGAGGTAGGAGATTCTCCCGGTCCAGATCCGGGGCCAGAGCTGGGTCGCCCACCGTGACCAGATCCAGGGCCAGAGCTGGGTCGCCCACCATGATCAGAACCGTGACCAGAGCCTGGAGCATCGCTAGGGGCGCTTCCAGGACCAGAGCCTGGAAAATCGCCAGGGCCAGAGCTCGGTGAGCTTCCAGTATCAGAGCTTACAGAGCCTCCCGGGCCAGACCCAGGTGTATCACTGGGAGCACCCCCGGGGCCAGAGCTGGGAGAACCTCCAGGACCAGAGCCAGGGCTTCCGGGGCGAGAGCTAGGTCTTCCACCGTGACCAGAACCAGGTTTTCCACCTGAACCGGAGCCAGGACCGACTCCTCTGTCTCCGGCTGTCGTGGTTGTCTGTTGGCTTGATGCACTGGCAGTAGGATATTTAGCATTAGGGTCAGTCGTAATAGCGCCTCCGTTGTTTCCAGGACGTCCTCCTGAACCAGAGCCAGGCTTGCCACTCGAACCAGGTCGACCGCCAGAGCCAGAGCCAGAGCCAGAGCCAGAGCCAGAGCCAGAGCCAGAGCCAGAGCCAGAGCCAGAGCCAGAGCCAGAGCCAGAGCCAGAGCCAGAGCCGTAGCCGTTACCTGATCCTGAGCCATAGCCATTGCCATTGCCATTGCCAGATCCCGAACCATGGCCATAACCGTTCCCTGACCCGGAGCCATAGTTTCCGTTGCCGTTGCCGTTACCGGAGCCGTAACCATGTCCACTTCCTGACCCCGATCCATAGCCATTGCCAGAGCCGTATCCGCTTCCGACACCATGGCCCGAGCCAGAGCCATAGCCATTTCCTGAGCCAGACCCACGACCATTTCCTGAGCCAGAGCCATAGCCATTGCCTGAGCCAGATCCACGACCAGATCCATAGCCGTTTCCTGATCCAGATCCGTAGCCATTGCCTGACCCAGAACCATAACCATTGCCATAGCCGTTGCCATAGCCGTTGCCTGATCCTGAGCCGTAGCCATTGCCAGATCCAGATCCACGACCAGATCCATAGCCGTTTCCTGATCCAGATCCGTAGCCATTTCCAGACCCAGAACCATAACCATTGCCATAGCCATTACCATAGCCATTGCCTGATCCTGAGCCGTAGCCATTGCCCGATCCAGATCCGCGACCAGATCCGTAGCCATTGCCTGAGCCAGAGCCATAGCCGTTTCCATATCCTGAACCAGATCCACGGCCATTTCCGGAACCAGAGCCATAGCCGTTTCCATAACCTGAACCAGAGCCTGAGCCACGACCTGAGCCGTAGCCGTTGCCTGATCCTGAGCCATAGCCATTACCGGAGCCAGAACCGTAGCCATTTCCAGAACCAGACCCACGGCCATTTCCAGAGCCATAGCCATTGCCTGAGCCTGAGCCGTAGCCATTGCCCGATCCAGATCCGCGACCAGATCCGTAGCCATTGCCTGAGCCAGATCCGTAGCCGTTACCCGAGCCAGAACCGTAGCCGTTACCCGAGCCAGAGCCACGACCATTTCCAGAACCAGAACCATAGCCGTTACCTGACCCTGAGCCGTAGCCATTACCGGAGCCAGAACCGTAGCCGTTACCCGAGCCAGAGCCACGACCATTTCCAGAACCAGAACCATAGCCGTTACCTGACCCTGAGCCAGAGCCAGAGCCGTAGCCAGAGCCACGACCTGAACCGTTGCCATTTCCTGACCCTGATCCATGGGCATTACCAGACCCGGTTCCCGATCCGTGACCAGAACCAGAGCCCGAACCAGTGTTGGGTTTGCTGCCAGAGCTGGGGTTTCCCTTGCTGGGGTTTACCTTGCTGCCAGAGCTGGGTACAGACTTTCCAGAAGTAGGCGTGGGCTTGCTGCTAGCGGCGGCCTTGGAAGTGCTGCTTGCGCATGTCTGCACCGAAATAAGATCTGTTGAAACATAAACATTCAAGCGGTTGGTACCACCACATGTTTTGCTCTTTTCGCCAGTGCAGGACGTCTTGCAGTCTCCGCCAGATGTTCGCTGCGTACCGTTACCCAGAACCTGACCGCAGTAGCAGTCACCACCATTTTCCACACCAGCGAAAGGGTATCCGGCACTCGAGCAAGCGTCGAGACATGTCCCGAGGCTCATTGAGCTACTATCAACGTCCTGCTGATAAGCGAGAGCAAGACCAGAGCTTGAATCAGTATAGCATCCCAGATGCTTGAAGCCGCTCACCTCCTTGCTACTCGTGTAGAAGGATGGATCCTGGTATACTGATAACTGCGTGTTTCCTCCACAAGTTTCCTGTTTGTTGCCACTGCAACCCAGGTTGCAGTTGCCGTCATCGACTTGCTGGCTGTTGACAGTGTTGCCACAGTAGCAAATGCCGTAGTATTTGATACCAGCGTATCGGAAACCATTTCCTTGGCATTCCTTGACACACTGGGATATCGTCATGTTTGTGAAATCTTGACTGGAACGATAAGGGAGTGTATCGCCGCCAGAGGCCTGGCGGCCATTGTAACAACCAGCGTACACATATGGTTGTGAAGATTCGACACAAGAGGGAAGTTCGAGACCTTGAGCGAGTGAGGTTCGAATGAGAGTGAGGGCCACTCCCGTGGCCACAGCTCTAATCGAAGGCATGTTGTAGAGAACGGCAACAGCCAACGAAAAGAACTTTCAAAGAGAGTGATGATGAGTTGAAAGAGAGTAGAGAGGGAAGGGGGGGGAGAGAAAGAAAGAATGGCTTGCACGCCGGAGCTGCTGCTTGGTGATGGAGAAGAGAACGTGAACTTGGAGGACGGGGACCAGCATATTTATCATCTTCAATGAACTTCCATTTCTGGTTCCAACTCTAGGCCGCAACGCCCCAAATCCTCTCCGGTGGATTTCGAGCCCTGAAAGCCAACTTTCGTGGTAAAAGACCCACAATCGACAGCATAGCATCACGACAGTCTCCACAGTCTCCGTCTTGGTGTTCGTTGCAGCCGGATCAGTTGTAGCTTGAAGGCCATTGGAGTGTGCAGAGTTCGCGCAAGGACACATCCAGGCGCCACACCAGCCTCAACAGGCACCATCGGCGAGAGAGTGCAAGTTAGGTACTGCGGCGGTTGCGTCAATACAAGGATGAATGGATGAATTCAACAATAGATGTGCCTGAGACACGGCGCTTGATCAGCAGTAACCTGGGAACTACCCAGAAGCCTAAATCTATCGTGTGTTGATTGGCACAAGATACAGAAGCCCAGATAGCAAAAGGTCCATATCCCGGTTTTTGCTGTTTGACTTCAATCACAATGCTTCATCGTATTCAAGTGATATGGCAGTAGAAAATGGCTTTCTGCTTGTCAATGGGTCACCAGCCCATGGAAATGGCGGCGGAGTTGCCACATGAACGTTCCCCCAATGCAGATGCTCTGTGGAAGACACATCACATGTGTGCCATGCGAGTCCACTTGTAGTCATCCAAGCATGGACACCGCTCTTAGCTCTCCCTATTGTCTGTGACATTCTTAGCACTAGGCAAGGCATAGATTAGGGGTTAGGAATGAGAGAGGCAAATGCCTTACGCCTTTGGCATAGCAGACGCAACACAGTCTCCACTAGAAATCGATTGCTCATGGCGAACTCAGAATTTCCCATCCCAAACCGGAAATCAGCTCCCCTCAATCGGGCAAGCTTACTACCCGAAACATGGTTCCGGATCTGCGTGCCTTGAGCAAACATGCCATATGTCGACCAGGTTGGGACTGCAATGGAGGACTTCCATCCCGCCATGGAAGCAGCTTGAGCTCGAAGGCTAAAATTAGATCGCGGCAAGGGTCAGCCCATACGACGAAAACAGCAACATGTCAATCAAATGTATATACCAGCCTCACGCCAGCCTCATGCCGACACCATCTCCGCGCCTCGTTGAATTATTGTGGCGGATTGTCTGCACACTCCGTGGCAAGATATAAAATTCGGTGGCCCTCAGATCAGGCGCCTTGAGGATTCTCACTTGAGATATGCTGGAACCATGCGAAATGTTTTCATGTGCAACCATGGCGCTGTCTCTGATTGTTTTGGAGATGTGGCTCCCATAGCCCATGGCACCTTCGGATATTCAAGCCCAATGCAGACATAAAAAATCAATGAAAAATCAAATGGGCTTTATGAATCTCTAGGCTTCCACCGGGTTGTTTGGGTGATGATATTTTGCTGTTTTGGCGGTTGTAAATGTGGTTGTCCAGTCGAGGCTGAGAGTTCATCCCGAAATTCCGGGTGCACGTGAGCAAGGCAATTTCGTTTCTCGTCCATTCCACAAAACGCTATAGCATGGCGCTGTATCATAGCACTGTACCAAATATTTGTAATATTTCGCCGCTAAAACTAAACACGCCCAGAAAGCAATTGTAGATAGACAGAGCACTCAGAAGAACGGCATATTCCTGCCGCCGTTCTTCAAGTACAAGTTGCAGAGACCTTAGCCAAAGCTGGTGTCAGCCCGATGGCGCGCAAGTAGTTTATTCAAAGCCTGAGATTGATCACGCTAGCAATGTATGGTCTTTATCTAGAATTTCAAACGATAAATTACACCGTATACCAGTTCTGTGAAGCGGAGTTTATAGTGGTTTTTTTTTGGCTTGGCTTGACCTGACCCTTATCCATATCGTGTCTTTCTCCCTAAAATTATCAAGCAAGCACAGTCACAACATACCAAACACGTCGTGAACACTCCGGCTTTTGCGAGGGGGTGCTTTGATTTTGCCCCCCCCCCCCCCAAAAAAAAGGGGATAACCAATGTCCTTATCTTACCCTATACCGCTGGCAAGACAACCCCCAGGAGATCCGGACACGAACTAGCGAACAACTGGAAATGAGACAGCAGAAAAAAGACATGGCTTTATTTCTCCAATGGGTAGGTAGATAAGCAATCCAATAGCCCCTCAACAAAACACGCACCAGAACGCTTTCTTGAAATTCTCGTTCTCTATATCTTCAAGACCAAGTCCAAGTCCGTCTGGCACGAAGTGTTCATCACTGAAATCATTACATTGTAACATTCAAATTCATCTATCACCCTGTAAATTCATATTTAGGAACTTGTCGGAACAATTGAAACTCGTTAATACTCAGGCCACCTCATGACAGATACGTACTTGCTGATACTTTTTCTCTCTCCATTCTGGCGTGCTCATACCTCAGATCGATGGAGATTAGACTGAGCTCTAGAGTACAACCATCTCCTGGTGCAACCTTCCAATCCCTAAAACGCCAATGCAAATCACAACTATGTGTCCATCTGCGCTGCTTCCATATCACAACCCCTTTAAGCCTTGTTCCTCAGATGAGGAGGAACCCATTTGCCTGGTGCTCGTGTTGCCGGCAGATTTTCCGCAGGGGGGGCAGGCGACTCCTTACGCTCAGCATCACCACGGCTAGAGCCTCCGCGCTCAGGTGCCGCACCCCGGGACCCGAAGGTGCGAGGAGGAGGGGCGCTGCCACTGTCGGAACCACTGCCTCCGGCAGCCTGCTTGGCCGCCTCACGCTCGCGCCAGCTGGGCTTGTTGCCTGCAAGCTGGAGCCGGGGAGGGCCACCAGCAGCGGGTCGGTCGCCGGCATCGGTTCTCTCCGGTGGTGGGGCACGGGCGGGAGGAGGAGCGTCGCCCTTGGAGGGCTCCCTGTCACGCCACTTGCCGGATCCAATGACTGGTGGCCTCCGGCCTTCGACGGGTTCGCTGGCCCTGCTGAATCCACCACTGGCACCGGCGGCCGGTCTTTCCTTTTCGGCCTTGCGACGGGCAAGGGCCTCTTCCTCTCGTCGCTGCTGGAGCGCAGCCTTTTCCAGCATCTCCTGGCGTTCCTTCTCTCTCTGCTCCTTGAGTTTGGCGAGCTCCTCCTTGCGAGCTTCATCTCGAATGCGCTGCTCCTCCTTCTCGCGAGCAGCACGCTCCTCGGCCTCGCGGAGTTCGCGCTCCCTCTCCTCACGCTCTCGCTTCTCGCGGAGTCGCCTGTCACGCACTTCCTTCTTTCGGAGGCTGATCTGCTTCTCCAGCTCACGCTCGGCATCGCGACGACGCTTCTCAAACTCGTCGCGGCGGCGCTCATGTAGCGAGTCTCGGAAAGACTCGTACTGGGGCACCAGGCGGCAGAGACGGTGCTTGAGCTCAACACTCTCCTTGTGCTTTTGCTCAGCATCATTGAGTGTCTTGGTCTTGACCTTTTCGTAGATGGCACGGTCTTGGTCGATCTGCTTGGTGTAGTCCTCTTGCAGCTTCTTGGCCTCCTCCTTACGGTAGGCACGCTCCAAATGGTCGAGGCGCTTGCCAGTGATACGGAGACGCTCGTTGACGTCGTTCTTCTCGCGTTCCAGTTGGGCGAGCTTCATGGCACGCAGACGGTTGCTGTCCAGGTTGTCCAGATCTTCCAAGTCGATGCCAAGAGCCTTGTCGCTCATGTTCAGGTCTGCAATCTGCTTCTTGAGCTCCTCCTTGCGGACACGATCACGCTCGGCTTGGAGACGCTTTGCCTCACGCTCCTTCTGCTCAGCTGCCAGTCGCTTGTCCTCGGCCTCCTGAAGAGCCTGCTCTCGGAGACGCTTCTGGCGGGCGTTCTCCTTCTCTTTGCGGGCCTGGATTTCGGAAGCCTCTTCCTTGCGCTTCTGGATAACTTCTTTGCGGGCTAGAATATCCAGATGCTCCTGCTCAGCACCAGCCTTAGCACGGGCCAAAGCGGCGTTGCGGGCCTCAACATGTTCCTTGTTGAAGTTGGGGTCAATGTAGTGGCAGGTAGTGAAGAGAGATTTGGCCAGGCGGGTGAGTTGAGAGCGCACAATTTCCGAGGGAGTGCTCTGAAGACGCTGGACGGTGCCGGTCTCAGACTCGGCAGAACCAGCGCCGGCACCGCTGTGGCCGGCCTTGGAAGAAGAGAAGACATCACTGTCGAAGCTCAGGACGCCGGTGGCATGGTCCATACGGATGGCGAGATCGCCCTTCTTGTTACCGTTCATGATGAACTTCTCAATGGTTCCACGGGTGACCTGGTAGGGCTCGGGGAACTGAGCAAGGCTCTCAACGAAAGACAAGTCAACCGTCTCGTAAACCTGTGAGAGCTGCTGGAAAAGACGAGTCAGGATGACCTGCTGGAGGGGAAGAATGTACTTCTCCATCTCAGCATCGGCGCCAATCTTGGTCAAGA
The DNA here is from genome assembly GCA_020623665.1 of Calonectria multiphialidica. Lineage (NCBI taxonomy): Eukaryota > Fungi > Ascomycota > Sordariomycetes > Hypocreales > Nectriaceae > Calonectria > Calonectria multiphialidica. The sequence goes on along the minus strand of JAHVYC010000060.1, from coordinate 279,313 downwards.
TGGGGGAGATCTTCTTGCAAATGGACAGAGGGTGGAAATCCACCTCGAGAATGTTGTAAAGATCCCGGATCTCAGGGCGAGCACGCTGGAGAAGCGACTTGGAAAGAGCATCACGGAAGAGGCGGGCACGAGTAGGAGCCTGAGACATGCCGAGCAGGTGTGTCAAGCGAGAATTCTTGTTCTTCCTGGCCTCATCGAAGTCGACCATGGCACCACGGGATCGAGAAGTGCTGATGACAGGGATAGCGAGAGCCGACAGCAGCACAAAGGAAGCTGCCTTCTGGAGATCAGCCTCAGAGGCCGGGGGGTTGTCGGCCTTTTTGCCCTGACCCGTGGCAACCAGAACCGAAGACTGGCGGAGGAGAGTGTAGTATCGAGACCAGGCAGCGGCGTGGAAAAGGTAGTTCTCGCCAACGAGGAAGATTCGGGTAAGCTTCTCGTAGTAGTTGGCCATCATGACATTCTTGGGGGGGCGCTTGCTGAGGTTGAGCAGGGTGTGGATGTCCTCAACGCTGCGGAAGGCCTCCTGCCACAGCTCCAACTCGACGGCAACGTTGAGCTGCTGGAAGCGAGTCTCGAGATGACGCTGCAGGGTATCGGGGTCGCTCAGGTTGATGGCGTGCATCTGAGAAGAGTACTTGGCGGCGGTCTGGACATGGTTTCGGAGAAGCTCGCACAGTCTTCGGAACTCGGTCTTTCGGGTGTACTTGAGGCAGAAGTCGAATGCCTGGTTGGCAGTGCTCTGGTAGAGGACCTCGAGACGAGCATTGTTTCGTAGGATGTCGAGGACGGTTCGGTAGGCCTCCCAGAGGAACTTGAGCCATGGGGTGACAATGGCACGGTCGGTACGGTCTCGAGATTGCTCGCCGGAAACTGTGGCGAGGAGAATGGACTCGGGGGTCTCGCTGGCCTCGAGATCGTCGACGCTAGAGGTGGCGGCAGTGGCCTCAATGCTCTCCTGGACCTCGTCGGCCTTTTGCTGGGCGGCCGTAACCTTCTCGACGGCGAGCTCGATGAACTTTTTCAACACCAGCTGCACACCCCCACATTAGCCTTGTGTTTTATATACGGGTGTTCCGATTTCTGACACGTACCTCGATGGTGGGAATGTTGGTGTTCTGCGAGATGTTCTTGTACTGGTAGAGGGCATCCTTGGCAAGCTTGCCCTTCTTCTGCTCGACGGAGAGCTCGACGAGGAGGAGCATCACAGGCTCCAGGGAGACAATCGGGACATTTCGAGAGCGCTTGCTGGTGATGTGTTCGTGCAGCAGGGTCAAGGCGGCGGGAGCCTGGCCGACGCCGATGAGTTCTTGGGCCCGCTTGAGAACATTCTCGGGCTTCTGGTGCGGCGGAGGAGGCTTTGAGCGAACAGATTATGTTAGCATCATGACCAAAGTATTGAGTCGAGGTAGGGAGGGGTAAAAGCAGTAGGGCTGGAAGTAATCCAGGGTCTGGCGCACAAAAGTCGGTCACGTACCATGCTGGGCAACCTCCTCTGGGGGATTACTTGACGGAGAGAGGAGATTTATATATGACCTGGGGTCGATCGCAGCCTGCGTCGGCGAGTGTGCTGAGACTTGGCTGGCACTCGGGGTGGTGTTGCAAGGCACGCAAGAGGAATTTTTCGATTTTCGTGTGTGGACGCTATGCGAGCGTTGAGGGGCTAACCTATGGTCCCGAAATGGAAAATGTCACGTGGAACCTTACATCAGCCGATATACACCCAGACTGAATCTGTGGCTGTGTGGCGGGCCGACGGACCTTAGCCACAAAGCAAGCCACTTTCCCCAGGTTTGATAGATGTGCGTTGCTTTATGCGCGATGGGCCTCGTTTTGCTGCATCAGTGGCCAGTGACCCGTGGCCCGATATTTTTGGCATCCTGTAGTGGTACATCCCTACGGCGTGTCTGGATTCCATTTCTGTAGTTAGTTAGAAGAGTCCATATGGCTTGGGGGGACTGACAAGCCCACAACTAGCAAGAAACGGCTGCTTACCCAGATGTCGGAAATGAGTGATGATGTGGTTTTGCCAGTCAACAGTATGGATAGATGGATTAGAACAAGTATCGCGAATAGTGTAGAAACAATCCTCCTTTGCAGCTACCAAGCGTTCTCCTGATCTACCGCTCTCACTAGCTCTCGTGACGGACAAGGAGGTACTTTGCACGTGATGGCAATCCCGGTATGTGATGATGGCGTTCCCCGGATGGCGTCACATTCATTTGACTCAGATTAATGTAGCTAGTTCGGAAGAGAGTGAATCAGAACACCGGTATGCTGACAAAAGAAAGGCTGGCCTCTTTTTTTCGGACATGCCAAGAATCATCCTGCCAACTAAAGCGCTATCAACAACAATAAGCACTGGGACTAGAGGTGGGATGACAACATCACCTCTACATGAGGCAATAGGGATGCAATCAGATGTGAGTATTTCGTTCGAGCACGACCATGGCATTATAAAATGCAGGAAGGCATAATTGGAGTAATCAGCGGGCAGTCAATGCGCCTGCAAAAGCCGTTCTGGGGCCTTGAATCTGAACGCAGGCAGAGAAACTGAGGGCCAATGCCGGCACATCTTAAAGCCTGCACGAAACGCGGGCCACGGGAAATAGTGCTGTCATCAATCATCCTCCTTTCGCCGTTTTAACATCCTCGACAGCCGCTATCTCGCAAACTCCTGAACCAGAACTGAACTGGCTGGATGGAATGAGCTGCTTCAGGTGGGCAACGGCGCTAGTCCAAAGGTGGATGTGATCCACCGGGATGGACGGCAGCTCAACCCGTGGGTAATGAGTTGGTGCGCATCACCTCATCTCACGGAGCGGATCAGGGTTGTATGCACAATAAAATAGGGCGTAACAAAAACTGACCGAGGCAATGAAGAAGGGGTCTGTTGCGGTGCAAAGCACTGCGCGGAAATGGATGCAATAGCATGTTCGGTGCATCGCGCGCCGCTTGCACCGGGAATTTCTCATGCAGCATACTGAGAGACAAGGCGGTTCTAAGGTATGGACAGAGTGATTGCATTTTTCTTCTGTTTGCGCCTCGAGTCGTGTCACCGAGCCTCGCCCAGGTTGGTGTCTCGTCTAAACCCAAGAGAGAGGACCCATTCTCCCCTCTCACGTACAGTGTACCATTCCATCCTAGGAGTCGACAGCCGGACTGCCAAGACAGGCCTCATCTTAATTGCAGACGCGAATCCGGCAAAATTGGTGGAGCATGGAGACACACTGATGGATGGGTTTGGTCTCCAGGGCAAAACACCCCGGTAAAAGGAGCGGACGCGAAAGAAAAAAAAAATTTAAAAAAAATTTGGTACACTGCTACATACAAGTTGGCGAGAAACAAAAGGAAGCGACGGAGGCGGGAATGGGCAAAATTAACCAGCATGTCGCTGGCCAGCCGTGTTTCGTACCTTCCTGGCCATTCACATCAGAACTCGGTCAAGCCCGGATCCATCGGGATAAACATGCACCCAAAACCGCTACGTACCCTCATTGCACCCGTTGTCGTGCAGGTGTAATTGCTTTGTTTTTCGGTCGGTGACCCTGATGCGGCAATACTGCTGATGGACGGAGCAGAGCAGGATCAGCCGGTTTTTACCACTCGTGGTCTCTCAATAGGAGGGAGAGCACCCTTTACTTTTCTGTCCGTGTCCCGACACTACTGCAAAAGTTCGGGGGTGGGAGCACCCAGCGCTCAAAACTCAGAGCGGACGGGACAATGCGTTGAAGCGAGACGCGGGCGGCAGTCCGTGCAGTGTAAAGCGCGCGGGCTGCAACCTACCGCGGTGCATGCGTGTTTTCTCCGTGCTCCCGCCCAAAAATGCCCGTGGTTGCGGAGAGCAAGTAGCGGAGCAGTACGTACGACATGCAGTTGCGTGCGAGCTGGGTCGGTATCAGGTTGGCTCAGTTCAATTCGATTCGGTCCAGGGCTTGTACCAACCGGAACCGCGATTTGTGGATCATCCAAAGACGTGGATATCGGTGGGTATTATGTTTTGCCCGAGTCGTCGTCTGGTTCAGCGTGTGAGGTACACCCACCACCGGGAGGCTTATACTCATTTTACCCTGTCAAAATGCAAAAACGCATTGGTCTCATGGACGCCCGTCCAAAGAAGATGTGCGACGGCTCCCGCCCAATGCAGGTCGATCCCGTCGGTGGCAATTCGTTTCCCCTCGCATGTTCGGTGGCTTTCTCGATAAACAAATCGTGTCAACGAGGCAGCATGTATTATTGCGGGAGATTGTCGGTTCCAGGTTGCTGATTCAAGTAGGTTCACAAGCTCATCGCCAGCCTCTTCGACAGAACGCCTCACGGTGGCACGTCAGATTCTTTCCTTTTGCAGATGGCTAGCGGACAATTTAAGGCACGAAGCCTAGGAGACGGACTCCATCGAGAGTCATGCTAACTGTTTTGCAAGATAGCTCCCAGGTGCAAAATGAGTGCAGAAGCGGCATCCAAGCTAAAGCAAGGTACTAACGAGAGGCCTTGACAGAAACGGCGCTGGTGGAATTGACGACATGGGGACCAAGGGACTAGGGGAGACAGTGGGGTGAGCCAGCCCCGGTTGTCCCAGTCACAGCCAATCGCCGACAGGGCCAATCTAGTCAGAGACCCGTTGCGGACGCCGTGCACTGGGCTGATACAAAATCGCCCAGGGGGGCTGAGGAGCCTCGCCGGGGGGTGGTTGGTAGCCCAGAGACGACCGTAGGGGAGCGCTCGGGGAGGTACTCGCTGTAAGCCCCGTTCGCAGAAGGCAATCATCCGCTGTTTTCTCCTGGCCACCCCCTAGCACGATAGGTTTCCTCTAGCCCCTCCTAGCTCGTAGACTGGGGCCCCCCCAGATCCCCCAATTTCCAGGACACCCGCAGTAACACCACAGCAGCTATCCCAGCGCACGAACCACCTTGCGTTTATTGTGCCCCCTAGTTTGCTTCTCCCCTTGTCCTTCAATTGTCCTGCCCGTCAGTGCCTCTAACCTGCCCGTCCATCCATCTCCCTCACTCTTCCCCTTTGGTCTGCATCCCCCCTGCTCTCCCAACCGGTCCTACCTGCTACGACTACTACCTGCCACCTGCCACCCGCCACCCGGGCCCTCCTTCCCCCAGCTGCTACCTGCTCTCTGCGCCGCAACCCTTTTGTCAAGGACAGCCCCATCCTTTACCCTTCCACCACTCCCATTACCTCCCACTACCTCCCACTCCTCCATCTATCCGTCCATCCTTTACCTACCACCGCGTTCGCATTTGCCTCACCGGCCCTTCACCTGCGCCTGCTCGAAGGAAGCCTTTCATTCTCTGTAAGTCACCCCAGCCAGAGACACAACACAGCCCAGGGCGCTTCGTCGGAGGGCTTGCGAGAAGGGGAAATGGGGACTCGTGAAGCGAGCGGCGAGAAAAAGGAACGACGACACCACATCAACCAATGGTACAACGCAACACGAATAGGAGTCAGGTCAAAGAGGCCATCTTCGCATTCATCTACCGCTCGAGCCTGTCATCAAACTCCATCGCAAACTCATCGCCTCCCGCTCGCCGTTCCAACCCGATGTCCTCGACTGTCGCGCTTTCGCCCTGACCTTTTCTCATCGACACGTTCGTTCCCGCTGACATTGAATCATGAGCAGTACCTTACGCAATCACTCCCGCGCGCAGTCCCATCAAACCTCCACCTCCTTATCCCCCGCACTCCAGCCTCCGGCAACCCGATCCAAGATGCCTCAGTACACCTCTCGCGATGTTGGCGACCCTTCGCAGATCAAGAAGAACAAGCAGTCGATGGCCGATCTCAAGCTGCGCCGTCTAACCGAGCTCAACAACCGCCTACGCGAGGATCTCGAACGAGAACGCATCCCCGTGAGCACTGCATCCAAGAGGTGAGCAAACACGCGGGCGAAGCCAGCAAAGCATTGACTAACGCGCCTCGCCAGCATCATCGCCTACTGCAACGGCACCAGGGACTACATGGTCCCATCAGTCTGGGGCGCCGTCCCCAAGGGCGAGGACCCTTACGCACCACAGCAATCGGGTGGCTGCTGTGTGGTCATGTAATAACGCAGCATTCTCTTTTCTTGTATTCCCGGTTATCAAAACAACCACGCAACGCCGATGATGATTCAGCGGGTGAACGGAGGAGGCCTCAGTCATTTTTCATGTGTTAGGTAATGCTTTCCCAGTGGTGGATGTTGCGAGGAGCATTGGAGAGCAAGCAGTGGTTTTCCTTAGAGAAAGGGTGAAAGGGGAAAAGAGGTATCGACTCCGGACACTCGCACGACAACCGCCATTACTATCAATCACCAAGACCACGGCCAGAAGTACCATGACTGGCAGGGCAAGTCAGGGGACACGCTTGCCCACCGACAAAGCAAGAGCAGACAGGAGAGGAGAGAGGGTAGAACCCCAGAACCAGTTTTAGGAAGCGGACCCGGATCGAGATACCCCGTGATACTTGTTGGGCAGGATAAAAACAACTGAGTGCGAAACGGTTAGGGTCAGGAGGTACCAGAAGAAACTTATACGACAATGACGCTAATTTAGTTCTCTCTGTGTATATATGTCGTCCTTTCTTCGCGGGAGGGCTGGGACATGTGCACGGCAGAGCAAGGACTTTCGAGGAAGATTCGAGGGGAGTTTTTTTTTTTTCTTCTTCTGGTTTTTTTGAATCTATGGTCTGGGGGGGGAAGGGGAAGCATGGAGTGAGATGGGCTCTTGCGCGCACTGTAATAATTCCCTTTTTTCTCTATTATCCCTCATGGATTTTCTGTTCACTATCTATTTATTTATTTTCCATGTTGTGTACGCTTTTTGGCAAGCCGAATAAACCTTCAAGTTCTTCCTCGACTCGGGTCCGGATGTTGGCGGAGATGGCTGAGAAACGTTATATGACGACTGTTCTGACCGGCTCCAGTTTCAGGCATTCGGATGTACGGTGGGAAGAGGATCCCGTCCCACCTGGGGATACCACATCCGCATCCGTATGTGCATCATTTGAAGGGAGGCGACGGGGACCATTGGATGGCACGCAATTATCTCGCCGGCAAGTCATTTTTGCGAGGCGAGACGTGGACCAATAGCCGGAGCAGCGGGTTCGCCGCCCTGCTGCCGGCCTCTTGACGCCGAGATCCCAGAAAGGACCCAGCACTGTTTATTATTTTACTGTGGGTGCTGTAGGGCCTGGAAAGCATTATCTATTCGTCGTCTATTCGCCTCGTTATCCTTTTCAGCGCCCTCATTTTGGCTGTAAAAGCTGGCCTCATCTGCTCCACAGCACTCAGCCAACCCTCTTCCCCCCCCCACCTCCACACGGCTGCAACTCAGTCAAGAGACACGGAAAGTCACGAGACCAGGCACGAGAAAGAGGAAAGTTTGTATTTTTTTTCCCTTCCTGTCCCTCTTTCAAGAGAGCATGCGCCACATTTCCTTCCCCGCCCGTCCGAATTCGGCGCAGGTCGTGGAACATTGAAAGTATCAGTCAACCTCTTGTAGTCTTTTTCTTTTTTTTGAGCGCAAAAGTAAAACCCGCTGATTCCAAATCGCTGATTTTGGCGCGAATCCTGAGACACCAAAGCAAGACACGCGCTACTCGGGTCCGCCGCGGTACAGGGTAGCGGAGTGCGAAATCAGTCACCACTCCCCCACCACCAGAATACGGAGTCGTTTCATCCTCGCATTTCTTTCTTTCAGCATCGGATTATTGTTCTTGATTTTACAAGAGCCTCGTTTACCGGCACACCCCGGAGCTTACCTGCTTCTTCTCCTCCTCCCCCCTCCACCCCCCCTTTTTTTTTTTTTTTGGTTGGGTGCAGAAACTACATAGCTATTCCGCCCCTCCCCCTCTTTAGGGAAGCCACACGAGCTCTCAAGCAATGGCTACCACAACTCAAGCTCTCCCCGCCGGGATTCCGCTTCCGCGCGTGACGATCCAGTTCTGCACGCAATGCAAGTGGATGCTGAGGGCTGCATATGTAAGTAAAACCAAGATACAATGAAAGAAGAGAAGGAGAGAAAAGAAAAAAAAAACCATCCCCACCATGAACCGATGAGAAGCTCGTGAACAGGGGAAGAAGTACGATGTGGTGGTGCCCTCTTGTGCCGCCTTACATCACTCGCTCACTCACTCACCTGCCGTCTCCCACCACACCCTCTCTGTCCCGAGAAGCAGGAAAAATAAAAGAAAGACAACCCACCATCCCATATTCAAAGACAAGCATCGTCACACCGGTTTCCCGTTCCCTTATTCCCAACTCGACCATTTCTGGGTTTTTTTCTTTTCTCTCTTCTTTCACGCTTGCTCGTACCATTTTCTCACACCCTCCTCTTCTCTTTTGCCTCCGTTTAGTACGCCCAAGAACTCCTCTCCACATTCTCCACCGCCCTTGGCGAGGTGGCTCTGCAGCCTTCCACGGGGGGAACCTTCATCGTGACCATCACCCACGCCACCAACACGGCGGCGGCGGCGGATCCGCAAGATTCGGGCCACGGCGACACGGCGACGACAGCGACGACAACGACAGCAGCTACAACCACCACCACCACAACGACGACGACGGCATCCAAGGTGCTCTGGGATCGGCGTGTCGATGGTGGCTTCCCGGAGACAAAAGAGCTGAAGCGGCGGGTTCGGGACGTCGTTGAGCCAGGCAGGGATCTGGGCCATGTAGATCGACACCACGGCGGGGTGGCTGCCAAGGCCGGCGGCGCCAACGACAAGACGGACCAGCAGACACCAGACGCAGCGAAGCCAGACACAAAGGCAGACGCAGACGCAGGCGGAAAGGGCGGAGAACACCAGCAGCAGCAGCCAACTTCCAAACAGGAAGAAAAGAAGGCTTGTGAGGACTGCAACTAACTAGGCGGCCGGAAGCTCGGGCCCGTTTGGCCTTGAAAACAAACCCCCCAAAAAACGGTTTTTTTTCCCTTCCCTCTTCCCTGCTGGCTGAAAAGAGACATGCATATGCACCTCGCCTATCGAGGACCTAAAACACCACAACAATATAATTCTTCCTCTCCGCCCTGTGTCTCCCTTGCACCAGTGCTTACCAGCCGTCCCTCCTCCTCCCCCCCTTCCCATCTCTCTCATCTCTCTCACGTCATCGGCCCGTCCTCGCTTCTCAATGACGGGTCAGTTATCAGGTGCATGCATCTAGTGGCAGTTGGTTGAGGGAGCAGCCGGAGGGGGGAGGGAGGGCGGGAGGAGGGGAAGCTTCCCCCCCCAAAAAAAATACAACTCCCCGGTTGGTTAACTTGTGTGTTGACCTCGGGACAGAGGAGACATCTTGTGGCTTATTATACACGACAACTCGTCATACCGAACTGCATTGGCGTCTCCCTGCATTCCCGCCACCCCTCAGAAATTGACATATGACATGCACCGGTCTTACGGGCGTCTCTGATGAGATGACCAAAGCACGCCACGTTCGTAGGACTTACAAGTTGTGCAGGTGCGCGCACCCACAACCACGAGAAAGCACGCAGTGGTCATGTCTAAAGAAACTGTGCAATTAGAGCCTTTTGTCTTTTGGAAACAACAAATTTCGTTCATACACTCCAACCCCTTTCGCTCGTCATCATAACTCTTGGCAATGTATACGACAGCTAATCCCTATCCCGTAACTGACCCCGCTTCCCCCAGTACCCTTTCCCCGGAAAACAGTTATACATGATGATGTTCGCAACAAAAAGATCCCTCCTGAGTTGGTCTCTAGCATGCAACAGACCCTCAGCTACCATCATCACACCCTCTCCACTCGCGCTATTAATTGTCTCTTCACAGAGAAAAAAAATTAAACACATTTCCTTCCAAAATCCACAGACCAATCTACGCAAAATTTAGGCAACGGCGAGAGAAAAGCCGTTCGACTTGCATGGGTCTCGAGGAGCTGTTGTGTGGGAAGTCAAATTTTTTGTGCTATGTTTTTATCTGTGAGCTAAGAGACAGCCGTTTGCCGTAATCAAGTTCGCATATAGGCATTAGAGACGATTCGGGTTTCGCAGAGTCAAGAGAGGAAGCACCACATGTCGGCGTGCGTTCAGATCCGACACCCTCCTTAGTGAACCAACATTTGGTGCCGGACCCGACGTCAGGTGCGAGGTGTGAGATGATCGGAAGAAAAGAGAGCCCTCGGTGGGAGATGGGGCTCAGGTCAAATCGTTCGGTTGCGTTCGTCGTCCGTCGATCGATGAGTTTGCAATTAACGTCGGCCGAACCTAGATTAAGAATCGTTGTTGGCATGAATTCCTTTATTGAAACAAAATTTCACCGGGATTGGGGGTTGGGTTTGTTTTGCGCCTCGTGGACCATTTATACATACTTTTGTTTCTTTTCAGCGGGTTTCAGGATCTGCGAGAGGCAAACAGTTAGTACAAGCTGGATCGACCCGGGGAAGTTTCGAGAGCACAAACCTGGAATGAGCAGAGCAAGCTCTCGTCGACACTCATCATGGCTCCTGCGTTGTCAAACTCGCCACAGTAGTTGGGGGCACTGAACAGAGTCACGAGTTGACGCTTGGAGAAGAATTCGTATCCGTCCTCGACGACCTGGTGCGCTCGGCAGATCAGATCCATGTCGTGCTTCTGAAGGAATCGTGAGACCACATCGGGACCGAATGTGAACGACACACCACGATCGTTCTCGCTCCAGCCAGTGATATCCTTGTCGGGATCCGACCATAGGAGATCGCACAGGAGACCACAGTCAGGAATCTAGACAATGTTAGCGTCACCAACAGGACTCGGGAGCATCGGGTCAAACGAATGGCTACATACGTCAGTGGGGCGCATCACTCGGCGAATCTGCTCCATCGAGTTCAGGTCAGGGCTCAGACCACCGTGCATGGTGAAAATCTTCTCGTCAATGATAGCGGCGATGGGAAGGCAGTTGAAACAATCGGTGAAAGTCTTCCAGAGCTTGATGTTGTAGCGGCGCTTGCACTCGTCGTAGAAACCGTAGATTCGGTTGATGGAGGCACACTCGTGGTTACCTCGCAGGATGAAGAAGTTCTCGGGGTACTTGATCTTGTAGGCAAGGAGAAGGCAGATGGTCTCGAGAGACTGCTTGCCTCGGTCGACGTAGTCACCAAGGAAGAGGTAATTGGCCTCGGGAGGGAAGCCACCATACTCAAAGAGACGGAGGAGATCGTAGTACTGGCCGTGGATATCACCACAGATCTGCACGAGATCCAGTCAGTCAGCAACTTGGTCCCCTCAGATGACGTATCTGCCCCCTGGATGCCACAGGGAATTCAAACCTGGTGGTGTGAAGCATGATGTGCGCGGGGGAAAACAAACCTTGATGGGAGCCTCGAGCTCGAGAAGAATGGGCTGGGAGATGAAGATCTCGCGGGCCTTGGTGCAGAGGTAACGGATTTCAGCCTCGAGGAGCTGGACCTGCTTGCCGGGACGACTGCCGCGCACCTCGAGCAGTCTGTCGATTATGGAGTCGAGATCGACCTCGTGTTGGTCTGCCATCTTAAAGGAGTGTGCCCGGGAGAGCGGGCCCGAAGGAGTCGAGAGAGAGGCTGCGGGAGGGAGGGAGAGAGCAGCAGACTAGATCGCTGTTCAAGAAGAATCGCAGGTAAGGTTCGTTTGATGGGTGGCCGATATGCCAAGTCGATACACTTCGTGAATCTGGGCAGGGTTCGAGTCAGCGAGGGTGTATAGATTATTAAGTCGCGTTGACAAAGCGGGAGAAAAATTGCACCACGTCGTCCCGGGCGTTACGAGACCGAAGGCGAGTCGGGATGAAAAAAAAAAGATTTATAAACAAAATGCTGGAATCATATAATCGGCGAGAAAAGCGATCGTGGACGATTCCAGAAACACGAGTGCAAAAGACGGCGAAAAATGGCAGAGCGGGTATCGAGAGCAGAATGAGGGGAAAGGAAAGCGACGCGGTTGGGCGGAGGCACACACGCACCGCACCACGCACAACAAACGTACCTGAAGTGATCACGTCTCCTTTGGGGGCTTCCGAGCAGGGAAAGCGGGTGGTTTCAGCGCGCGACAGACAGGCGATCACTGTGCGGGTTGTGCTGGGCGTCGGTATAGAACACGACAAGAATCGTGCAGGTCAGGAAACTCAGATGCGAGTCGTCGTCAAAGGTTGCCACAGGGGGCCACCGGGGGTTGGGTGTAGTTTGCTGTCGGCGGGTCCCAGCAGAGGGCGGCGGAGAGCAGGCGTCAGAGATGGGGGAAAGTGGTCAGGGTAAAAAAACACCGTCAGCTAGCAGCGGGGAACTGGCAAGCGAGTGTGTTCTCGTCACAAGGGAAAAAAAAAGGGTATGCGTCGGTCAGAGGACGCAGTCGTCGCCGTGTGAGGGTTTAAAAAAAACAATAGCGAGTCTGTATTTTGCGTGCGAGGGCAGCCCTCGATCGTCAGATCACAGAGTGATGGGGAGAGATGGGCCTCGTGGCTCCTTCGCTGGTGGGCTTCTTGTTGTTGGGGCGGCCGGTCAGGCTCAGGCGCGGGCGCGAGGGAATGGTCGGCGTCGTCGGTAGCTCGTCTGCTTGTTTTTTTTCTGTCAAGTGTTGGGGGGGAGGGATCTCTGTCGGATGCACGAGACGGAAAATCTCGAGATGCCAGCAGGCGTCGCAGGGGGGTTCGTGTTCAGCGGTGGGCAAAACACGGTCGTCTTTTTTTGTTCGTCGGGTCGTTTGTGATGGAGATGGGGAAGAGTTGAAGGGGGGGCAATTTTTTTTTCTCGCAGGCGAAGGACGGGAGATGGAAATGGAATGGAGAGGCGCCTGCTGGGGCAAGCACCGCCCCTCAGCTTTTCCTGGGGTCGCTGGGTCGCTGGGTCGCTCGGTCAGCGTCAGGGCGGGAGTCAGGGCGCCAAGATGGACCCAAAAGGGGTGCGTAGTGTGTGTGTGTGTGCGCGCTATCGGGAGCTGAGCTAAGGTGCTTGGATGCCCTGGACTCGTTCGGAGGCCGCTGATTTCACTGGGGAAGAAAAAAAAAAACATATGCACACTAACTAAGCGGCCTGTACTCAATCCGAAGCAGCACCGCATACGTCGACCAAGCTCTTGACAATGGCGACCCAAAATAGGCAAGGCCAGTAACTAGAAGATAAGGAAAGAAAAACCGCGGCTTCCTCCTTCAATATTAAATCTCGAAAAAAGTTCTTCTGCTTTTCCCATCTTGTCATGCCGCCATGCCAACAATTCCAGTTCGGTGCTCGCAAAGGGGGGGGGACACGATGAAAAGGAAAAACGTCGGGTCGGAGGGAGGATGGGGGGATTACAGGCTAGAACCTGGGGCTTTGATTAATTACTTTCTTGCTTTCTTGCGGCCCATCGGGCACCTACCTGGCTTGGCTTCAGCGTTGATCGCTCGGAATACCCTCTGAGCAGGGTCTGGAGTATGTATCCTGGCCAGAAGAGGCCCCCTGTCGCCGTACCAGGCGCGCGCTCCCGTCCACTGGTACGGCCCCCCCCCTGGTTCTTGGATGGAGTCAGTTTAGGATTAGACGTGCTCGACGAATACGACGAGCAAAAAGTATGTATTGCCCATTATCTTTCCGTGGCCCGGATTCTGTCAAGCGATGGGGCTCAGCCTCTTCCACTCTCGCTTTGCCTTTGAAGGATGAAAGAAAACAAGCTCTGGCCGCTGATTGGACCCTGGAGACTTGTCGACTCGACGTCTTGAGACGCCGTGCTACAATGTGCGGCCACAAGTCCGCGACCGCCTGACAGTGCGCCACTAAGAAAAACTGTAATATTAGTACTGTATTTCCTCCTATAATGCACTATAACCTCTTAACTTTAAAATACTATATTTAAAAGATTTTATCAAATGGGCAACTGATTTTTTTTTATTTAAAAGAGATGAAATGATTAAAACACGATATGAGAATATGCATTTGTTTTTACCCAATTTTATAAGTCATATTTTTGAGGTGATGTTGCATGGAGCCACTGTTAGGTGGTCGCAGACGAATGGCCGCACTCTGTAACTGTATGTTGACCCTCTCGCAATCCCCCCGGTCCGTTCTCGAGCAAATAGGCGTCAATCATGCCAGTGTCAATTGCCACAAAATCATTCCTTCGTCTCCGACTATTAAGTTCTCGAGGCACGCACAAGTCATCTTGTCCACTCCCCATTCTTCCCCGCTCTTTTTTTGTGTCCCTCTCCCATTAGCTCCTCTCCATCTTACCCACCCGTCCGCTGCAACCATCTCCTCGTTTTCCTTCTGCTGCTCCCTGGGCCGCGCAACCGCAACGCAACGCAAACACGTCGACGCCTCCGCCATTGATCATTTCTCACCTCCTCCCTCCCTTCCATTGCCTCCCCCCAGTCCGTGCCTGACACCCCTCAAACACCACATTGACCAAGCACGCAAGAACAGAGAAGGCAAGGGTCTGACACCAGCGCAAAGCTCAAACTCAATCAACCCTCGACGCGTTTCGCCGCCCAATGAATTTACTTGCTTCGGCTTTCTGTCCCTGATTGAACCGCCTTCAACCCTAAGCCCCTCCATCACCGGGGTTGGGAGGGACTGATCGTCCGCATTCATGGTCACCCTCATTATCTTGTTTCCACTCCGGGCAGCCATCCCGCCGTAGCAACCTCGCTCCCTTGTGTATGTGTCACCCGTCTGCTGCCCATTGGTTTTTCGTATCTGCTCCACCATCTCCTTTCCCCTCATAGCACCCTCGTCCCTTTTTTTTTTTCACCAACACGGGCTCGTCCTGCTGGCCACTTACAAAGGTGCATGCATCAAACACGGCGCCAGACGACGCCAGACGACGCCACACGCAGCTAAGCTCCCCCGCCACCGACATGGTTTCTCTCCGAGGGCCCATCACAATCCTAAGGTGTGCCCCTCTTGCAGTTCAAGCAGCCGAGTGTCGCCGTGCTAATTTGATACGGTGGTGTCATCATGCATTCCCTTTCACTCCTTGTGTCTGGTCACATGACTCTGACTGTATTCAACTTCGCCGTACTTTCCTGAGCAACAACACCATGGCGGCTGGAACAGTCAAGAACATTGTTTCTTTTTCTCGTGCTCATGTCACTTCGCAAAGGGTATAGCATGTCTAAAAATTGACCGCGTTCGTACATTCATCTCATTTCATCCTACCCCTATTTGCATCTCCAACCCTGCCCCTCCAGCATCGTGCAACCCTAAGCTTCCCTTCAACGCCCTCTGTTCCACATGATTAATATATAATGTTCCTATCTTGCCTTCAACGCCAAGCTGAATGGTGCACATGCGTATGGCCTGTATGGTCCTAAAACGAAAAGCAAATGAAATGAAAAAGAAAAAAAAACCAAAGTAGGCAGAGCCAAAAAATGGCAAGAATAGAAGACAAAAAAAGTGACCATGGTCCCGTAGTTATACATCCTCTTCGTGAGAAAAATAAGAAAAGAAGAAAAAAAAGAAGAAAAAAAAGGGAACACATTCAATGTGCTCAACGTCTTCGAGTAGAGGTCCTTCTCTTCTTCACCTTGCTGGCTTTGGTCTTCGCAGCTGAAGTTGCTGCATCCACATGGCCGTCTACCTCCACTGCAACAGACGAGACTCCGTGGTCCACGTCCATGCCTAACCCCTTCAACTCCTCATCATCCATGTCTGTGAGGTCTTCGCTGAGCATCCGCACTGCTTCTCTCCCCGCCCAGTGCTCACCCAACACCGATGTTCCTCTGGGCTCGTATCCCTTGAGGTACCATATTACTCCTCCTTCGGCAAGAGGATCTGCTGGGTCTAGACCGAGACTTCCATTAGATTGTGGAGGTGTTGGTGGCCCAGATTGTGCTGGTCGAGGCTTCGACACATACCCATCCGTGTCCGGTGGCGTATCCGACGACTTGATCACGTTGTGAAGAGAATGCTTACTTTCTTCGTCCTCAATGATCCTCAGGCCGGTCTTGACCTCGATATTTCCGCCTTCCTCTTCGCCATCATCAGCTGTGTCCATTGCATCCCCTTGGTCTTGTGCCGGAATCGGACCCTTGACAGTGATCTGCAACTCTTGTGGAGCATCCACCATGATGGTATCATCCGCCTCCTCAGTGGGTTTCTCTCGGCTCGGAACCGTAGTGGGTCGCCCAATCTCCACGCTATTGTCGAGCATGGTCTCCAGCTCCTTCTGCAAGCTTTCAAAAGGTTTCTGTGAAATCTCTGCCTCAATACGCAGAGCTGTCTCCAAATGTGGCTGAACTGCCTTTAATATTCGCTTTCCGAGTTTGCGACGTTCTCGAATATCAGCGAAAGTGTTCTTTGTTGGTGATGTATCAATTAGTTCGAAATGTGGCTCAGAAGGCTCAGGGTCACTCTTTGGGGGAGTGATGATGCCGTGACTGATAACTTCGCAAAGATCTGCTGCAAATGATAGTCCCGTCACATAGTAGCGGGATTCGATGCGATTCTGCAACCTATCCAGGCCCTCGTCAAAGACGTCCTTGTCCAATCTGCAAAATGTCAGCAATCAACTCTCTATATAAGCTGGTGATTACCATAAGACACATACGAAATTGCTCTTTCAATGCTAGGGGCGAGCAGCTTCGCCACCGGAAAGTAACACTCCTCGACAAAGTCTAGTTCTAGCTCACTAGCCTCCATCTTTATCTGCTCTCTTTCCACAATCTGGTCCGAAAGTGCCTTGAGTTGCTCGAGATCTCGGAGGAGGTTCTGTGCAAACTCAATACGTCTGGCGAGCCTATTCTTCCCAGTTGGGCCCATGGCGGCAAAGTCACGTCTTGTGAGCTCCATGGAGGAGAATGATTCCATCTGAAGCTGGAGGCGTTTTATCAACGCCGCGCCTCGGCGGGCCTCCCGTTTCAAAGTCCAGTAGCGACAGGCTTCGCTGAGGAAGTCTTTTCGCTTGCGGAAGGGGAACCGTTGAATAGACGCTTCCACGATCTCAAACACCGCCTGGGGAATTATGGGAGCGCCAGAAGGCAGTTTCCAAAGGTTCTTTGGGGGCTGTCCTTTCTTTTTGTCGCCTCCGAGCACGGCAGAGTTCTTGGCGCCCGTCATCTGCGACTCGTCCGGGGGATGATCTGTGATGGCATTGCGGTGCTGAGCAGCGATTGCATTAGCCATAGCATGGTTATCTGCCCAGATGCGGCCCCGCATGGTCTTCTTGTAGAACTTCTTGGCAGTCCTCGTAGCTTGGTGGACCCCGTTCTCATGCGCGTAATCTACTGGGCAGTGCCTGTCGCAAAATGCTTTGAGAACCATGCCACCGTCCAAGACAGCGAGGGCACCCTGACTTGTTTTCATCTTAAGGAAAAGTCGAGACCGCCGGGCACAAGTGACATGGAAGGCTTGGTAACAGTTCTTGTTGCTGCACTGAATGCATGCTCCCATTCTCTGCCGGCAGATGTAACATGTCAGTTTCCACCTGTTCTTGGGCACCTTTTCCACATCCATTACGGGTTCCATGAAAGTATGGTTGCCTAGGGACACTTCAGGAATCCACATAGCGCAGAGCAAATGTGCCCATTTTGAGGAATTGGTTTGTTTAAATGCGCCATCCGTGTTGGGACAGAAGATGCAAGTCTAAGCACAAGTTAGCGCACTATCAGATACAGTTGTCAAGTCGTCAATTCTTACCGGAACTCCACGACCACAAAGCTGGCATTTCCGACAAAGCCATTGACCCTCAGGGATGAACGGTACACCGTAGCATTCTTGGTGGACAGCAAGGTTGCACCCGTCACAAAAGACAATGGCGTTCGTGTTTTCACAATCGCCATCATCACATATGGCGCACTTCGAGTCTGGTTCTTCTCCCGACTGCGGCTCGCCATTAACGGCAGCCGCAGAGCTTGACCGTGGACGGTGGGTTTGGGGAGGTTTAGGATTGGGCTTGGGTATTCTCTTTTCCAGAGCATGCCACTCTTTTTCGATCTTGGTCATCGTAATCTCGAAGACCTCTCGTGTTATCTCTTCCAGCTCATTATGCTTGCGCTGTGCATTGTAATGTTCAAGCCACATATCATCCTGCTCGTCCATGTCATACTCGACACGGCCGATTCGTGAAATAGAAATATGCTCTTCGGCTTTTGCTGCCTCGGCCTGGTCCGCGTCATCTTCCGCGTTGCCATCCGAGGCTTTTATAAGGGTTGTTTCAGGGCGAATAAAGTGGTCACTCTCTTGATAGCCGACATTACTCATCGCCTTGTCGACATAACGTGCCTGTCCAAAGGTCTTGCTCTCAAAGAGCTCAATACGGTTCGTCTTTCGGTATGATGGGAGTTTAAGGTCGAGTTTTTCTTTCGGAGTTTGGTTCTGGATGGGCAGCACTTTGGGGGTCTTGGGCGTGGTAAAATCCATCGGCCGGCTACTATAGAAGCTAACGACGTCTCGAGTAGGCCGGCGAGATCGTCGTGATGGGGTACCGTTGGGGTTATCCAATGGGTTGGAGTCTGCGAGGGCCTGTGGGTTCGGGGTGTTCCCGGTAGATGCGGGGTTGGGCTGTCTGGATGGGGTGGATGACCCGTTTATTGGGGTTCCGAATGAATGAACAGCCGCGGCATCAGGGCTTTCCTGAGATACGCCGTCGACGTCTTCGGATCGAAATACCATGAATGTCGCCTCAACATCGAGATTGGGATGGAAGTCTTCCCAACTGCGCTCCTCTCGGGGCTTGTAGTCTTCGGCCTGTTTCACCGAGGCAGCCATGGCCGCAGCGGATCCCCAGTGCATTTCTTCCAGCTCGTCGTCATTGGTGGTCGCTCGCGTTCGTGCGCTTCTCTCTCGTCGTGGCATTAGGGATGGGGATGCCCCATTGAGGGCTTCTCGGGCCGCGTTTCGCGATCTCGAGACGGTAGCCGGACCGGCGGTACTTGGAGTGTCGAGCACGTCGGAATCGACGAAACGACCACCGCCGCCAGGGCCACCGGGTACATATCGACGTTTCTTGGGCGGAGGCTCGGATGCGACACCTGCGGCCAGAGCTGCCTGCCTCGCGGCGCGCGCAGCGTTCGTGGTGCCCGGAGGACGCCCCCGGCGCCTAGCCGTCGTGGGACGTCGTGGGCTAGGTGATGTAGGAGCCATAGCAGAAGAATCAGATGGCAATAGTTGTACAAGTGTCGTTGGAAATGGGTGGGCTCGGGGGTGAATCACCGCGTCAGGGTGAGGAGGCGCGCGGGCTCGGTCCGGGGATGGTGGCGACTCCAGGCATCTGGAAGCCGGGGCACACAATCTGAACCGCAAATATCGTATGCGACGAAGCGTAGAGTCGAACAGAGGCCTCGTTGGCGGGTAGTTGATGAATGTTGGGAGCAGCAGGAGGAGGCATGAGGTCAGCGCGGCTCTTCGCAAAACAGACGCGTAGGTGGCCCGTGCGGTACAATTTAGTCAGCAGACTGTGGGTGAAAAAATAGATGACACAAGGCAGGCTATAGCCCTATTCAAGGAAGAAGTAGAATTAAACGGAGACGAAAATATTCGTACTAAAATAATACACATTAGAGTAATATATAAGTCCAATTCTGTACACACAATTCTATTCTCTTAAAACCTCTCCGGTATCTACATGTCGGCATCCTCATTCAGATTTACCACTACACTGTATTCTGTCACCCACTTAAGCAGTAGATCACGCTAGTCCTTTTCAGGCTACACCCATCACGGGGATGCATGTTGAGCCTGGGGAATGGCGATTTGGGTTGGGGCGATCCATTTGCTTCTTCCTACCTATTTTAATTGAGACAGCAACGCTTGGATTGTCCAAATATTTTTATGATAGGCCCGTAATTGAAGCGACTACTCGCCGTCGCATCGGTCAACGCAGTCGGCGGAGTCCTCTGAGGCTATCTACAAGTCAAAGCTTTGGTGTGGGGAAACAAACCCTGGCGGCGCCCGGCCGTTAAAACAGTTCGTCGGTCGCCTGCTCGCATAATATTATTTGTTAAAGCTTGGGCGAGTGTAGTTGACGGATGGACTGGCAAGGGACAACTTGATACAGGAAGTAGCTAAAACAAAAATAGACATTGCGGGGAACCACCAAAATCCGCAATGTCGGTCAACGCTGTATTGAGGCACACAAGCGACAGCAACTCGTTCCTTCGACTGCCGACATTTTCAACAGGGTTTAATTGACGGCAAGGCATAGTCCTCCCGCGGATCGATTCTTAGATCGATCGCACCGACATGGAGTTCCCGGGGGCCCAATCGACAGGCCATTGTGCCTGGATGGATCCTGCTCCCCATTCTCGGCTGTCCAATCCAAGGCCCCCAAGTTTTCCCCCCGGTGGACACCCGAGAACCGTTGTCCAAAGAACCACGCTCACGCCAATCAGCAGTTTCAATCCGGTGGCTAGGAGTGCGACGCCAGGGTGATCGGAGGGCCTCATGCAAGATGGCCAGAAAGAGGCCTAGCGGGGCGTTAGAGGTCGCGGCTTATTGACGAACCGTTGGTGAGCAGAGTGACCTCCTAGTCCAGGGCTAGCAGTCATGGCGCGGATGTGTAATGGGAGAGAGGGGAATTAATCTGGGCACCTGGGCCTTTCATGGCGATTCAATCGAGTTCAGAGGGCCAGGATACGTTTGTCATGGTTTATTTGACCGGGTCGCTGGGTGGGACGACGACACCGCTGTTCCTTGTCAAGAAAAAATGCGTCTCCAACGACGCCAATCTCTTTACTTTTAATTTTGTGCTACGATCAGACCGTGGAGCTCTAGGCCACAAAGGATGAGGTTTACCGCTCAATCGGTCTTCTCCCACATCTGGAACTCGTACTTCGTCCCGGCCTCCTCCTGGCCACCCTCGGCGGTGTCCTCGCCTGTCCACCGGTTCAGCTCGTCCCTTGGCTTCTGCACCCAATCCTTGACGCTGGGGTCCCCCAGCTTGAGCGGGAAGAAGGTGTCGCAGTCAAAGTCACGCTGGATGCTCGTCAGCAGCACCCGCCGCGCCTCGGGGACTTTGAGGGCGGCGTCGTAGATCTGCGCCCCACCAATGATGAAAACCCGGGCGACGTCGGCGCGGGCGCGCGCGTACAGCACGGCGGCCTCGAAAGAGGGCACCTTGACGGGCTCAGTGCGCGGGTCGACATCCGGCGCAGGGGGTGTGTGCGGCGCAGAGCGGGTGACGACGATGTTGAGGCGGTCCTTGAGGGGGCGGAACTTGGTGGGGATCGAGTCCCACGTCTTCCGGCCCATGATGACGGCGTTGATGGCAGCGTGGTCGGTCGTGGCCTGGGGGTCGTGGCATCTTAGCTTCTGGAGCTGGCTTCTGGAGCTACGAAGCCGCAAACTCTGGCCAAGCTAAGGCAGCTTACCTGTGGCGGGAGGCGAGTCGTGACTCGGGCAAAGTACTGCATCTCCTTGCGCAGGCCGGACCAGGGCATGGTGCCGTGAAGCCCGATGCCCATGCTCCGGGTTGCGGCGACAATCAGCGTAAGCTCAAATGGCTGCATATTGAACGAGGCAGTTGGGGTGGTAGAGGACGAACGTCACGCATGCACAAGGCAAAATCACGGTGTGTCAGGCTGCTCATGTCAGTCGGCGGCGGTTCCACAGACGGGGCGCGGCGGGGCCGATCAATTAAAAAACACTCCGTCGCTTCAGTCGCAGGCGTCCATCCACAGTTCTGTCCAGAACGACCCGGTCATTTATTTACACGAGGCCTGTATCCAAGGTTAGCAGGCTGCCACTAAAAGGATTGTCAGCAGTCACTGTAGGTGATGGGTTTCTACTGGGCGGGAGTGCATTTCCGCGTGCCATTACACACCAGCTCTCCAGTTTACCAACAGAAGCTCGACACTAGTAGAGATAGCTCATCACGAGCTATATTTACAGAAGCTACTGGCATTCTTGGACACTGCCATTCTCAATTACGCATCACTTGACTAGAAAAGGGTTTGGAGAAGCGGCCTCCTTTACCGTACCATCACGTCGATGCGGAAACCAAAGCATCGTCAAATGCTTCATGTGGCTCGTCACAAGCTCGGCATGGCATTTCATTAGCCCAAACACTCGCACACATGGGCTACTTCGGAGCCCGTCCTGCGTCGGCCTGGGCAGCTAAGCCATCCCGTGTGGGTGAAGTATTAGACATGCGCTATGCGCAGATGTATTAGTACCCATACAGCACCTGTGTACCGAATACCTCCTCACATACATCCCCTCCAAGTTTCCTGGTACTTGGTCCGCTACAAGCTAGCAACAAGTTCCAGCCACAGCAAAAGGGCATGCGGGTGTCAAGGATGTTCGCCCTTTCTCGGCTGCTGACCACACCCTCCTCGTCCCAATAAGTCAAGGGTCTCAGTACCACACCAACCGGGGCAAAGCTAATTGTCCTGCCTAAGTAGATCAGATGCCGGCACGCCTGTGGTGATGGCTTGGGTCATGCGAGTTCGTTGTTATGGGTGCGAATCACGTAAGCTCACCATACAAAACGTTTCCGCAAATGGTCTGAATAACCAGTTTACAATGTAGCCGAGAGCATGTCGACAATTCTTCAAACTTTGGAGGAAACGGTGCGGGGGTCACCGCTGGTTCAATCACAATCACCATCACGAACACAGAGAGACAAAGTATGCAGATCATCAACCTTCATGTATTACACCCCACTCTACACCTAATCCTCTGCAGATCTGCCAAACCAACGCATCGCAAATTCAAACACGGGAGAATTTTTTCTTCCAAACCATGCCACCCAATACCAGCAGGAGAGCAATTGAATCAACAGACCACATCCGTGGCTTCCGAACGCCGTAACCAGACTCGACAGATAACAACCTTTCAAAAACCAAATATAAGAGTAGGAGCATCCCCTGGAGAGAGAAAAAAGGACGGTGCCTCTCTAGCGAGACCAGGTCTCCAGCTTTGAGAGGCCTCTAGATATATCTAGGATGCCAAATTGTTCCAGCAACATGAGGGGGGAGTGTGATAGGGCATGCTCTTTTGACGAAGTGAAATATTCAGCATGTAACATCATGATGAAAATGCATGCTCAAGCAAATGTAAACAATCATGTCCTTAACGCCGTCTTCGCTATGCTCCGTGATATCATTCAAAAACACAGACAATCTTTAAAAAAAAAAAAAAAAAGTAAAACAATCCAACCTTAGGCATCAGCCAGGCGGGCCTAAACCAAGCTGGTCGAAGAAGGAGAAACACAAATCATGCTGCAGAGTCTCATGGGCCCTGCAAATGAAAGGGTATACGGGGTATCATTTGGGTATCATCATCCTCCGATCAACGCTTGCGGTATGAGACCACCACACTGAACTTAGCCCACTGTCCGGCCACTGTGAATGGCCTGGGCAGTTGGCATGTGATGGGGAGTGTGTGCGGCCCGGAGAGCGGCTGCAGGGGGGAGGCCAGACGAAGTAAAGTCTGATGAGCCGTTCGGGGTCCAGCTCTCCTCACTCAGAACAGAGAGGTACCCGTTTCCGACCTTGTCCCGCAAGGCTTCAATCTTTTGCCGATAGATTTCACCGCTGGCATCCCAGTCCTGAGGCTCTTTCCAATTCTTAGGGTCGTCATTCGGGGGGAACGCAGACGCGATATT
Source organism: Calonectria multiphialidica (assembly GCA_020623665.1). NCBI lineage: Eukaryota > Fungi > Ascomycota > Sordariomycetes > Hypocreales > Nectriaceae > Calonectria > Calonectria multiphialidica. The sequence continues at coordinate 255,845 of JAHVYC010000060.1, read as the reverse complement.
GGAGATAACATTGGTATTAATTCGGGGGACATCTTGGTCAGCAGCAAAGCTGCCATTAGTGTTGCTGGAGAGCACCATGGGAGGCAAGAGCTGTGTCTCCGGCTCTTGGGAGATGCGGTAATTTCCATCACTAGCGATTGGGGCCTTGGCTGCCTGCGTGGCATGCAGATCCACGGCAACAGGAGATGGGGGGGCGTCGTTGGTAGCTAAATCAACAATCCGCCGCTTAGGGGTCTTCCGTCGGCGAGTCGAGGTGGTGTTGACCTCACTCATGACGGCCTTAGGAGCAGGCCTCTCCTTGCGGAGAACAGCAGGCTCCTTGGGAGGGTTGTGGACGATGGCAGGCTTGCTCAGATCCACGGTTGGGATTTCCGGGGCCTGGGGCTTGACCACGGGAACGGAATCAGGGATGGGAGGGCGATCCACAAGCTGTCGCCTTTCGGAATAGGTAGGGCCTGTACCATCGATGATGATGTCTTCGGTGTATCCAGGGGTCTTGCGGAAAAGGTTGAAGATGGCCACACGATAGTTCTTGTGAGTACGAGTAAACGGGTTGCCTTCGATATAGATTTCACGGATCTCGGGGATCCCGGTCAGTCTAGCAAGTTCCGAGGGGTCGACCAGACGGTTGTCTCGCAGGTCCAGGCGTTCCAAGGGGAAAAGCTTCTCAATTCCAGCAAGTGACTGCAGTCTGTTCGCTCGGAGGTTGAGGGCAGTGATGGCAGGTAGCGGGTTGCGAGTCAGGGAATGGAGGGACTCGATCATGCAGTGGGACAGGTTCAGAGCACGAAGTGCGGTCAAAGTAACCAAGCTGTCTGGGATCTGGCTGAAGAGATTGGATGAGAGATCAAGGGAGTACAGAGTGTTGGAGAGAGGTGCAAGACTGGCTTGGGGGATAGAGTGCAGCGAATTGTCAGCCAGACTCAGGTGCCTGAGGAAACGCCACTTTGAGGAGGGGAGGACGCCCATAGCCATGAGGTTGCTCGAGCTTCCACGAGGGTGGTGGTGAGTCCACGAGTCTGAGAGGCTAGAATGAGAGCTTCCGGATCCCGATCTTCTCATGCGGTGGTGGCCCCGCGAGGCATGAGAATGGTTTCGCGAGCTAGCAGGTCTAGGAGGTGAGTTGCTACGTGGGCGGCTCTCTTTCTGCGGAGAGCTGGGGAATGAATCGTCGTCCCTGCCGATCGACCGGCGTCGATCCTCTTCAATGGCGTGTTCACTAGGGGTCATGGAACCAACGCGCATCTCACCCGAGGTGCGAGGGTCAGGCGAACTAGGGGCAGAAGCAGCCCTGTGTAGTTCTGGATGCCCAGAGTTTGTAGTTCTTCGAGGGCTGCTGCTGCCTGGCCATGCGTTCGTTGGCGAGGTTTGGGTCTTCGCCGAACGACGTCGTCTCTTGTCCATATCATCCAGGACAATGTCGATCAAGATGTCAGCGGGGTCTTCGATGCCAGCACGCTTCAAGGTGAGCGAACGCAACTGATCAGCCAGACGGTCCCAACCAAAGAACTGTCGGAAGTCGATGCTGTTCACTTCCAAAGCTTGCAGGTTCTTGAAGGCATATAGGGGAACTGCAGAGTCGAATGGGAATTCTTCATAGCCACGAATGAGACGCGCCCGCCAGTCAGGTGCCAGTTTAAGACAAGGGATCTTGGTGAATGCAGAGTACAGATATTTCATGTCTGCCTGAAGAGCAGCCTTTTGTCGCTCTGTTCGGGCAGCCGAAATACTGGCACCAATACCAAAGCTGGCCCACAGAGCGGACATGCCTGACATAACGCTCCTCATGCTAGAAACAGAGTGTATGGAATCGATATCGGAGCCTTTGCTCCTCGATCGCTGCGTGTTGCTAAGGAAGGAGACATAGTTCGCCGAGGACGAGCTGTCGTGGAGATTCTCTAAACGGACCTTCATGGGGCCGACATTGATTCCAAGCTCTTCAAAGCGAGAAAGGAGGTAGAAGAGATGGTGAGGAGTCAAAGCCAACTTTGCAGACTTAACATTGTGGGATGTGAAGCTGAGGGAGCCCAGTGACAGGGCGGCAGCGAGGGAGCTCGAAGTGGATGAGGAGGTAGCGGGACGTTCGGGGAGGGAGGTCGAGACTTGGGGGATCGTGGCGGCGCTAGTACTGTGGGACACCTTGTGGCGAGCCTCCCGTCGTTGAAACTGAAGGGCGTTTGCAAGTGCCTTCTCGTGCGTTCGCACGAAGCCAGCGAGTTGCTATTCTTGGCGTTAGTCTACAATATGGTGTGGCTTGAGCTGGTTCAAGGCAACCATACCTTAATGAACAGTTCTCCGTCTTCTGAATCCATGATTATTGACCACTACGCATAGACCGCAGGTTTTCGGATGAGATGAATAGATATATGTTGAGTTTATCGAAAGTTTGAGGAGCGGGGAGTACGGGAGTAAGGAGGGGTTGGTGCGAGGGATTCCCGTTGTGCGTATCACGGCCGATGGCTTATCGAGAGAATGAAACGGCGAAGATGTCAAAATCTGTGTCACGGTCGAGTCAGTGTTAAGTTCGCATCGCGGCATGACGACAACCAAATAATTTTTTTTGGAGAAATGCGGGACACAGATGCGTGTTGGGCGGGTTGCAGAAATCAGGGTCTCTCTGCAGGCAAATGAACCAAACGAACAGCGGAGCGCCCACCAAAGGACCAAGTAGGATGAATGAGTCCGGGTGTGATTGTCGCACAGGCTCGTTGAGTCTGCCGACTGGAATCTTTCGCAGTCGTTGTCGCGGTCGCAAAAGGGTCGCAGCGGTCACACGCACTGGGGGTCCTTGGGAGGCAACAATCACGGTGCACGGGCGCGAGCGGACGGGGGTAAAAGGTTGGGGTAGGGAAGGGGTCCAAAAAACACGGACTTCCGTTGCCATGTGCAGCAAAACAAGGCCGAACACGCAGGAAAGTTGAGGTGCAAAATTCGAACACGCACGACGATGGGTGGTTGTCGAGAAGAGCCAAGGCAATCGAGGGTGTTGCCTTGTCTGAGAATGGGGCGAACGTGGAAAAATGCACATGGCTGTGATGGTGCCCAAAGACGATCCTCGGCGCCCCCGTCTCGTCACCCATCCACGTTGATCTCTTGGTCCAAGAAAGCAGAAGAAAACAAGCAATGGCATTAAACGTATGGAAAGGATTGGAAGAAACATAGGTAGGCAGGCATTCAGTCGGCAACAGCAGAAACAACAAACAACAACTCGCAAATGTTTTTGAGACTTACCTCGCCAGGGGGTTGAAAATGCTGCAGCACGGCGGCAGCGACCAGCAAACCCAAACAGCCCAAAAGGAGAGGAAGAAGAGAAGCTCTTGCACTAGTGGGCGTATAAAATCGTCGTGTACGATGCGATCGATGGCCGCGAACCCAGGCACCGTTTCCTCCGTGGCTTGTCGGTGCCGCGATGGGATTGTCGACGTTGAGGATGGATGAGAAGGAGAGGAACAACAGAAAGGGTCCAGGCGGATGGTGGAGGGGCCTGGCGGGTTACTATAGTCATGGCGCCCTGGCAGGTCTCTGAGTACCAGGCCATGGAGGTAGCGAAGGACCCGCCAAAAGGCCCATGGGCATCTCATGGGGGGGGCGATGGGGGGGGGGCGCACGACGAGGGTGGTCTCACCCTTGGATTGAATTCGAGGCCGCTACGAAGTACCTGGGCAGTAGAGCAAGGCGCTATTATTACCGCTACCGCGATTAGACGTACCAGAGTGTGCATGTAGGGAGGTACTTGTCGGCGTCCCGTCCGCTCAGCGCGCGGCCCTGTCACCTTACACCCCAGCACCCTCCCCTGCCCACCTTAGCTGAGCACGCACACCCTGGCTCGTTCATCAGAGGTCCTGCGGGCGGGTTAATTGGGGCTTGATTGGGGCACGCTTGGATGGGGGGCCACCCGTGGACCTCCCGTGGGACTCGTGCAAGTACACGGTACTTTTAGGGTCCACTCCAAGCTGCGGGCCCTCTGAGGATCCCTCCCACCATGCTTGAAAGCCCGCCGGGGAGCCCACTGACGAGGGTGCTCTTTGGCCGTTCGAGGGTCCATTGCCGCTTCAAAGCCTCAAGAGCGAGGGTCTTCCCATTCGAAACGGCCAATAATTGACGGCTGAGCGTTGGCTGCACTAGTCCTCTGCAAGCAGCGCGCCGCATCAACGGCACAAGCACAAGAAGTGGCGTTGAGATGTCAGTGTCCCAAGGGTGCATCTTTCATGGATCCATACCGGTCGCTACTCCATCCCTTTCCATGGTCTGTATCCTGGCCGTGAATGTGTGTCATGGCATCCAGAGGTGCTCAGTCCTCGCTCACGGTCCAGCACACTAAGTAGGGATTTCCCCCGTAGTCATATATCACAGCGATCTTTTTTTTTCTCTTAAACATGACAGCCGCCACCTCATATATCAAGCACCTTACAAATGCATACGCGGGCGACGCAGGAAGAGACAAAGCGCTCAGCCCGCCACCTTGTTTAGCACTCGCAGCTAGGGGACGAGAGTCACACCCGTCCGACCAGTCATGTATGCAGTCGTACTCCTTGCTCACATGCGCAACAGCAGCCCAGTGCTTCTTCCAAGTGATCTAGCCTCTCCAGCTGATGTGGGCGACGGGCCATGGGCAAACATATAACAAAAACTTTTGGCCGCAAAAAGATGCGACTCCGGCGGCACGTCGTCGCCCGGCACGGCCGCGCCAAGGTCCAGCTCCAAGTCAGGAAAGAAAATGGCACAACGCCGAGCGTTCGGAGGTCTCTAGTGGAGTCACGATGGGTCCGATGTGGGGGTAGCTTGGCGTTGTGACCAGGACATGGTCTGGACACGGCGAGTAACAAAAGAGAATGCAAGTGCTGCGAATAAGATTGGTGATGGGCGTCTACCGCCGCAGCATCCAACCAGATTACGCAACCAGACACTCGAGGTCGGGACTCGCTCGCGACCTGCGCACCCTCATTTCCATCCATCGCAGCAATCGCCATCGGCATCCACTGATATGCTGCAGTCCCGACCATCGTCAACCGTCGACCGCCTTCGCCGTGGTCGGTGCGACCGAGAGGGCAACCGTCTTATGTTCACCATCCGGCCCATGCCATGTCTCATACACCAAGACAGGAGGTGCAAGCCCGGATCAGTAAACAGAGTGCCGTCTGATCTGATTCCCATTGTTTATTTACAGTACCCGGCAAAAATACACCGTCGTCCACCGGGCCACGGAGATGACGCCTTTCCACCTGGGGCCGATTTCAATGCTACTTTTACTAGGGCGGGTGCCTCCACCAGACTACCAACAGGCTAGCGAGCAGAGCACAACCCCACGAGATGGCGATAAGGATACGGCGTAATCAAAGCAGGCTTTTTGCGCGGCAGAGCTAAAGAGAAGGCCGCGGTAACTATTCGGGATGAACAGGGCTAGCAGACGTTGGTTGTGGAATTTATCCGATCGAGATTTGACATTGAGGATGGACTTGCGTCGGTTACAACAATCATTCCGTCCAGGATCGTCGCTGTGCCGTGTTGTGCCGTCTCGTCTCGCATTGCCTCTTCTCGCGAAGAGATTGGATCCCAGGCGTCTGGTCCGAGACATTAATATCCTCCTCCAAATTCGCCTACCACACGCCTCGGCCAGATTCCACGCGGTCTGCATGAAACGTTATTTCCAGCAGCCGCGCTGCACGGGAAGGGAGACGGATTGGCAGTGTCGGCGGTGCTTTTGGCACTGGTTGCCTGCAATGGAGGGCTACTCGCCCAGCAGGATCAGGACCTGTCGTCTCCCATTGCCTGCCCTGAGATATTACAACCCATCCACTACGGGTATCCTCTGCAACCATTCTACACCACCATGGCGGCCAGAACAGGCATGCCCTCGCACACATCGCACACACAGGCTGCTTTACACGCCAGAAAGCCACACCTCACACATTATCCCGCTTTCTCTGAATCATCCATCCATCCATCCACCCGCTTCTTTTTTTTTTCATGTGCCCTCATGGTACACTCATGGTACCCTCATGGTACCCTCATGCCCGTGCACCCCCAGACACATAGCCTCAACCCATTCTCCGAACCCCAGGAGGGGCTGTCATGATCCAAGACAGCCCGTCACGCAGCGAGATCCCATCACAGCCACGAGACCATGCTCAGATTCGTCCACCAGTTTGATAGTCATCCAACCACTAGGGCACTCACACCACCCGGCCATCCGGCCTTTGAATTCCTGTCGCCTCCTCGCCCCCCTCCTGCGCATGGCAGACTGGCTCTCAATGCTGCCGCCTCTGCTCTTTGCCGCATCGCGTTCTGCGCCCGAGGGATGCTGCGTCTGGGGGCGTCGAACACGGCCTCTGCTATTTGCTGCTGCTCAGCGCGCCCCCAGCAGTTATGTCATTTCTCCACTACGCCCGCGCGGCAACGGCTCCTGATTGGAGGGAGCATGTCATCTTGCTTCCAAGGGCCCCGGTCCCTGGTCATGGTTCCACCCCTGCACAAGTACCTGCGACTTACTCGTACCGTCTCCCACTTCGATATCATCATCCCTTTCAAGGGTCCATGCCATGCCGCCCGAACCACCACCAGGTCTTCATTGAGGCACTGATTTTCACCACACGATGTGCTTCATGGCAACAACTGGTGCCAAGCCCAGCGACGTTACCGTTCTGTCGTCACCCTGCAAGGCTAGGCTTCCGAAGTAGTCCACTCTGTGATCATTCTTGTTTGCATGCTGCCGCACGCTGTGTGTCATGGGATGGTGTGCCGTTGTTTTCTCTGTTCTCGTCAACATAATTCGGCCACTGTCCGCATCGTGCTTGTAAGTGTGCGTGTGAAATCGCCACGAGAATCCTTTGCTCACACGGAGAAGCGATGTGGTGTCCGCCAACGACGCTAGGTTGGCGAGCCCGACGACATCGGACTGGTTGGCTCCCACACGTTTTCCCTCACGAGCGTCTTAGCAGAAAGACATGGTCGTCTGGTCCAGCCACTCAGATCATTGCGGCGCTCTCCAAAGCTACCCCCCTTCCCGCTATGCATCCTCTTGTTTTCCGACCTCATCCCGCTGCCAACCTCTTTGCGAATATTCTCTGCCCTCCACTCCAGGGACACCGCGGAATGTCAATCACCTTGAGGGTTTGAGGGTGGCTCACCTTCCTAGATACAGCCACACAGAGTTGTTCCATACTGAGTTTTTGTTTTACTCTGATGTACATGATGACCAGCATCTAGACCCCCAGAGGCTCGGCGTCCACATCAGCCCTTGTTTCACTGCTGTCTTGCCCTCTACCGCATTAGGCAACTGGCTGCTCTCAGCATCCCCATGTAGCAAGGCCCTGTCTACGAACTACTGCATGCCCTGTCCTCACTGTAAACTTCTCCACAGACATAGCCATGGCCAGAGCCAATCTGGGCCCGTGGTTTCCGTCCAGCTACGAGAATAAATCTACAACGACGTCTGGGCTGACACAGACAAACTTTTCTCGCCGGTCCCGATATAGTTATACAGGCCAACGGGCAAGCCATGCTGGTTTTCTTCAGCAGCGGATAAGGCTTGACTGAGCCGGGCTGTCAGCATCCGCACGGCTATGATTGATTATGATGGGGTACCCTCATAAACTCTTTTTATCGGTGATAAGAGGATCATCCCGCCATTGCTTTCGCTCCGGGGAATACTATCAACGTTTATCCATACAAGAGCAGATAGGATTCCCTAGCTTGGATACCCCATCTCGACGTACTAAAAGCGAAAGGGCCCACTCTATATTGGTGGAGCTCCCCAGCGTCACGTCTACATTAAGTGATGAGCACTCAGACATCATCGATACTACATCAAGGAGGGCATTGTCTGGGAATGCCTTGATGAGAGAGTTCTGCGCGAGTCGGTCGAATGAGAATTGCCTCTTCCTCCGAGCGTTTAGTCAAGCAAACGCTGCAAACCTCCAGGGGCCCCATCCTCGGCTGTCATCTGCCTCAGGGTGTCGTTGATCAGTTGCGCTACACGGCGCGCAACCAATCTAGGTGTTGGTAGCCAAAGGAAAGGGGGGGCAGAAGGTGGGATGGACCCTTATTCTCGACGAATCGTCGTCATTCCCTGACCACCCAAATGCCATGGTCAAGTCGGCTGAGCCTCCTGGTACCCTCACTAAGACGCTCCAACCCCGCGCTACTGGCGGTTGTTCTAGAAATTCGAACCATCACGACCAACCACAGGCCCAGGTGCTTTTCTGACCAGATTGCAACGAGGGGCACATGATGCTGAAGAACGCATTCCTCTCCACGTTCAAGGGAGTTGGTTACGAAATGTGTGGCAATGTTGCGGCACTGAGTGCGCGATCGAGGGGGGCTGGCGGGTTGGATCAAAGGAGGGGGGGATTTGGGAATTGCCCACGGCCATTCGCCCACCTATCCGCTCACCGCTCCCTATGCGCGACAATGATGTATGGCTGTCGTGAAGGCTGCGAACACGGGCATGCCCACGGCTGCGAAGATCGCGCCCAGAACACCAAGGAGAGCACACACCCAGATGCGACATACCACACCTTCGATGCGTTAGTGGATGGCGCGATGCACCCGGCGTCACTTTTTTTTTTATTCACCAAAAGACTTTAGAGCCATGCACGCCCGACATCGCAGACAATATGTATGGGCAGCGTCTCGGCCGTCTCTCGATCATACCTTGAAACTTGTCTCTGTGGCCCAACCAGCGCCCGAACGGGTGGGAGGCCCAGACACATGGACGCAGAAAAGTCCAGAAAAGGAGGGTAGGAATGGAGCTGGCCAGAGGCCTCAATCCCGGAGTTTCCTCCAAACTCTACCTCCGTTCTCCCCTCGATCTAGTGGGGAATTGTCCAATCCCCATCAACGACATGCCACTTCTGCATCACAGGTCGCGATGCCAGAAATGGCGTAGGTTGTGCATGTTGCAGCCCTTTGTCTAACTTGTGCACTTCAGACCAGTGCCAAGAGAGGCTGGAGGCAGCGGCAGAGAGCATCGTCCACAGCCTATCCGTCCGGCACTAGGGAGCGGCCGAAGAAGCCAGGCGAATGAGCAGATATCCGATCAAGGTGGTCCAAGTTTGGTTCCAACCAACCCCGCCAATGCGGCTACTACGACATACGTATCTGCAAAAATATCCTGACACTGTTTCCCAGCGGTGGCCCCTGCACCAATGCCTACCAACTGATGGACCCTGTGTTTCACCAGGGTGGCAGTGGAGGGGTTCTGGATGCCAATACGATTCTTCCTTTGATTCCAGCGTGCGTCGAGTATATTCCGCATCGAGTCAGACGCACGTCAATGCGCGATGCTGTGCCGGAATCCTGTATCGACCGATGACCTACATAGCACAGGGCCTCGAATGCGTGTAAGTGCGCTGTGAGTTACAGGTATCAGTCCACAAACGGTCACTGAGGATGACTCGGGGTTCGTTGCTTTGGGTCTAGCCCAGCCGAATGGTGAGAATGAGGCGGGATGCCCGCTTCCCGGCAGGTAACATCGTCCGGATACATCTGTCCACGAGGCATCTGGGAGCATACGACGGTAACAGGTGAAGACACATATCTTGCCATATCTGATACTACTATGGTACGTGGGCTGTCGCACCGCGCACACTACTGCGGCCACAGTGGCTCCTCACCTGAAAAAACGCCAATGCATGTCAACGCAGTCCGCGCCGTCGGCACCGCTGGCCAGAGAGGGCTGCGCAAGTCGCGTCCAACAGGATCGCTTCCATCCAAAAGCATCGCGGCGAAGCTGGAGGTCAAAAATGTGGTGTTAATCGTCATTCATCCCAACTTCCAAGGAATCACAGTGGGCGAGCATCTAAAAATCGGAAACCCACAGCGCTAGCCGCCAGGGCCCCATCGTCTAGAGTGGGACAGAAAGGATCTCACCGCAAACGCGCACCAAGCTCACGCGCATAACCCAGGCCCTCCCTGCCCAGTCTCCGCGGAGCCCACGATGACGTTGGTTAGTCCGCAGCACCCTTTTTTCGTGGGCATGGATTGAGGGGGTCGGCTCATGATGCGTGACCTGTCAGCGAATCTTCTCAAGTCCGATTCCAGCATCAAGTTGATGAACATATATTAATTGTTTGTGTGCGTGCGCAACCGCTTCTGTGCGTCGCTCTTTAGGACTAGACCCTGGATGCAGGGGTCACGCCGGCCGTGCAGCCAGGTGCCGGAGGGTTTATCGTTCCTTGCACCGTCGTAATGGGCGAGCAAGCGATGCACGGGAAAATGAGATGGCATGATGATGGCACAACCTCTGGCGACTTTGTCAGGCCCGCCAAATCTGCCTCAACGAGAGCCGGCACACTAGCCTCGCAGGGTGGAGCACTCTGCGAATTCTCAAAACGGACAGGTCGCGATGCGCCTGCTGTCCTCGCCCATGTCAAGGATAGCCTCGTCTTGTGAGTGATCATGGGTGAGGCTGACTGACCGCCATGATAACTGGACATGAACGTTGTTGGATTAGAGGGCTAAGCTAGTTTGCCGGTTCAGTGCAGGACTAGGCCCAATTAGCACCTCTGGGAGAGGCAATTGCACTTGATCTCCCCCCGGGATGAGTGGCTTTTTTTGCATCTTACCCTGACATCAGATCTCTCATACTTGGAAGCTGGCGCCTCCACCCCCCTTGTCTTGTAGTCCCAGTTCATGAGTGTGAAGATTTTTGTACCCCGCCTATTGGCCACCACGCTGCGGGGGGATGAGACGGAGAAGGGAGAAGTGGCCCCCAAAGCGGCTACCAACGAAGCTCTGGTCGCTAGGCCAGATGGAGCGCCCACATATGTACGATCTCAGCCGGCAAGTGGCAGCCTATGGACCAGATTCATGCCAGCCACTGACGCCTGGGGGCGTTTCGCCTCGTATGGTCTTGTCACTCAATGCCGGCACCGTCTCAAATCTGACAGCAACGGCCGCCATTCGGGTAGCTCAGCGCCGTTGAGCCGTTACCGAGATGGGCCGATGTTTGATGGCTTACAGGATGCCATGTAAGTCAACACCACGTCAGGTTTCATGCAGCTCGATGAAATCACACGAGGAGCCCCGAAAAAAAGTAATTAAGCCATGCCCACATCCGGATGGATCCCGTGCCAATCCAACCATCGGACGAATTAATGTACCTCGCTAAAATAAACGGTGGTCCAAAGGTAACCAGGCAATTGCGAAACCGGTTGTAAGTGTAAACCTATTTCAAGGTGCCTACTCGCCAGGGTGGGGACGGCGATCGTACGTGGCATCCTATCGATTTGATCGCTGGGAATTCGCCTCGATCCTGGCGGTGTGCGGTTGAGTGATTTGCAGTGCATTGATTCGGATGGGGCCGATTCAGATCCTATTGCCGTTGTCGCAACACTGAAGAGTCGCGTGCGGTAAACTCAAGGCATGTATTGCGTCACGAGAACAAGTCCAAAAAAAAAACCGCTCCCTAGCTTGGAGCCGGACTGCGCGAATTGAGGAGGGGTTAACGCATTTTGGGGGGTTGGTAGACTCCCCTCGGCTCAGAGACACGATGTTCGATTGACGATGAGCATTTCACCTCAATAGGTTCTCTATTGTCGCACAGGTAAGTCATGTTTTACATGAAAAGGTAAAAGTACAGGGTAGATGGTATGGTGCATTCGGCCCATAACCATTTTCCAGGCGAACCTGGCTCTGCTTGGCAAGACGAGATCATCGTGAAGATCCAACTTCTCTTAGTCTCGCGTGCCTTAGTCTCACCCTAGAGCCACCTCAGGGCTTGATTTCCACCAGCTTCTCCAGAGTCTTGAAACCGTCATGTGCGAACCCCTTGGTCACGTCCACCTTGTATCGCTTGCCGTCCACCATGATGGCTCCGAAGCCCATGTCTGTCCATGCCGACTTGATGCCATTGAACATGCCCGAGAACCCGCGCCCAATTTGACGGAACGGCACGGTCATGATGTGGTCCATGTCGAACTTGCGCTGGGCCTTGCGCTGAGCTTCCTCTACCCGCTGGGCCTCGATGCGCTTCAGCTCTGGCACATACTCCTCTGGTAGCGAGAAGCGTGACGTGAGCGACACCTTGTCCAAGCTCGTTGTGATGACCTTGGGCTTGAGGATTGGCACCATGCGCTTCACCGTGACCTCCATCTGGAGGGGCGCGTGCGCAGCCACGCCCAGTGTTTGCTTCGCCGCTTGCACCGCAGGAAGCACACGGATCCTGCTGACGATGTTGGGCGTCTTGGTGATGATGTAGGCTCCCATGGAGCCGAGAAGGAGGTACGATGCGCCAAAGACGTAGCCGACCCATACTGGCACTCCCTCGGGCTGCGTCATGGACGCCGGTGCCGTGAGGAACGTCCAGCCGAGGATGGTGATGCCGCTGCTCCAGCAGCCAAAGTAGAACCAAAAGTGTGAGGGGCCCTCGTAGAGTATCGTCGGCGTCGTCTTAGTCGCGAGCGTCTTGATGAAGGCATATCGGCTCGGGGCAACGGTCGCAGGGCCGGCACCGGGGGCCTGCTTCGGGGCGGCGGGAGGTCGGCTAGGCCTGACGGCAGGCTCTGCGGCTCGGAGGCGGACGGAGGTGGAGAAGAATCGAGAGCGGACGGCGATGAATTCGGTGCGGGCGGCGAGGGGCTGGATGCCGGTGCAACAGCCCCGCGAGAGGCTTGCCATGGCCATAGATGAAACGCGAGGGCAAAGTTTGCGCAGTATATTAAAGAGGTATGATTATATGAGCATGTATGCGCTCAATTGGGGGCGGAGTAATCATAAACGAGCGGTCATTCGACGTATGGATTGATAGGCCAATACTCGGATGATCAAATTTGAAGCTATTTTCACAAAAAAAGATCAGCACGGGCCAACATCGGCAACCAGGGTCGCCAGAAACGAAACGCTAAGTGGGATAAATTTAGGAGACCGGCTGGCCGCCCTTGCATTTTGTTTTATACAGGTGTAAATTGCACAAAATTCGCCACTTAATGCACATTTATTAACCCACCATGAAGGACGCAAAGGTCCGTCCGGCAGGTAGGTAAGGTTAAGAAGTGTCCCTCCCCAACTGCACACCATGTTGGCAAATTAAAAAAAAATGCATGCGAGAATAAATAGGACCAATTACATATGGCATGTTACGAGACTCATGATGTTTAGTCTATCTAAGTTTTTTAGTGAATGATTGCAATGGCGAATATCCGAGTCTTGTGCTTGTAGTCGTTACTTGTTCAGTGTCGGCAACCTGCAGAAAGTTTGTGGATGTTCCATGGGATGGGTCAATGTTCTTCTCATGCACAATCGGGCTACTGGGTTTCTGAGTGAGTATCGTGTCTTATACACTGCTGGTTCATGGGTTCGTACTGTAAATATCTCACCTCCAACGGGCTGTGTTCCATACTCAGCGAGTCCATTGCCATGTGACCAGGGATATGATTCATCTTGACATCTGTCATTGGCAGTATTCTTCCTAATCTTGTGATAAAATGCTTACCACTTGACATGATTATAAACTTGTGACCCCAGAACCTAGATGCTCTGCATCTGCTATGGGAAATGTGCCGTCTGTGTCTTACGGTGGTTCGCAACGCAATATTGACGGCCTTTGCGTGGTGGAGCGAAACGGAACTGTGGATGGTTTTCTGAAAGCTTTCAACTTGCACAAGTTAAAATATGTCTTAAATAATTCTATAAATTTCTCGAAAGTATCCTCCAGTTCAATTCCTGCAGGAGAAAATGGTGCTGTTACTTGTTCCGTTGCGCATATTCAATTCGCTTACCGGGGAAGATTAACTTCACACTTAGTCGCGGAGGATACAATGCCTAAGCTACGCTATCGACTGTAGCAGGAAAGGTCAGAAACCTATATATGCATTCAAATGACTATGGTCACTGTCAACGGACGAATACTAGCTTTCTTGCACACGTCCACTATTTTACTCTATGCCATTCTCCAATGTTCCTTCCCAGGATATTAGTGGTATTACAAAAGAGGGAATGGGGTACTTAAAGCCTCGCAGTATTACTTAGAGAGCTTTGTAACATGTGCTCACAGTTCTCAATGACTCGCAGTCGAGCCTGTGTACATAGCTGTCATAACGCTACTACCAGGAAAACTCCAATGCTGATATGTCAATTAGAGTCTTTGCACCAGCCACTGAGAGCTAATTTGGCAAGGTTGGTGGTGGGAAAGTTGGGTTTGGTAAACGAATTGATGAAAGAAGCTGTATTTGGGGCGAACAGTACTCTGTTAAGCGTGAAAGCGAGCGGCTTTCCTAGCTTCATTGTGTCGTGTAGTCTACTGGGATGCGTCATGATATCGCGCAACAGAAACTGAGAGGTTTGATTCGAATTTTGTAGGGATAATAATGTGCACCTAAAGTAATTTCGGGAAACTAAAACGCCTTGAATGTATTTCTTCTGGAGACGGGTCAAGGCACTCCCGCGTTTTCGTCTGTAACTTGTCTATATCCTGGAGTATATCATGGCCTAGTAACCCATATCAATTCTGATCGTTAACTTGGCTTGATTTACATGTAATTTAGCACATAATAACATAGAAATCTTATCAACGAGTATTGCTTAAGCACTGGGAAACTCGAGTGTTGTTAGTCTGAAACATATAACTTCTTATTGCTTCCTGAACATGTTGCACCACACTGGATAGCAGAGATAAACCCCCATGTCCCCAAAACTTGTGATGCGAATGGAATGCTAAGTCACCAAACTAAAGATCTCGTGGCTCTTTGGGTCCTTTTTATCGTTATTTACCAGGGAGGACACGGCCGTGTACATATGAATGTGAGGTCTGTATCGTCGACAAAAAACATGTCATGATCTCTGTTTTCCTCTGTGTCGTTTTGACTTTTCAAGACAGGAAGGGAACTATTAGTATTTGTGCCATGTAAGGTCACAACCCATGTCTTCTTGGAATTCCGAGCTATGTGTTCGTGACATGCCCTTTTGTATGCCAATCTTGTCCGCTCTTCCACGAGCACTCGAAGAGAATATGATGCTTTTGGGAGACGACTAAATAATAACAATCAAATTATATGCCAAGTATATATAAATAAATTTAGTTATATGAAAGAAAACCTGGCCAGGCATGTCTGAGACCATCATGAGCTGAAGCTATCCTGTCATGATCCACATGGGCGCATATGCCGGTCACTACCGGGATGCGCGCTATTCATTAGACCGCCGCTGTGAGCGGGAAGTTTCACTATCTAATCATATATTTATGTATTTGATGCGCGTTCGGTAGTTTTTATAGACCGCAAGATTTAATGCATATTTCAGTTTGGAAAAAAAAAAACGGCTTGCGACCTCGCAGCAAGGTTGAGTTCATTAATTATCTCATATCTCAACGGCGTCGGCCAACATTGGGCCGAGCTCACCCAAAAGCAGACCACCCCGGTATTTTTTAAGACCGCTGGTCCGTGCACGACATCCCAACAGCTCAGGAAATTCCAACAATCCATCGTCTGTAGCCTCATCCCGCCTCTACTTTTGTCTCGAACCCCTCGAAAACCCCCCGTCGGTCAAAATTGCGTTCTCCAATGGCATCCTTTGCGGCAGCATGGCGAGCGTCTGCCCGCCTCGCGGGCACCCGGGTCGTCGCCCGTAGTACGTCCCGTCCTCGCTAGATCTTCCCACCACTTTTACAACAAGTCGCTCGTGGAAGGGGAGCAGCAGCACATGGGAATTCGCAATGCTAACAATTGAGCCCAGACTTTACGACCTCGTCGCGATGCCTCGCCGCCCAGAACTTCACGATGCCGGCGCTCTCGCCCACCATGACCGAAGGCAACATTGCCACATGGAAAGTCAAGGAGGGGGAGACCTTCAGCGCCGGCGACGTGCTGCTCGAGATCGAGACCGATAAAGCTACAATGGACGTTGAGGCTCAGGATGACGGTGTCATGGTCAAGATCATGAGCCAGGATGGCAGCAAGGCCGTCCAGGTCGGCACCCGCATTGCTGTCATCGCCGAGGCCGGCGACGACGTCAACTCCGTCGAGATCCCCGCCGACGAACCCGTCGCCCAGGCCAAGGAGGCTCCCAAGGAGACCGCCGCCGCCTCCACCCCCTCCGCTAGCGAATCGAAGCCTGCCCAGACCAAGGCTGCTCCCAAGCCTGTCGCCAACGGAACATATGAGCACAAGTACCCTCTGCTCCCCTCAGTTGGACACTTGATCAGCGAGCACGGCCTCAGCAAGGACGAAGTGAGCAAGATCAAGGGCACCGGACCCCACGGCCGCCTGCTCAAGGGTGATGTCCTGGCATACCTGGGATCCATCAACCCCGAGACTCCTGCTGCAATTGAGGCCCGATTCAACACCCTCTCCCACCTCGATCTTAGTAACATCAAGGTCGCTGAGAAGAAGGCTGCTCCTAAGGAAGCTCCCAAGGAAGCCCCCAAGGCCCCCGTGGTTGAGAACCTCGAGGTTTCCATCCCCGTCTCGCTCGCCAAGGTCGTCGAGGTCCAGAACAAGATCCAGGACACCCTTGGCGTGTTCCTGCCCATCTCAACCTTTGTCAGCCGCGCCGCCGAAGTCGCCAATGACGAGCTCCCCCGCGTCAACCGCGCTCCCACTGCCGACGAGCTCTTTGACCAGGTCCTCGGCCTCGACAAGGTCAAGGCCAAGGGCGTCCGAGGTGCCTACCTACCCCAGATCTCTGCCATCCCCCCATCCTCTCTGTTAGAGTCCCAGCCCGCCGCCTCCAAGCAGGCCGACATCATCGACTTCCTCGCCGCCCCCAAGAAGAAGTCTGCCCCTCAGCCCGCCACCATCCGCACTGTCCCCGGTATGTCCAGCGGCGCCAACGTGTTCTCGCTGGTGGTCCCCAAGTCGGAGGAGGAGCGTGCCCAGGTCTTCCTGGAGCGCTGCAAGATTATCCTTGAGGAGGAGCCTGGAAGGCTTGTCCTATGATCTAGAGATTGTTTCATTTCCTGTAATTATATCATACGGTTATAGACATTGATCGGTAATTGGACGTCCTTATTCCCACGACCACCTACAGTTGAAGCTCTGCATATATTCTATACACTTTGGTGGGAGCGTTATTTGAGGAAAGGGTTCATTGTTATGAAATCGCCTGGGATTGTTGGCTTCTTTTATGTGCTACGCCATTGCTTCACTCTAGATCATCCACGCCCTTCCCGACCTTTCATGCGAATAAGTAGTTATTAAAAACAATACTGCTTTTAGTTTTTTTTTTGGTTCAAGCATTCGCATCTCAGAATTAGTGTACAGGACGCCCCCGGAACGAAAAACATGCCATGTTGCTTTAAGTAGGGCTGGTTATTAAATGTATACAAGTCTAGTGCACATCAGCTCGTCCGTTACAGGATTATGGCGCATACCATTCTGATTTAGCTATTCCAAACTCCATGGGACAAGAAACTACGATTGAGTTGAGGGGGATAGGGATGAGTACCGAATTTTGACGTAATGTCTCCTTTGTTTTTTCTACCCCCACGAAATAGGGTGGTATCAGCCACAGGTTGGCGAATCTAGAACGCGGTGCCATTTCGTCCCTTCCCATTGAACCAACAGCCGTTTTTGTGGATGGTCTTGTGATGGGGCTGCATATATCCGACGGAAACGTGATGCGGCAAACGCACAGAAGGCCAACCCGTGCCTCATTCTCGCCGAAAGAATGTTGCACTGGAGGGTATGCAGGGGCTTAACTTTATGACAACTCATAGAGGTTCTGAAACAGTCTGCGGACACCCGATCCAAGATCGGAAATCTGGAAACGACTCTTTTTTAAGATTGAGTGGGATCGGGTCGGAGCAGGGTACTATATGGGCCATCTTGTCTTTTTTTTTTTTTAATTATATAGAATATTCTACTTCAGCCCCTGATTTTGTCCCCAGGTATCATCTGATGCGCCAGCAAGTGCTTTCGAAAGCTTTCGTCTTAGGATTTCTGAGGGGGTCCTGGATGTGATGGGCCTACTTAGAGTAAATCACAAGCCAGATAGATCCCTCTCATTGTGGCGTCTGAATGTGCAACAGATGCACCATATTATTGGTACATAAAGGGATGAGCTGGCGTGGCGTCAAAGGGTGCCTCCAACGGCCGCTGGTTATGTGGCACTTGTGTTGCGTGACATATCGCGGAGTGCTTGCAGTAGACTGTCAACAACCATGCGGGAGGTTTACGATTTAGGAACCAAGACGCAAAACTCAGTCCATACGTGCATCCATGGCGGCCGTAAGCACAAGGAAAGCTTGATGTCAGTGCTAGTGTGGCAATCGTTTTCTCATCGAAAACCCCTCCCCGTTAATGAGTAGGGTGACGGCCCGGATAGAGGTGCGGAGAAGGGTATGGAAATCTGTGCCAAGCCGCATGTTGACCCGCTCTGAGAGTGACGGTAAACATGGATGGACGATTATGATGGTTGTCTTGTGCTGTGACCGTGAATATTTTCTTTTGCGCACTTGTTGGTGAGTGGCAGCACCTGGGAAACCATTTTTTCAGTGCTAAGAATAATTGAACGACTTCTGCCTTGATACTGATCTTCCGTATGCGGTGAGAGATCTCGGCAGACTTGAGTGACTGGAGATGCCTCGGTGAATGGAGCCATCTTCCGGTTGTCAATCAAGAGGGCTGAATAAAGGCTTTGATATCTATCGATAGAGTGAGGCGGACGATCATTTATGATGTTATTGCCAAGACGGGGAGTGCTCATTTACGGCCCCGGGGTCATTTACACTACTAAATCCAAAACGACTGGACTTGACGGGTCGCCCGAAAGGAGGGTAGCAGTTGTTGACAAGCGGAACACATTCCATTCTAAAGATGGAATACCTCTGTACGTGCTCGGTGTTTCCTGCACACGACATTCGCCAAGGGCCGTCAAGGATGCAGGACAATGTCGTACTCGTGGGACTTAGCTCTTGTGGCTGATCAGCTCATGTCCACTCTGGAGGGTTTTTGAAGCTCGTGAAATCGAAGGAGAAGACGCAAGAGAGCGGGGACTGCATTTGAATTGTTGTGTGCTGGGCGAGTAATAATCGGCATAGGGAAAGGAGGAGGAGGAGGAGGTGGCGCAAGATGTGCAACCCGGGGAACCGAGCAAGTCCCGGAACCTGGTAGATGGATGTACGTAGACTAGGGAAGGAGGAAAGAGAGGATATGTGACTGATGCCATGTTAGCTTGATTTTTGACAGATGAGCCTCATCTCCAAAGTAGAGGGAAATCGGATGGCCCAGGTGCCGAGACTAATATGAGACGTTTCAAGCGATGCTCTCGCCACCAAGCAAGGCAAGAGTGCATGTATACAGCCCCCCCCCAGGGAAGGCGATGGGAAAAACAAGCACCGGAACATATTGTTTTGTTTGTCCAGGCGCGACCGACTGTCGTTTAGGGCAGGGGTGGTCGAGATTGCTTGGCTAGTGCACTTGCCTCCCTGAGCGTGGGCGATCGGATGGATGCATGGAACCAGCGAGACTGACCCTTGGTCCTTGGCAGTCAGTATCTTTTGCGGGCTGCGGGGACTAGCCGGCCTGCACTTGCAACAAGCATCGGGCAACTAGCAACTAGCAACTCGCAGTCAGCACCACACCAAACGACTGCCGGATGAGATCTGACAGGGCCAGCCCCGCCCGAGCGATCCTTTTTCCAGGGAGGGGGGGAGGGGGGACGATGCGACCGGGGTCCAAGACCATCCGTCTTTGGGGACTTGGATCCTGGAGGGTGCGCTACCTGAGCCTCAAAGGCCCACACCACGCCCGCCCACCTCGAGATGGGCTACCCGTCGCCGGCTCGTTGCGGCGTGGTAAGCAGTGCGTTTCACCTGCGCCTTAACCGTGACGGTAAACACCAGCCGCACGCCCGTGAGCAAGAAGCCCGTTGTCACGGCCTCCAGGCGGTCTGCGGTTCTAATCTCTGCTGCCTATCCACCGCCATGTCGACCTAGAGCACGCCACGGCCGCTTAGACGGGCCACTCCGAGCTGCGTTGTCGTCACATCCTCGCACATGAACTGATACTACGCCGCGTTTGCTGGGGAGTGTATGGGGTGCCAATGGCTTTTCCCTTGTTTGTCTGGGCGTGTAGTTGGTAAAATCGCCTCTTCCTACCTCGGGCGTCTCTACTCGCCTCGTGTATGGTCACTCTTCCAATTCCTCCATACACCCCGAGGGCCCAAGCTGAATTTCTGCTATTCGTATATTCTGAGCTTTCCCCCTCTTCATCAACGCCAAATTATAGAGATTGTTTCTCTGAAAGCTCCCAAGACCTATTCTACAGAAACGCTGTCGCGTTGCTGGGTGTGCTGGCAACTGCAGCACGCTCTTGTGACGAATGTTTCTCATGCCATAACCGTCTCGACCTTTCTTGTTCGCACTCTTCTTTGTTTGAACCAGACCATTCTTTTCTCTCTTCGTCCCTTCATCGCCCGGATTCCAGGAGTCGAACACCCTCTCGGCAGACAGGCTCGGATTGAATCACTCCTTGGCCTTCCCCTGTTTTTGGCTTTGCCCAACAGACAACAGCCAGGCGCCCAAGGGGCCCCTCATAGATTGACCCGCTAATATGTCTCCAAAGACACCTAGAGATGAACGACGGAAGATGAAGACAGCTTGTGATTCTTGCAAGCGTAGTAAACAAAAGGTAAGTGCAATGGTTCTATCTTTTCAACACCTTCCCTCACCATACTATCATTGCCGGGTGTGTGGCACGGTCCAAGGCCCTTCAAAGATATATTACGTTGGAGATTTGGTGGTATATATGTCTTCTTATGGCGGAATATCCGTGTCTTTCAGGTTAAGATTCAGGACTTAGAGTTGAACCTGTGTCTACTTCCTGTGCCAACTGCATTTGCAATATTTTATTACACGACTGCCTATTCCTTTCCTCTTAAGCAACAGCAGCATATGTCAAAACAAGCCACTGAATTTTCTACTAGTGTAAGGGACTCGAACCGGGTGGTGCCTGTGTCAGCCGTGAAACTCGTTGTGCATATATCGCGAATGACCCTCGGGATGTCACCATCTCCACCGTCTTTAGCCCACCCCTCAAGCGCTGCCAAGCCGAGATATCTGGCCAAACATCCAGCCACGAACAACCCGCCGCCTCGAAGAGAAGCAAGAAGCAGAAAGAGGAGAAGGCCCAAATACCCAAGGGCATTGACCTCTTCCAGCAAGCTAGAACCCTCGAGCACGACGAAGAGGCCGACATATATGGACAGGCAAGAATGCTCCAAGACCAGACCGGACGGCTATGTAAGCATCCGAATATTATACTAAGACGACTTGCTGACCCGCTGTCGAGTGTATTTTGGCGATTCAGCAGCTTGCTCGTATCTTCAGCTAATACGCATGATTGTTGAAGACTCAGTGGGCCCATCACAGTTCACAAAGGACCCCGATCGACACAAAACCCCCGAGGTTGCTTTAACTAAACTGAATATTGTTGGAACTTCGCACATGCTGCCTGAAAAAAAGGTCGCCGGGATACTCGTGCAGTTCTTTTATGCCAATGTGCGTCAGCATCCTGACAAATAAACTGATCATGTCTCTAACCCATTGAAGACACAGGGTTTTGTGGAAGTGATTGACCGTCGAGAATTTCAGCAAAAGTTGAATTCCTGTTATGCAAACCCACTAACTGCGTCATCCACCGACCTCTGTTTAATCTATCTTGTGCTGTCAATCGGTCTTGCCACAGCCACGCCAGTTCGAGATAGCCCCGAGTACGACATTGTCGCTCGCATCCACAGTCAACGTGCCGACCAAGCCGAGATTTTCTTCCAAAATGCTAAGAACTTGGGCGATGCTTTATCTGGATTTGAGGATGGAGATGTTTGGTCTATCCAAGCATTATGCCTAATGTCTGTATACACTCTGGTCGTATCCAAGCGCAATGCAGCATACGCCTTTCTTGGTTAGCGTTGATGTTGGACTGTTTCTGGTGAATTTCGCTTACACTGTGTTAGGCATGGCGATTCGGTCTGCCTATTCGTTAGGTCTTCACAAAACGCCTGAAACAGAGACGATTTTCAAACATGAGGACTTGGCTCAGAGACGAAACCTCTGGAGGACCCTCTTTATTCTCGACCGCTTCTTAGCCTTGTCTCTGGGCCGTCCTAGCTCAATTTCTGATGAAGATTGCTCTGGTGACTCGCTCGAAGCGCCACCGGCCTTGTTGAGTAACAGCAAAGGGCTTCGCCAAGAGCAGACCATTTGCCTTAACGGACTTGACGCTGGTGTACAAGCAAGCCGAACGATTGGCTTGATCCTCAAGCGGATTTATTCTAAGGGGAAAATCTCGACTAGAGAGGCTCAAGAAATTGTCGGTCATTGCCAGGATTGGGCGTCTAATCTTGATGCTGCGCTGGATGCGAAAAAGTTACATGACCCTAACGTCATAGGTACCTATGGAATGGCAATTTTGCAGGTGCAGCTTCTCGGTCACCATTCAATTATTCTTCTTTCTCGCCCTTTCTTCCAGTTGCAGCTTATGAAGACACAGAATTCGCAACAGCCACTTATTGAACAGAACTCGGCCATGGACAAATTTTCAGAGGCCTGCCTTGACTCATCTATACAGACAATTAAGTTATGTCATATAGTTTTTGAATCCGGGCGACTTCCTCAGAGAAATCCCTTCGTTATGTAGGTTGTATGGCTCTGTCCTCATCAGGTTTGTGTTCTGACCATCACCAGATACTTTCTCTATTTTGCTGTGCTCATTGTCTTAAGCAATGAGTTTGCATGCCTACATCGCAATATCGATTATCCAGAGTTAATATACCATGCGATGAAAATCATGACACATTGCGCTGCCGTGGATATCCAAGCGAAACACTGTCACTCCATCCTCTCATTATTCCAGGACGTCATCCAAAACCAGAACCGACATCATGCCTCTGGAACCCCGACCAAAAGCCACAATTCTGCGTATTCCGAAGATACGCTTACAAATTCTTCTCAGGATTCGCCTAGCAGTCCATCACCTCCCCAGATAAGCTCTGGGAAGGGGGAACTAAATTCGCCACCATTTTTTGGGTCTACGCCACGCAGACCATATTCATTGGGGCGCCGCGTCCCACGAGCTCCTCGCAATCCCTGGGAGAAAATGTCCATCGGGCTGAGTATGGAGAGATCAGAAACCGAAACCCGGAGAGCCTCGCTTGAGAATGAAAGATACGCGTCTGTGCTTGTCATTGATCTTTCAGGCTCACAGGGGCAGAGCCATCGGACACCTGAGTCTGGTCAGAGTGACCATGAACTTTCCTTTGGCAATCCTTGGAGCCATAGGGACACACCTAGACCTCTACCCAGTGCTCAGAATACTACCCTCATGCACCAGGACGAATTCGGAGAGGTTGGGACGGAATTTAGACATCAATTGGCTTCTGGAACCCCGGGAATGCTACGGGATCAGCCGTGTGGCGTTGTAAACCCGACCGGTTCTATGTCCATTAACTTTCCGGTCGAAAACTACGGCAAGTTTGACTGAGTTCAAGGATGGGGTGGGGACGAGGCTGGTGGAGTCAGTGATCATGGCGATGTTCTAGGACTGAGACTGACTATCTTAAGCTATCGGAGCGGTCTGGTCCTAAATTTGATGATAGGAGTGCTATTCTGAGACGAATGATGAATATCATGATCACTAACTGGAAGCGGAAATTTGGCATTGGAGGTAATGGGTTCATTTGGCTGAAAGGAAGGGTGTGTACGACGGCGTAAAAAGCAAAAGATTGATAGAAATCGTCTGACCGCCAATCTGGGCGGCGCAATTTCTTTCTTTTTTCCCCTCGAAAACATTCTGCTTTCAGAAACATTACAAACCTCAACATTTCGGGGGCTATACTTGGCAAACTAAAGCAAATTAGTATGTCTCCTCGGTGGCCCACTACGAGTTTAGCTCAGCAGGTGACTGGCTGTTCTCACTGAGATGGTGCATTTCATATCAGTTCTCAAATATCTATAGCAGTCCAACTCTGATTGATCCTGGCTAGCGCCGATACCAGCAAAAAGTGGCGATTTAAGCTGCATAACAGTATCTAGTGGCTTTCAACTCCTAAAAACTTCGGTGGACTAGCGGAGTATCGCCTCCGGCAGTTCGAATATTGCAGATGGCGCATGCTTTTGGCAACACATGAAACAAGAACAGTATGCCACCAGGTTCTCACAGATTACCGGGCTCAATAATCTGGATTTCCATCTTGATGATGCGTGGTTTGGCATCGAAACTGGCCATGTCTGGTATCGAATCGAGCCTACATGAAGCCAAATACGAAACAGTCATGCCTAGTTCATTGGCTTCTAGACTCCCCAAACCCACGGATAACATCACAGGGGAGACCTGGTTGGCCTATCTAGTATTGTCTCTCTCTCCCCTTGCGCATTAACAACTGTCTCAAAGACAACAACCTTGAGTTTCTACTTAGGCGAGGCCATCTTGGCCGTGGCTACGTCATTGCGTGCGCGATCCTTGAAGAGACGCTCGACTGTCATCATCGATGCTAGAGCGAGTTGGGACGCGGATACAACATTGTTCGTGGCGAGGGAGAAGAGACGACTAGCTACGCCCCGAACTCCAAGCTCCAAGCCCTCGGGGCCTAATTTCTCCAATTCGCTCGGGAATACCCGTCGGGACGCAGAGTCGCAACCCTGCAACAAGTAATAAAGACGGGTGTCATTGCGACGCGCAACCATGCTGCACAGGGAAGGTCGAATGCCGTTCAATCTATACTCTGACAGGGATGGGGTGGTTTTTTCTGGAGGACTTGTACAGTACATGGCCGTCTGGCAATGCAGGCGAACTTTTTGCTTCGCGCTCCAATAGACACGCCACTCTCTCTCTGGGCTATGGACAACCCCCCCGCTCTCCCTCCCTCCCTCCCTCTCCGAGGCGAATGCCCGTGTTTTGCTTCGTGCATACATAGCTCGGTGGTCGAGACTAGGGTATGTGTGGTATTTCTTCTTTGTCGGATCCTGTGGCCAATCATTCCCTCTCCCCCATCTCCCTCCCCCCTCAAAAAAGAGCTGCGTGTGTTCCTCTGCGTAGCTAGTGTCATTATCCCACCCACTCGCGAGATGGCATTCACGCGCCCGGAAATGCATTTCTATGGAAGCAGAGGGGTCTCACTTTGGTGGAAGCTATTGTCTGACGAGGAAAAACAAATCTCTGCAGATGGGGGCTTGAAAAAAAACTAAACCCGACTTGTACATGCTCGGTTGGGGGGCGTGTGAGTCCACCACCACCACCACCGCACATAGGCTACGAGAAAGGTTGGGGATGGGGGCGTTTGTCTCGGAAAAAGAGGGTTGAGCTGTCAGTCACATCCATCGTATGGGTCATTGGGCATCTACTAGTGAGTCATGGCTCGTCTTGCATGCATGCGCGTACTACTCATTGCCGAGTATATTCGGAGTTCCTCTCTACCTACCATGTCTCGGGCCCAAATCGCTCCCCGTCCTTTACATGCATCTGCACCGCCGTACCCTGAACGTCCATTGTCGTTGAGACAATGTCATTACCCCACCAGCTGGGCGCCTCGATCCCGTGCAGCGTGAAGGCGAAGAAGATGACCAAGGTGGCCAGCGCCAGCCCCAGGTCCAGGGCCGACGACGTCAGGAAGTTGAGGCGGCTCCACCACTTGAAGTGGCGCTTCTTGATCCAGAACTGGAACACGAAGCCCACCATGCCCCATGACAGGTAGTTGAGAGGCGTCGCAGGGGGGATGGCCCCGGCGCCTCCAAAGATGAGCGGCGCCATCAGATACTTGGCGGGCGACTTGGGCCACTTCTTGGCGGCGAAGTAGAAGATGACGGGGGCGATGGCCCCGATGATGAAAAAGAAGAAGAGGCCAGAGTAGATCTGGCCCGGGGAGAACATGCGCGCCGGCCCGAGCAGGCCCCAAATTACGGAAGCTATGTGCGTTTGCATTAGGCTAATGTTTTTGACGGGCT
Source organism: Calonectria multiphialidica (assembly GCA_020623665.1). Taxonomy (NCBI): domain Eukaryota; kingdom Fungi; phylum Ascomycota; class Sordariomycetes; order Hypocreales; family Nectriaceae; genus Calonectria; species Calonectria multiphialidica. The sequence goes on along the minus strand of JAHVYC010000060.1, from coordinate 229,972 downwards.
TTGTGAAGTCGGCTTACCAGCAAAGAATACCCGGCCGCCGGGGCAAGTGAAGTGATTCTCCTGGTGCGGTTCGCAGACATCTTCGATGTTGTTCAACGCGAGGTTCAGTACAATGATCTGGATAAAGCACGAAAAGGTCGTGGCAACGACCTGCGACATGAACATTGTGCGAGGGGGGATCTTCATATAGTGTCCAAACTTCAAATCTGCCACAAAGCTCAGTGCTTGTGCCCTGCAAATTGTCAGTGCTTATATCTTATATCGCTATGATTAAAGACTTACATCGTAATGTATCCAAACGTCTTGAAACTATGAGCAAAGTTAGCATCTCTGTACTTCAACCGGGGCGAAGAGACATGGGCGAGTGTACATCATCAACGCCAGCGGACGGCCCGGCTGGATGTAGCCGTAGATAAACTCGGTCAATACGTTGAGGCCGATTTGTGTATTAGTGATGGCCTGAATGATACCAATCGGGAGGGCAAATCCAAACGAGATGGCGATTGCTAGCAAAAACGCCCACCAAGAGAGGTTTGTCTGATATCCGAGTACCGTGTAAAATCCTAATGCAAGCATCTACGCTCATGGTTAGCAGCTTTCCAAGGTGTTTTGTGCCAACATCAACTTACGATAGCAAATAGACTCATGTACCACCAGGTAGGTGCCTCCTTATACTTTCTCATTAGTTTCATGTGAATATCAGGCTTCTCTTTTGTGCTGTTCATGTACTGCTCCCAGATGCGCTTGCCGTTGTGGAGATAGGTGTGTACGATGAGAGCTGAAATGGCAGCAAAAGACAATCCATATGACATGGCAAATGTAGTGCTAATCATGTTAGGCCATGTTGAACGCTTTCCACGCTTTTCACGTACCTAATGAAAAGAGGCGAGTAGTTCTTGTACGCCTCTTCATCCAGTGTGAAATCAGAAGCAAGGATTCGCGTTGTATTGTATGAGGCACCAGTGTTGTCATAGGTGCCCGAGTCACTCATGGGCAGGTACCACCCATACCATGCTCCGGAGTAATGAAGTATAGACGACCATACAATAAAGAACGTGAAAACTCCAATCAGAGTGTTTGCAATGGCATGCCTAGGGGAATTAATCAGCGGTCCGCTGCCGATAGGTTAAATGCCCAGACCTACCACGGCGGAATCAATGGCGACCCGACATAGCCAGCAATTTGAGTCCAGTCAAACGTGATGGGAATGAGCGACAGGCCGGTCTGCCCACCAAAGATCTGGTTGATGACGGGGCTCTTGGGTGCCATCCAGGTGACAAACGCAAACATGCTGAGGAACTGGGCGAAAAACCCAGGGATGAAGTAGTACACAAACGAGCACCCAGTAATAATAGCGAACCATGTGTATCTGTGCATCATTCCTCCCAGGATTGTCGGGTCCGGATGGTCATTTCTCTCGTACATGGCATTCATCAGTGTCACTCCGACCAAGTTCCCTGGCCAGATCATTGAGGCAGGATACACTTTTACTTCTTATCAGCCAAGCCAACGCGGTTGCACGAAACAACCTACCTAAAAACTTTCGCATCATGCCCGCAATTCCGTATCCAAGAGACTGCGTCGAGATAGTGAGCAAGAGCTGGAACGACATGCCAAAGTTCTGCTTGTAAAAGACCAGCTGGGCGAGGATAATGTCAGTAGCATACGCCACGGAAAAGGACACGCTAGCCATGACAACGATAATGGTATGCTCTTTGACGTTGAAGGGCCCCGGGTTGATGGAGATTCTTTTCCCGAATATCGAGATGTATTCGGGAAACCACCTAGCCCAGCCATGGCCCATAGGCCACGCAATGATCTGGGCAATGAGGGGACCAACACTGATGGAGGGCTGTCGCAGGGAAAAGAGCGTATTCATGGAGGCACCAAATACGACGAGCATTAGGCCTATGGTCCATGCTCTCACGGTGTTACACGGCAAGTCTTCATCGTAGTTGCGGACAGCAGCGCGCACCTCAGGATAAGGTGAGTCCTCCTCGTCTTCTCTATCTTTGATCAATCCCTCCTCGTCATCAGCATCTTCTGCGTCTCTATCCCGACGCGTCTCATATTCCTCTGGCAGATTGGGGTCCATGAGAAGTTCATATTCGGACCCCTGGTCATCATCGTCGTCGTTGCGAGCACCAGCCTCGTGCAGCTGGGCAACGCGACGCCTCAAGTCCTCCGAGTGCTCGCCTGCGTCCAAGGACGTCGAGAGCCTCCCACTAGGGACGTTGATGGCTTGGCCAATCGGCTCCCGAACGGTCGATGGGCCTGCCATATCGTTGCCACGTCTGCCGGATCTTAGTCCCGGGGCATCGGCTAGAGCTGCTGGGGTCCGGCTGCCGGCGCGAGGCAAAGAAGAAGTCCCAAGTGGCTAGCTTGAAAGCTAGAAAAGATGGATTTCCTTGAAATTCAGACGTTCATATGATGGTTTTGAGAGAATAGCAAGGCAATGCCTCGAGGAATTGTTAAGATAGCCAGAAGGGAGATGAGTGGGCCAGGAAAGGGATACTCCGACGCGCGTCAAAAGGTTCCGAGGCAGCGAGCCGACGGCTCTAATAATATCGTGAGTGTCAAATTTTGTCTTGGCACTGATGGTTTCTGGCAATATCACACGGTCGAGATCGCAATTCGACGCGGTTGAGAAATTTCGACACTGAGACTTGCTTGAAGCTGATACGTGTTGCTTCGATAGCTCTGTCGCAGTAATAAACGCCACGTTCTAGCACAAAGCCGCAGTCAGGTCGTGTGAGATGGCGCACCAATCAGCCACACACAAGACGACAGGAAATAAAAAAAATGACCCGCAAAGGAGAGATACTGACAGCCGGTGCAGGATGGTGAAAGGGATCTTTTTTTTTAAATAAACGCCCGCGGCACAGACTCGTCGTGCAATTACAGCTATGCTGACTTAGCGCCCGTGAAGTTATAAGGTTTCTATGGCCTTGTCTGTTGCTCGAAGCTTTACCAGGCATGCGCTAGGCCCATTTTGGATTCAATAAGTACATCAACCATAATCGTTTAGTCGACAGCTGCGCGCGACCCGTTCTTACTCTTTACCAGAATAAAAGAGAAAAAGAAAACCCATCGCGATCTTTTTATTGCATTCTTATACTTTCCCACCACTTATGGGCCTAACTGCATGGGTCTTTTCTCGCAATAGAGTCGGTAATAGCCCGGCCCTGCAAAAAGCATGCGTCGAGTGGTGGTGACAGGCCTGGGAGCCATCACACCTCTTGGAGTCGGCATCCGGCGGTCGTGGACACGCCTCCTGGCGGGAGATTCAGGCATTACGAGTGTTGCTGACTTTGAGCCTCAAGCGAGATGGCGGGAGCTGACAAGCACCGTTGCCGGCCTGGTACCTACTGGCGAGGGCGAAGGCAACTGGAAAGCATCGGATTGGATTAACACCACCGACCAGCGACGCATGTCCAAATTTACCCAGTACGCCATCGCTGCAAGCAGCATGGCCTTGGAGGATTCCGGATGGAAGCCCTCTAGCCAGGAAGAGCTAGAAGCGACGGGTGTGTGCCTAGGAAGCGGAATTGGAAATCTGGAGGAAGTGTACAACACCAGCATTGTACATGACCAAGGCGTAGGATACCAAGGGTCAAATGTTAATGGAGCATAGCTAACTGCTGCACCAGGGCTACAAAAAAGTTTCACCCCTGTTTGTTCCCAAGATCTTGATCAACATGGCTGCAGGGCATATTGCTATGAAACATGGCTTTCAAGGCCCCAATCATGCGGCAACAACAGCCTGCACAACCGGTGCTCATTCAATTGGTGATGCCTCTCGGTTTATTTCCATGGGGGATGCAGATGTAATGGTCGCTGGAGGATCTGAATCCTGTATTCATCCTTTGACCTTTGCAGGATTTGGCCGGGCAAGGTCTCTTTCCACTGCCTACAACGACAACCCAACCGCCAGCTGTCGCCCGTTCGATACCAATCGAAACGGGTTCGTAGTCGCCGAGGGCGCGGCTGTATGTATCCTCGAAGAACTTGAGCACGCCAAGGCCAGGGGAGCACGTATATACGCCGAGATCAAGGGCTACGGATGCAGCGGTGACGCCTACCATATGACGGCCCCTCGTGAAGATGGGCATGGAGCATACGTCGCCATGAAGAAGGCGCTAAAGAATGCCTCCATCAAGCCGTCGCAAGTTGACTACGTCAACGCCCATGCCACAGCAACCCAAGTCGGCGATACCGCAGAAGTAGCGGCAATCCGACGGCTTATGGTGGGAGAAGAAGGACACTCGAGCGAGTCTTCTGTTACTGTAAGTAGCACCAAGGGAGCAATTGGGCATCTTTTAGGAGCTGCCGGCGCCATCGAAGCTTTATTCTCCATCTTGGCCGTTCACGAAGTAAGTGCCCGCATAATTCCCAACGCACCACAACGGCTAACAATGATATCAGGGAATCGTGCCCGCGACATTGAACCTAGAGCATCCAAATGTAGATGCCAACTTTAACTTTGTGCCCCAGGAGGCCCAAGACAAGAAAGTTGATGTTGCCATTTCCAACAGTTTTGGATTTGGCGGCACCAATAGTTCGCTGGTTTTCTCCAAGTTTGCATAGCGGAAATACCAGGCGGCGTGTCATAAAATCCCCCTGTATTATCAACGTATAAATATACTCAAAACCATCACCAGTGTACAATATTATAATACATTGCCCCAGACCTGTCGACTCTGCACATCAAAAATACAGTGTGAAATATGTTTCAATTCAAACAGTGTGGGCACACACTGCCGATGTTCTCCCGGCCCACTCACATGGCAGATAATTTCTCTGCCATTGAGATGCAGTCATGACGTGAAGGGCCCTGCCAATTCCTCCCCTCCGTGCCCCTCGACGCCCATCTCGCTAACGCCGTCCATTCACCACCATGAGCTTAGCCTGCGAGACCTGCCGGGCCCAGACAAGGACTCTTGTCAGGGCCACAATCCGCGCCGGCGCATCTCGAGCCGCCGCTCCGAGGAACTTTCTCACGCCCGGCCGAGCGCCACCATCGATGCCCGCCAGGCACTTCAGCACCACACCCTCGAGAAATCTGCTCAAGGGCCTCGGCAGCGCCGTGTCAGAGCCGTATCGTGTTCTGGCTGCAACAGAGCAGCTGTTCAAGGCAGCCTCTAAGCATGCCGACTACCACATCACCGAGAAGGAGCGCAAGGAAGAAAAGGTGCAACTCGCCGAGGATGGAGAGGAAATTGGTCACTCTCTCAACCCTACCGGCGCATGGCACGGCAGTATGTCCAATCCTCGTGGCTCTTCTGACTCTCGAAACTAGCACTAACCTATATAAAAAAAACAGAATTTCAGCTCCCTCCCAGCTTCAGCACCTGGTCCCACGTTACCATGCTACACCTCTACCTAATCAATACCCGGATACGCTGCTTCGACCGCGATGCCTTCCACAACTGGCAACACCAGCTGACCGATCACTTCTTCTTCGAGTGTGAAAAGAAAATGCACATCGACCACCACATCACCTCGAGTGCCCTGCGACAGCGATACCTCAAGGATATTTTTGTCCAGTGGCGAGGCATCATCCTGGCCTATGACGAAGGTCTGGTCAAGGGCGATGCGATCCTGGCGAGCGCTGTTTGGCGAAATCTGTTCAAGGGATCCGCAGACGTCGACCCGAGGGCTCTGGCCTCTATTGTTGGGTGGATGCGATCATCGCTCATGCACCTCGAGGCCACAAACGACAACCTCTTCGCCTCGCAAACCCTCAAGATCCTGGCCAGACCCGCGGATGCTTTCTGGGATCTTAAGACGAGCGGACAGGAGGATGTGGTCGAGTTTGCGAAGCGGCCAGTGCGGGCCAAGGGCGCAACCGAGGATGCACCTGTGGGAACACCCAAGGTTTCGATGAACTAGGAAGGAAAGTAAAAAGAAAGAAAGAAGAAGAAGAAAACGTCTGTATTATCAACTGTGTGGAGTAAGGATCACAAAATCATGTTAGACGAAGCAAGAAAACAGCATGTATGAATAGGCTGCAGACGAATGGAGGCGAAACTGTGGAGACAGCATTTTGATAGTTGTACATACACATAATGCATGGATGATATCCCATCTCATTTGCAATGCCACCTCTTGGTTGGATATTGAGTTCTTGCTCGTGCATATCGATCGGATTAGCTCTTAAATTCGTGCAGGTACTAGAACAGGGTTTATAGGCTAATCTCAGTGGCCATTCATCAAAGTCGTTCACACCAAAGTACACCCGATCTAATGCAAGTATCACTTAATAGTAGCAGCCGCATGGCTCAAGATGTTATCTTCTTAGGGCCAAAAGAGACATGTTGACAGTGTCTATTAACTGAGAACGAGAATTCCACAGCTTCGCATATAACAAGTCACAGTGTCATTTAAACTATCTTTTTCAAATCATTGCAAAACGCAATACACTATTCTGGTGCAAAATTATGAAGGCTTCTCTGGCTTAATATTGTAGCACCCCTGCTCCCGTCGTTTCTCGTGTATCTTACAACTTTGAAGGAGGAAGCACCGCAACATCCTGAAACGGGATCCCGAGAAACCGAAAAACGTGGTTGAATCTGCAGCCACGATTAGTACTCTGCAACCCTGCATCCACATTCGAAACCCCCGACGAAAGAATACTCACCTGTCGCTGCCGAAGAAGGCCGCGGTCTTGCCCTCGTCATTGGTCACCCACAGCCACGGCGCCCCAAACGCTCCCTTCTCCACCGCCTCGCTCGTCAGGTCCTTGACGCGGTCCCTCATGGAGGCCCTCCCCTGCATGATCTTCTCGACGTCCTCGGCGGCGAAGAGCTTCCTCCCTCCCGCGGGTGTCTCCGTCGCCTCGGCCAGGGCGGCCTCGAGGTTCGCGTCGTCGACGAGGCTGACGTGGGGGGGCGTCCACATCTTGTGGAACAGGAAGGCAAACGCCGCGAGGTACGTCTCGAGCGGGTAGTTGTCCTTGATGAAGTGCAGGGCCCTCAGCGCGGAGAGCGTCTTGGACATGGCCATGAGGTCCTTGGGAGAGCCCTCGTAAGGGAGGGAGAGGCGCTCGGCCGCACGAAAGGAGTCAGACGCCAGATAGACGGCCTTGGCAGGGAGGAACCACGGGGGCTTGTTCCCTTGATTTTTCAAGCCAGGTTAAGAACGGTTCCATTATAAATCATCAAGTCAGAGACTGCGTACCACTGAGATTATTGATGCCGCCTAAGAAGACGGGGATAAAGCTATCATATACGTGTCAGCGACACCATAGGCGGCTCTGGGGAAGATCAAGCACATACTCTACCTGGACATTGTGCGCAGCCAACTTATCAAGATTCCCCCTCAGGTCTGCAAACCCCACGTAGCTATAGAAGGACACTGCGGTTTTGGCGATGGGTCAGCAACGTGCATTGCCAGACAGCTAGAGAGCCTCACTCACCTAGGTCCAGGTAGCAATCAATACGACCACCCATGGCTCCCGGTCTATTTTATTAATAACTTTCTCTTCGCTTCTTTTCTCTGTTCGTCCAGGATCCTGTACACGGAAAAGAGAAGGCGTCGCGGAGATTGGTCGATCACAGGCAGTGCGTCATCTACAGAGGATATTGTGAATCCCCAAGGTTCGAAGCCGGCGGCGGGAACACAGCAACACTCATTCGGCATGCATGTGGGTGGCGGGGGGGTTGGTTGGCGGTTGTTTGTGGGGCTGCCGAGGCCCCGAGGTCCGGGGAATCTCCACCCCCGAAACAGGTTCGCGCTTATACAAGCAGGAAAACACCAAAAACGGACGGCCGGGATACCACTCGAGCAGGTTGATCGATCCCCTGTTCATCATATCAAGTGCAAGTAGATAGAATCACTCGCTTCTGCCAGCCATGCCCTCCAACAAACCCGTCGCCCTCATCGTCGGTGCCTCCCGTGGCATCGGCCGTCAAGTCGCCATCGACTTCGCCAAAGACGGCTATGCTGGTAAGGATAATTCACCATCTCTCCCCTTCCTTCCTTCGTCAAGTATACCTGTGCGGTTTCACTAACATCCCGTCGCTCACTTCAAGTCGTCGTCGCCGCCAAGACAATCAGCGATCCTTCCAAGCCTGTGGACCCATTCCCTCCAAACCCCAACTCCCCGGCCTCCACCATCACGACCGTCGCCCGTGAAATCACGGAGGCGGCCGGCGATGCAATCGCCGTGCAGGTCGACGTTCGCTATCCCGAGAGCATCCTGGCCCTCGTCTCCAAGACTTTGTCTGTGAGTTTTCCCGCACCCCCATCAACCCCGGCAATCCAAACGTCCCTGTGTTCCTGACATCCCGCAGACCTATGGCCGCATTGACGTCCTCGTCTACAACTCGGGCGCCATCTACTGGGCCCCGGTGGTGTCCACGCCGCTCAAGAGGTTCCAGCTCATGCAGCGCATCAACCCGGAGGGCCTCTATGCCACAATTGAGGCCGCCCTGCCCCATCTGCGCCCCAAGGGCCGCATCGTAGTGGTCAGCCCGCCCATATACAGCCGCTTCTTCCGCGGCAAGACGGCCTACGCCATGGGCAAGGTCGGCATGAGCGTGCTGACCAAGGGTCTCGCAATGGACTTTGAGCGCGAAGGTCACAAGGAAATGGCCATCACCAGCATTTGGCCCGCCGTGGTATGTCGAAAACCTATGGGGAACATCTGCATTCACACACACCCTCTACGGAGCAGTCTAGCTGACTACATGATACACAGGCAATCGAATCAGGCGCCACGGAGCAATTCACGCGCGAGAATCCCGAGGAAGCCAACGACCTCCGCAAGGCCACCATCTTCTCCGATGCCATCCTTGCCATAGTGAGGGCCCCCCCATCCGTCGTCAATGGCAAGCTGCTTCTGGATGAAGACTTCCTCCGTGACCACGCTGGCATCACCGACTTCTCCAAGTACAATGTCGTCCCGGGCACCTCCCCACGCCGCATGCTCCCCTTGAAGCTCCCTGATTTAACCGTCGCAGAACAAGATGACGAAGGCAAGCGGCATGACAGTACCAAGAATAAGGCCAAACTGTAGACAGGAGCTTTTTTGTATTTAGATGATGATATATAAGACAACCCAAGTGTACAGTTGACCAAATGAAAAAAAAAAAAAAAATATAATGGGCGCTATAATTGGATACGATACCCTCTAAAAACAGACGCATCTAGACCTCCTCCGGTTTCGCGGCCGCGAACCCCTCAAACTCCAAGACAAACAAACAAAAAAGACATGGATTGCACAATCAATCATCGACCCGTCGCTTCCTTACTTTGCTCATATTACAAGAACTTCCACTTTGCTTATCGCGTTCCCTGACACTATTCAAACTTTTTTGCCCTCTCAAGGAGTCGTTATGCTCCTCCAAGGTGTTCCACACGGTTGATCAAAGCACCTCCTACATGTCGAGGTTGGGCCGCTGGCTAAGCGGGCCCATGCCTTGCATGTTTTCAATATCGCCGATCGTGTCATTGAATACTCGCGTGATGTCGCCAAGCACCTTGGTGCGGTTCCACTCATGTCTGCTGCGCCAAATCTCGTCCATTAGCTCTCGGTTGATCTGCTCCAGTTGCTCGATGGTACATCCACCGGTGCCGTCCGTCACCTCATGCAAGAAATTGTCCACGGCTCCGTCGATGGACATACCCTGCGATGCAGATGTTGAGGAGCCAGAGTTTCGAATCGAGTGTGATGATTCATCGCCAGGTTGGTCATTCAGGAGGTGAGCCATTCCCATGTGACCCTTGGAGCTTGAGCTGCCAGGTGTCCGCTGCACGTGGGACTGGGATGAAGGAGGGCTGCCTGATAGATTCGAGGCGGAAACAGGATTGCCTCGGGAGAGTGCAGCGGCCTGGGAGTGGATCCAAGGATCATCTGTCGAAGTATTCTGGCTAGCCAAAATCAGAGTATCCGGAATATCGCCTTCGGTGTCATCCTCGCCACCCCTGTTCTCAGCATGAGTGCCGTTGGTATACTGGGTGCTGAAGTTGGACGAGCGATGTGTGGACGGATCCGTGCTCTTTGTGGTGGAAGCCTCATTAACTACAGCTGATGGTGAGACGCCTGGCGGCAAGGACATGACGGCGGACTTTTGCGAAATCTGGGTCATGGCAGTGGGGGCCACACTGGCTTGGTCCTGAGACTTGGGAGGAGGGGCCATCTCGGAAATCTGCGTCTCATCATCAACACCACTCATCTGAACATCGCCCTCGCCAGCAGCAGGCTCTCCGGAGGGATGCGATGTGCCGTTGCTGAGGGGGTGCGAATCCTGGCCGGAAGTATCATGTCCATTGGACAAGGGGCTTTTGACCTGGAATCGAGCCATGGTCCGCGAACCAGGAACAGCCTCTCCGAGTGTTACTGGACCTTGAGAATCGCTGTCATTACCCCCACCCAAGTCAGACTGGACACGCTCAACAAGCGATTGCATGGCCCTTCTCTTTCGCTCCTTCTCCGCAGCATCTTTGGTGCGTTGAGTCTGGCGTTGGTAAAGCGCCTCCCAGCTGATGTGCGAGGTGCTGTTCTCGATACTAGCGACATCAACCTCGACATTGCTCAAAAGCTCATTGGCCTTCAGAGTACGCTCTTTATCTCCGATATTCTTGGCATCTCGTGCCAGGGCCTTAATGTCAAACAAGAAATCCTTTGGACGAGCATAAAACCCGTTGGACAGACGTTCCTCGATAGTCGTCGTCTCCAAATTGTAGTAGCATTTCCCAGTTGCCGTATCCCGCAAAACGTCGTTGCCGTACTTATCTTTGACAATCTCGAAAGGTCGGATTTGGTCACTTGCAAGATCTGGTCGTACAAAGTTTGGATCCGATTCCACAAAGAGATAATCAATCTGGCTCTGAGGAATAACAGGCTGTCGGAACTTCTTGTACTTTCGGTTGATCTGGTCCATGATGGGCTGGAGCTGGATCTTCAGTCCGTTCAGAAGCTGATGATCTTTCTTCTGCAGAGCCTTCATCTCCTCCTTGGTCGGAGGTGCCGGCTGCACGATAGGCGCAACGGGAAGTTCTTCGAGCACTCGCTTCTTGCGGTTCTCAGGGTCGGGGAACTCGGCCGGCTTCTTCTTGATATAGTTCAGCGTGGTCGCAAAGTATTCCATTCGATTCGTCTAGTTCACGTTAGCAACATTCTAACTTTATAAGCCAAAATGCTTACCCTTTCAGGTCGAGGAATCTCCATTCTGTTCTTCCTTGAAAATCCAAACAGATCACGGAACAGGTCTGAGGGAATCTCTGACTTTTCACCCTCGGCAGTCGCGAGAAGAAGTACAGGATCTGTTGGAGGGATGGTCCGCAACATGGTCTGGAAAGTCACAAGAGCAGCCGTGCCCACGATGGTCGCGTACCAAGCCTCAACGTTGGGGATGTAAATGACGCTGGGCTTATGTCGTCTCACTTCTGTGAAGAGGCTGACAATCACCTGTTCCATTGGCTGTTGTGCTGTTAGTAATGATCGCCGGTTATCATATTATATAGAACTCACCCGCCCATCTCCCAGTAGGCTGGGGAGATCAAAATTCTGAACATGAACACCTTCGAAGTGATGCAGTATGGCCGAAGAAAGATACCCTTGGCCCATTCCACCTGCACCGTAGATAATAAATCGGGGACGGAATACTCGAGATCGCTCAAATTCCTGATGCAGTTGCTCTCTGCCAAAGCCGTGGTCTGCGTCATCGAATTGCTCGTACATGGCCTCCTCCAGCGCCGTCAATTTCTTCTTGCGGGGAAGGAGTTCATCCAAAGAGCGCTTCGCTTGGGCGAATTGTGCACGAAGCAAGGGCTCAATAGACTTCGGAAGGGGCCGAGCACCAGAGGTTGCCGATCGCTCGGACGACGGAATGAGTTTCTTGATCGAAATCATGAAGTCGGTAGCATGCACAGAGATTTTTGTGGGATCGACCACAAGCTTCTCTTTTGACGAATAAATTTGAGGGTACGTACGTTGAATCGCGTTCAGCGCAGCTTCAGTGCACAGAGCCCGCAAGTCTGCACCTCCGTATCCTTTGGTGTTCTCAGCCAGTGAATGTTTGAACGGTTCAGACAAACCCCAATCCGCGGTATGGATATTGAGAATCGATTTTCGCGCGTCAATATCAGGCAAGGGGAAGTAGAACTCTCGGTCAAAACGGCCTGGGCGGCGAAGAGCAGGGTCAATATTGTCTGGACGATTGGTGGCTCCAATAACAATCACCTGCCCACGGCCATCCATACCATCCATAAGCGCAAGTAGAGTGGAGACGATAGAGGCGTGAATCTGCTCCTGTTTGCTAGATCGGACAGGGGCGAGACCATCAATTTCATCAAAGAAAATGATACTCGGCTGGGTCTTCCTGGCCTCTTCAAACAGCAGTCGGAGCTGCTTCTCGGCCTCTCCAACCCACTTGCTCAGCGCATCTGCACCCTTACGCATGTAAAACGAGATCTTTCGGCCACCTGAACCAACCGAGTTGGCCAAGGCTCGGGCCAACAACGTCTTACCCGTACCAGGAGGTCCGTGAAACAGGACACCTCTGGGAGGGGTGACATGAAATCGAGTAAAGAGTTCTGGGTACAGCAAGGGAAGTTGAACCATTTCCTTCAGCTGGTCGATGTGGCCTTGTAATCCACCAACCTTGCTGAAATCGACATTCAAGTCAACACCGAGAGGGTCCGCATCGGCCAGGGCCTTGCGGTCCTTGATCTTGCCGACATTGGGGGTGGCCCCAACACCTTCAGCATTGAGACCTTGTCCACCTGGAATAAGCCCACCAGGGGCCGCAGATGTCGGCGTCATGCCGACATTTCCGGCCACGCTGGAACGGTGGACCATTTCATCATCACTGCTGTCAGAATCGACTCCTCCGGTGGCTCCAGTGCCCCAAGGACCATTAAGGAGCGAACCAACGCCGCCGCCGCCACCGAAGGGCCCAAATGTGGTGTTAAGGCTACGTTCCCAACCCTGACCACCATTGCCACGTCCTCGTCGAGCCCGGGACGTAGTTGGAGCCGCGTCTTCGGCTTCTTCCTCTTCGATGTTAACAGCATTGAGTGGTGGCATGTAATAATTAACGCGGGCCCGAGATCGGCGGGTGTTCTCTTGGTAGACGATGGGCGAGGACTTTCGAGGTCGGCGACGCGATCGGGAATCCTGTCGAAGTTCACGAGCTTCTTCGTTCAGTTCGTCGAGGTCAAAATCTGGCTCATCGTCTCCCGAGTCACGAGAGCCCCGGGCCGAACGCGTCCGACGGCTTTGTCGACCTCGAGGGGTAGGGCTATCAATTTCATCGTTGGCCCGGCCCTTTTCAGACCCGGAGCCTTCAGCATCCTCCGAATCATCGCCCGGCTCAAAGTCACTGCTAGGTTCTTGAGTCGATTTCTTAAGGCCAGCTTTTCTAGTCAAGCGACGGGATTTTCGAGGACCTTCCTCCGAGTCAGCTTCGGCTTCAGCTTCGGCCTCTGCTTCTGCCTCTGCTGGTTCTGCTGGTCCAGAAATGCTGGCGCGAGCGCCTCGTGTCCTGCGAGTAATAGGAACATCGTCTTCATCCTCGTCTTCTTCCACAGTCTCAACAGGCACGTCCTCTCCGACAGCATCTTCGTCCCCAGTATCCTTCTTCACCTCATTTTCGTTGACACCCTCCTCTTCCTCCTTCTTTTCGGCAACGTCGTGGTCCTGAGAAAGCTCGTCAGGCTCATCGGCATCGTTTGTCTCCCGCGAGCTGGTTTCCTGCGTTGCCTCTTCGATAGTTTCCGGTTTCTTGAGGCCCTTTATGCCACGAGAAGACCTGGTGTTCCGCGCGAATGTTTCCGGGCTTCGGCTGCGCGAATCTCGTGATGGAACAGCATGTCGACCTGAGTTAGACAATTCCATAAAATCATCCGCATCTTCTGTGTTTGCGCGCGTCCGACGCGTAGTGACCGCTCCCGGGGGGACTTTGAGCCTAACAAGTCGCCTGCCCACGGGTTTGGGTTGTTCCTCCACAGGTTCGTCGGGAGCTTCGGAGGCGCTTTTAGAGTCATCGAGCTCGTCTTCGCTGCTTTCTTTGTAGTTTGTTTGCTTGACTGCAACCTTTCTCGTTCGGCGACCAGCAGCGTTCACGGGGGCGTCTTCATCCTCTTCATCATCGTCGAACTCCTCGTCAAAGCCTTCTTCTTCGCTATCGGAAAGCTCGTCGTCGTCGTCGTCGATGTCGGATCCGCGATAGCGGTTACCGCCTCGACGGCTAGGCTTGCCACTTCTCGGTGGGCGAGCCTTTTTGGAGGTCTTGCGCGGTCTGTCCTCGGTGGGGTCGAAGTTCTCGTCCTCGGAATCGGACTTGTTGGGATCAAAGTCCTCGAGGGCCCTCTTGCGTTTAGTGACCATTTTGGGAGGTCTGGTGCGGGTTGGCGATGTTGGTGATGGATGCGGCGTGGAGCAGCTGCGCAGCTAGCGTGGCTGCGAGAGCTTCAGTAGGTCTAAAAGCAACCCCAAGACATCAGCAATGCATCGTTTTCGGTCGCGCCGGTCATCGCCCAAAGAAAGTAAAATGATTGAAAGGCTTGAAGCACCCGAGTGTCGCCAGTTTCCAGTTTCGCAGCAGAGACTTACCGTCGACCAAGGTGGATAGTGCACGATATCACGAAGAGCCGTGCATGGGGTGGCCTAGTCGCACTTGAGCCTGTGGCTTACAAAACGCGCGTGAACCAGCGCGAATGCAGCATAAAAAACAAGTCGAAAAGGTCACCAGGGAGCCTCAGACCAAGCTAGCACCCGTGTCGATGAGATATTGTCGTGTTTCCCGGCAGATGCGGCCGAGGGCAAAATTTCAGTCCCTGGTTTGCGCGTCTTGTTCGCGAGCGCCCAGCGTCGAAGGGGTACGGGGGGTGCGCCTCACGTGCAGATGGCGCGAATACGAAAAACAAGGTGGCCCGTTTTTCCAGGCAACATGGCCCATAACGTACCGTTTTTTTTTTTTCCACCACCTGCGCAGACACAGCACCACAACGCGCAAACCAGCTATGGATGCTTCAATATTTTTAATCATTCTCAACGTATTTCAGTGCAAACCACTTGACAACAATAGGATTCGCCTCATTTGAATTTTTGTCTAGCCCGTTATCGATACCAACTTGCGCTATCTGCCACGTTGCATAGTCTCCGATGCAAACCTCCTTGTCAATTCCTATTTAACATCGCATCTTACACCTCTTCACGCTGCCCCAGCTCCCCCAGATTTCCATGCCGGGAAGCAGAGCTCGAGGATTGCGGCTCAAGTGCAAGCTCCCGTAGGGCTGAATAGTTGACGGCACGTCACCAGTCCGAGTCCCACCAAAATGTTGGACCTTGGTCTTGTGGCCTTGTTGCCTTGGTCCTGTCTCAGGCATCAACTACCCATGCATTCTCTGTGACTGATCGGGCAACCTACCCTACAGGTTGCCGGCTCGATTTTAGGGCGTTCCAGCTGAGACCACTCTACGTAACCACACGGTGCCGGTATCCGATCGTATTCTTGGCTGACAGGCAGCAGTCTAGACCACACCACACCACGCCAAGGTTTCTCTCCACGGCTTAACTCTGATGCCATCATTTGACCGTCTTGGCAGCCCAACTCTGACGCGTCACCGGCCTCTGACTATTCTTGGCATGCTTTGCGCTACTTGATAGGGGACGTGTTCATGTGTTCGATTTGGGCGGCGGCCCGTGTCTGAAGTTCAACGATGGCTCCGGTTATCGCATTCTGCACACCACCCCCTGACAACATTTGCGCCTTTGCGCGGAATTTGATTTATGTCTCATGATATTCATTGACTCGTAAAAGCTAGACCGTGTAACAGTATTGTACAATGTAGGATATCGTCCCTCATTCTTCCGTAAACTCCAATCAACCGCCCGCCCCTCTAGGGTAAGAAAACTCCTTATCCACAAACGTTCTCGTCCCGTACCAGACAGCGACGTCGCAAGAACTGAATGATGGCACTCATTTTGGTGGCATACAATAAAATTGGAAACATGACGTATGGGGTCTGACACCCCTGTGATTGCGTGTCAGTGCCGCTTGATGAATGATCGGGCGAGCTCCGTCAGAGAAGGGCCACCAAATAGTAGCTGGTCAGTGTGTCGGCCGCATGTGGTATACACGTTGACGGTCGCAGTGGGCTTGATGAATGTGTGAGACTTGGGTGGTGATGAGGGCGTGGCGTCGTAGACGGACACGTCGCTCGAGTACGAGCTGGTGCGTCGCTGGACCCTTGTCAGATTTGCATGGCTTGATACCGGGGTTCTTGGGCGTACCTTATCACCGAGCATGGCGGGGGAGTCGAAGTAATCGCTGCTCTGCCGATCCGAGGTGGAAGCGGTGGAAGTGCGGTAGGGGTGTGATGAGCTCATGGTGCTTCTTGTGGTTATCTCTGGTCGGAGATTGAGGGAAGGTGGAATGGTCGTCAATGACGGGAGAAAGTTGCTGATAATGTGCCTCAAAGCCAAGGCTCGTTTGTTGTATGCGAACCTCCGGGTATTTTCAATGGGGGTTGTCTTGAATGGGTATCGCAGAGTTGGTTCTCTGTCTGTCCAACTCGTTGCTGTGTCTTGGCACTCCTGGTGCAAAGATGGGAGAATGATCAATGGGCGATATCAGAAATCGAGGATAAGAGGAAATAGCATTCATGCACAATGGGTGATACGATGGCCTCTTAAATAATGCTCAACTTGGTGCGGCTGACAGTCCGTGATAGGCAATTGCATTCCCCTCCCCCGCCAGAACCCCAGACCCGTCGACCCGTCGCCGTCACCAACGCAACCAACGCCCTACAAGACCAGGCGACCAGGATACACAAGAGTCAGCCGGGCGCGACCCAACCCTAGCCGCATAGCATTGGCGTATGACACATCGGCGACAAGGACGCGGGACTACGGCACCCGAAGAGTAGTGCCAAGAGGGGCTGCCAAGAAGGCCAATCGCTACCACTGTGCGGCACATGCACCCCCGTTCCGGTATGGAACTTCTCTAGAAGCCCAACGATCGGCAGCCATAGGGCCAGCAGGCAACAGGTAAACAAATTCTGTGGGGAGGTCGGCCCGGCACCTAACCCCGGGGGGTTTTACCGGAGGCTGACGGGACCCGCCTGCTGCCCACACCGGCCTCCCCGATACCCGCACCGTATGCACCGTAACTGCACTGCTGTACGACGCAATGCAATCCCCGCAGCGCTGTTGGGGTCCCCACCCCGCCGTCCTGTGCCCTTTACAGTGACGTTCTGATGGTGAAAAGGCGGGCACCCGCTGATTGGACAGCGCGTAATATCCCTCGTTTCGTCAATCAATCAGAGACGGCATTCCCCAAGACACCACTCGTCGTTCTCCGATAACAGTTAAATTTAGGGGATCCGCGCCGTTCTTTTTCGGTCTCGAAGCTTTCAACTAAGACAAACGGCATGGTCATGCTGGCTGAAAAGACGGTGTCCGGCCATTGTGTAGCAGAACTCCTAAGACATTGCGTATGATGACTCGAAGTCAATCAGCTCGGAGACGGCACGCATCGGAACGTAGTGAACCAGTTCATTGATATGCTGTTTAGTTCCCATCACCAGCGACGAGCTTCATTTTTTTAAATAAAAAAATACGGAACGCGAAATAAACCTCGCCGGGGTGGAATATAAATGACAAAGAGGGATAATGTAAGCGAGAGAGAAAAAAGGGCTGGACGTGGCAAAGAAACCCAATTTCCTCACCTGCATGTACCATCGATGAGACATGATTGGAGATGCAAGTAATACGTACATGGCAAGGCATACTTTTCACGCGGAACCGGTGAGGCACGCTCCCAAGCTCCTAACTCGGGCCCGACCCGTAAAGGAACACCGAGAGATGGGTCCTTTCAATGAGGTGCCGAGAAGGTAAAAAAAAAAAGTGCACATGTTCGCTGGCGATCGTTTCCACCGCCGCACTTAAAAAAGTAAATGTTGACCCCCCCAAAACGCTACGCTAAGCCCTACCGTCAGATAATGTCTGGTTCGTGTGCCGCATGTGCTTACTGGTCTGACATCCTCCACATTCCAACAGACGTCAATTCTTTTTATTCTTTCTAAATTTGTCCATATTTCCGCGTAAAGTTTTTGTTTGGACCTATCGGCCATGTAAACCATTTCGGGATAGTGTTCCATGTCCTCGATGGCAAACATCGACTTACAAGATACAGTCCTGATGTACTATAGCTATGGAATGAAAAAGGAACTGTGGCATGTCGTATCCGCCATTGATTTGATTTTATTCCGTGAATTCATAACATAATTAGTTTATTCGCTAGTTTTTGCAATTGCCTAGCATCCGACATGTACATGGATTGCTACTACGATGGGGATACCTAATATTCTGAACACTGCGGTTCTTTTCCCTCCAAGAATACCATGATCCCTTTAAACAATATGACCTCGTATTGGACTCGGTGGCAAGCGGTAGTATTGTTGCGAAATTTGTGAATAATTACTCCTCCTGGCCCAAGGGTTGGAATCTGGGCAAAGAGGGGGCGAGATACAACGTGAATTTGACACTGAAGAACACGACAGGGTACAAAGATGGTATGAGAAGCAACTTGTACAAAAAAGCAAAAAGAAAGGTCTCAGAGGGAGTCGAACCCTCGCTGGCGGAATCAGAATCCGCAGTCATAACCGTTAGACCATGAAACCAATTGGAGTTGAAGATCCAACAGCTCGGATGTGGATGCCGAGACCTCGTCCCTAACCAACTTAACTGGGATGACGCAGACAATACGAATAATTCGCAAACTCTTTAGTACATCACACCTCAATGCCGGTTATTCTGGCCTTTGGCCCACTCGGTCCCCAAACGTGGATGTACCTTTGCAAATCATGGGATCAGTACATCACACTCCACTTGCAAGTCCAGCTTGGGCCAACCATGCTTTCTTGGGGATTTTGTCATGGGCCAGGTGGGGATTCTATAGTGTCAAATAGACCCAGGAAATCTTGTGCATTTTTGCTGGTCGCGAATGCCGTTTGTTTTTTAATCTAACCCTTGTCAATTCCTTTCTATTTGGGACTTTGATTCCTTTTGGCTAGCACGATGCAGTATTAACCTTGCAATCTATATAATATTAGACGAGCGCAAGGCAGTGATGAAAATTCGAGATGGTACTACTACCATGTGCTACCTGGTTCAAAGTGGCACCTGGTACAAACCTCACGCTATACATACACTGGAATATGTGCATTGGAATGCACTGTATTTGGAACGAGGATTACATGAGTGTATCAAAATTGTGCCGTACAGAGTTTCACAGTTGATTATGTCTTTGGTTAGGGCAAATAACGAAGACCAACTAAACTTGTTCAGATATTAAACCAATTGTATCAGTCTGCCACATCTACAGCTTTGGTATGCTTCTGTAGACCATTTATTAAGGCCACTCCTTTTCTTTTTCCATCTGGCCTAATTGAGGAAATGTCTCGCTGCCTACTCACAGACCAAAACCCATGTTATGTTTTTATAAGATGAAATTGCACGTATTGGAATGTTGTGCATACGATCTTGTTTAAAGATTATTACATCTATGTTAACTACTATGCTCAAGATATTTGAAAGTTCGTTCTTTTTGGGAAAATGAAGATATCAACAAGGAGAAACACCAAGGAGTAGGCAAAACCTATAGACTTTCAAATCCTGTGGTATGATTGCCCACATGTCAATAGTCAACTTTGAAGCCTAAGTGAAACGCAAGATGAAAGCTCTGAAGCCTTCGAGCTATTATAGCTTCATCGGGTCCATTATACGACTATAACCATATCACAAGCCCCTGCGGCGCTCGGCTTAGGGCTGACAGGTACCTGCGTTGCACTGCCACTCTCCCCAGAACACGTACAAAGGAACGCGTGTATGGGATCAGTATTGTGCACTTTCTTGTGTTGTGAATAGAAATAAGAGAATGAGTTGTCTCCTACGATGATGATATAGGTCATTTATGGTTCAATTAGGGAATACATCTAACAACACATCAACAGTACACCAAGTTCCGACATGATAAGTGGTATAAATGCTACTTTTCCGTGCTGTATAAATGAATTTCACAATTTAAAATCTTTCAAAATAACTGCTATCTTTTGATGGCAATATAATATTTTCAGCAGTTTAGGTAGTGTGAATAGGGTAGGGCAAGGCATGTTGAATGGGCTTTAGTTCACCCAACAACTAAATTCGGGAACGAGACATCTCTCGTACTGACCTGAATATTACTAGGATGGTTATTTGTTTCATGCCGGATTTATTCTGTCGAATTTGAGCGGATTTTGAGATTTGAGATGTGAGTTGTATTTTCGTCGAATACGACCGCGTAGGTTAAGTTTAGATTACTCAACTAAGAAATTTCCAATAAATGGATGGTAATTTAGTATAGTTGAGATCCTAGCCGAATTACATGCATGAATTTGCCGGACTGCTACCTACCAGACCAATCAAACATATTCGAGGCGTATCAGTGCCACCATACGAATAGAATCCGCGACATTGTTGATAACTTTGGTGCCAAAACGCGAATTGCAAAGGCGTTCATCATATCATCTGCATTGGGCCGTAGGTGGCCATTGTGCATATTTTGGATTAATGGCTGTATGGTATAGCCTGTTCAGGTGAGCTCTGTTGGGCAACGCTTCTCGTATTGACACAAGCCGCGACTTATATATCCCGTAGGATGAAGAACTGGACCCGTGAGGCCTTCTAACAATATCTACAATACTAACTTAAAAAAGTTACGAAATATGAGATAGTAACCATGGGTATTGTCCATTGACAGATACTCTCTCCTGGAGCCCTGAGCAAATGTCTACGATTTGAATAACTCCGTGATGCTGGGACCAAACTGAGGCCGGAATATCACATCGAAGCCCCGACTCGTAAAGATCCTATTTTTACAAGAGAATCAAACGGCGGGGCACTTCTTACGAGTAACCTTCCAAGTCCTTTCGCGGTTCTGGATACGTCTCTTTGGTCGTGGCAGCGTACGTCTTGGAAAACTGATCTAGCATGCCGCCTATCCACACCTGGGCCTCGGCGCTCGCAAACTCGTAAGCGATTCGCAGAGAGAACCCGACCCGGTACGGCCCCATAGTGCCCTGGCCGATGGACTCGATGCTCCGGAGAATGTTCGAAACGAGAGCGCACTGCTCCGAGTGCGAGTCGGGCACCGGGGCTCCACACTGCGCCATCGTTTCCTGCAGGATCAGCATGGAGGCCCAGTAACCCAGGTGCATGGCGCCCGCCCACGGAGATTCATACTCGAAGACGGTCGGGTACAGCAGGGCCGTGGCTGGGTTTGTGGATATGACCTCGGTGTGGTTTACATACGGAAGTGCGGTGAACTCCTCATCGTACCACCTCTTGAAGCTTGCCTGGCAGGTGCCGGCGACATGGGCGAGAATGGCCAGCCGGGCGGGCTCGACGGGGATGCCCACCTTGTTCGCTTCACGGACCATGTAGCCCCATTTGAGCACGCTCGGCACATCTACCAGCCTTTGGAAGAAGCCGTCAGCGACGAGGATGGTTTCGGCCGGAGTGCCGGGAGGGTGGACAAGACACCTTCCTCCATCGCGCATGACAGGTCTCCATTCTGGTCGCGATAGGAAGCCATCCTCCTCGCCAGGGAAGAACATGTCACTCATCATCTAAGGAGTGCGACGGGGGGTCAGTTTTGGCCCGTCAAAGTAGCATTGAGAAAGGGCACTGCCGTGGGTCAGGCCGAGCCAGATCCACCATCCCGGCCTGGCATGCCAGAACCAGCATCCACTTCGAGTCATGGGTATAAGTGATATGCTATATCGCGTCATGCAAATGCAAACCATGGGACTAAAACCCCATTCCGCAGGCGATAACGGCATGGGAAGTTTAAAGGATGTGGATGGAGGATTCCCTGCTGTAACCACTCGGTGGGCAGAAAAACCACTTACACGCAGGCCGCCTGCATGGCTGATCGTCATGTCGCTTGACTCGGAGACCGCCAATCTGGCCCCGGGGCGATTGCATGCTCCCTGGCTTCAATCCTGCGGCATGCAAGACAAAAAGAAAAAGGACTAACGTACGAGGATCCCACGGAAGGACAGCAGCATGGCTGCATCCCAGCCCTCAGCGTGAGCCGCTGGGCCACGCCGTTCCATCAAGATGCCAATACCCCTGGCATGCTGGAGCCAGGTATCTGGGGAACTGGTTCCCGCAAACAGCTGATTGGATCATCAGTCGTGAACCATGGGGAAACAAAGGGCGACGAGGACAGAGCAGAAGAAATGGACAGGAACTACCTCAAAGTAACACAGCAAGATGGCGGCAAATAAGGTTTCGGAGGATCTCCATCTCAGAGGATGACGCAATGCCGCCTGGAGTTCGTTGAGGGACCTCCCGTAGACTGTTCGGCTTTGTGCGACCAAGTGTGGGTTGGACGTTTCCTTGCCGGCCAGATGCAGGCCCAGGGAGCAGATGGCACCGTCGAGGAGAGCCTGCACGCCTAGGCTGCTGGACCCAACCCAGTTGAACAGGCCAATGATATCTGGGGGTGCCGAGGGGCAAAAGTTCTCGACCATCTGATAGACGACATGGCCTCTCATGGGCTGCAGAGGCGAGTATATCGGGGGCGTGAGAGGAGGCGTCAGTCGAGTCGCTGGCGTGACTGTGACCCTGACAGGGCTCGACCTCAGCGTGAGTGTCCTGGCAAACGGCAGCGACTCATCCGAGCTGACGCTGGCATCGCGATGCTGCCTGTCGGATTTTGTCTTCCCTCGCTGGCGGATCTGGTGTTTCCCAGCCACAAACTTGAGGCCGCGGTCATAGCCCGGGCACTCGGCGCCGTATTTGACGCAGTTTCCACATGCCGGGCGCACCTCATCACACTTGACTCTGCGCTTCCTGCAGAGCTGACAGCCACTGCTACGCGGCACACCGACCATGGCCTTGGTTGCTTGTTTGCAGCTTGTTGCTCACCGCTCGCTCGCGCTCATGTACTGTACCACGCTCGGCGATAACGTAGCCTTCCCCCACGCTCGGGCGAGCGAGGTGGTTGAGCACCGGGAAGCGGGGTAGTGTGTGAGGAAGTGATGCGCAGTCAGATCGCCCGTGGTGGTACAAAGCCAGTTGTGGTTCTCGCAGCCTACCGTTCTTGATACGGAGCCTCAGACAGGATTCCTCAACTACACGTGCAGCTGGCAGCCTCCAATACCACTGGTTGCGATGGAAGGGCGGTAAGTTAGAGGTGGCCGGACCGAACCGTCTCAGACGCAGTGAAAGCGGCTTATGGCTGTTACCATTTTGAGGCCGGACGAAAGAGGGCTGAGAAAGTACATAATGCTTGAAGTGAGACAGGCCCTTGGCCAGATCCAGCCAATGTGGCGACGGGAGATGGATTGGCACGCGTCAAGGGCGACAGCCCAACTTTCGGCGAAGCAGCCAAGTCAGGAATTGGGAATTCAATGAGGCCGAGATGCAGAAGGGCAAAGTCGCATCGGGTTCCCCGTCTAGCCTATCCGACGTCTCCGTTGTAGATCTTTTAGGTGCAGCAACCCTCCAGGGGAATGTCCGCGGGCGATGGGCAGGCTTTGGGAATGGTCACAGGTGGAAAGTCATGCAATCACCCACATCTGGCTCAGAGGGGGATGGGACACGGCCAACCCCAGGCAGGCTTACGAAGGGGTTGTTGGACTGGGCTGAGCTCGTGCATGGAACTAGTTGGGGGCAAGGCAGGCAGGAAGTAGATTTTCGTCGCCTGGGGATCCGATCTGGGGATGCGCGAATGTGTCCATCCCGAAGGTACGCGGACGGACCTGTGGCTGCCCGTCATCTTGGGAGGAGGGGGGGCCAGGAGCCCAAGGGAATGGAAAGGATGGGCACGGAAATCAACTTTGTAATCTATCAAGCGAAAGAACCGAGCGAGATTGATTAATGAAGAGGATCATGATGGATGCGCACTGACAGCATTCCCTTGTTGTCATGACGCGGTTGCTTTGCTGCAAGAAGCCACGGTGTGTTATCGCCAACTCATCTCCAGGTAAATTGAGCACCAACAGGGAAGCGATCGGAGTTTCTGAGCGATCCCCGGGACATTCGCTTCTTGTTCTTTTTATCCTGTTATTAATCGCTGCGTGGAATGCTCATCAATCGGAAACCCGCCCGCATGGACCAGGTCGACCAAGGAAGCAGGTGCCCGAAAGCGCTCGGTTGTACTTCTCCAAGACGGGACCGAGTTCATGGGATTGTCATCGTCGGTCCAGTGTTTCTGCTCTGTCTCCAAACCAGCCGGACGGGCCATTTGTAAGCTTGTGCCGGGAACATGAGAGGGTGGTTGTCGGGCAATCATTGCCGCGGGAACACGGCGCAGCATGTCATCGCTCCTCTTGCAAACCAACAGGACTTGAGACAGACCAGACCTCGAGAAAAAGAAATGGGGCTCGGCGAGAGGCTGAGACCCCAGCTTTCGAAGTTTATTACGTCGCAAATCACCCAAAGTTACTTCTGAGTACTCTCGGCCTGCCGGCCAGAAACAGGGTGACAAGGCCATGCAGGAGGGGTAAAGTAATCTTCTGCTCCTGGTGTCTTGATCATCACGGAGAATCTCCAGGCCAGTCAGACACCCTGGGCCCCCGACGGACAGGAGGTGGGAATATCTCTAGGTCCAGTAATGAAGACAAGCACATTAGGCTGTAATTGCGGGAGCTTAATTTACAGCAATTCAGATTGCTCCATCCGCCGTGTTCCGTGCTAAAAAATCCCCGATTCTGGATCCAGGGCAACCGGGTTGAGAACCGCTCCAGAGGTTGGCGCGGCTCAGAAGGCCATTGCGAGTGTGGCAGCCGAACAAAGCGCTCGCTAAGCTAGGGCGCATCGCGGCTGCTTGCTGGTGCTTCCGTCGGTGCTGGTTAGCGAGAAGGATCACCGGCGTTGAAGCTATCCTTAACGAACCCCGCGTGTGCTTTTCTCCCAAGTGCAAGGGGCCGCAGCAAGGGCCAAGGGGCATCGTGGGCCGTGAACCTGAGCATCGACCGCCTAGGTTGCTTTCATACTGCGTGGGGTTGGGCGAGACGTGGCTGTGAGCGGCAAAGCACATGGCTCGACATCTACGTACGGAGCTGGCAGACTGGCAAGCCCACTTGTGACGTCCACCCTTGACGCGTCGTCTGTCCATGTCCAATCTTCATTCCTTGTGCTGGGTGAATTACGGACCGTCTACGGATCGTCGTCGTCGTCGTCGTCGTCGCCATCCGGCCGGTCGGCCTCGGGTAGTGGAGAGGACGTCGGGTGTCTGATCATGTCGTGGCTATATCTTGGTCCAGTCTGTGTACATTGGTAACGCGTACGCAGGTCCGCTCCCAACCACTAGAACGGGAGACAGGGCTGTGAATCGTCAAAATATTTTGTGTCGTGTAAATCGCACACAACATCAGTAACGGTACACGCCCAAGCAAGACGAAGAGTGAGACAGCCCAACACCCTGGCTCCAGCCTGTTTCATCTCAAGCGCGCCACTTGAACTGGATCCTTGCGAGGTAGCTGAGCGGGCCTGGCATTCTCGTATACCCCGGAGCCTGCCCCATCGTCTGAATCAAGCAAAATGCGATGCAGAAGGACTGACAGCGGCCCATTGCTACCTTCTATAATTCATGTCTTGGTATACTATGCAGAGATGGTAGGGAAGTGGTTCGCAAATATGATCCGACGCGCCAGTGTGGCCCTTGTTGCGTTCCCATCCTCCCCATTAAGTTGACGGCCATCCTTCTCACCTACTGCCTGTGCTCTGGTGGTAAATATTCTGGTTGTAGAACTGGGATCGTATCGTCAATGCTGTTGGCCGAGGACCGGCAAGCGAGAGCCACTGACATATTTTTTTCTTGATCGGACTCGAGGATGACTCCGGATGTGGATGAGGCCGGCACTGGCGGCTACTTTGAGGGCTAGCGTCCCCTGTGATTTTGTCCACGTCCCCACGCAACCAAGACCACCACGCCCGTCAACGGGACAGGTGAGTGGGACGACTGACTTCTGATGGCCCTGGAGTGATGGACCCTTTCCGTTGCCCCAGTCTAAAAATACGTAGTCTGCTTGTGACGCCCGTTGGCTGATCATTGGGAGATGGGAAAAAAAGGAGATGGTTGGCAACTGCGCCAAAACAGCGTGGAAGGAAGGTTGCGGCGCAATGATGGAGAAAATAAAATAACCGTTCAAAATAGTGACGGAGCTGAAGTGAGACCTGGGGAATCCCATTCAGGCATTGTGCGACCTTGCAGATAGAACGGACATCAGCATGACATCCCGACAGGAATAGTAAAACAACAACAAGCACGTCTCTCTTCATAGGCCGACCGAATACAGCGCCCTATCACGGCACGATCTGGTCAGGTTTCGTGCATTGGGTGTCTTTGGGCCTTTGCTTTTTGCCTCTCTGGAGGGCCCAGTGGGACTGGTCTTGGCCTACTTATTCGGGCATATCAAACAATGAATGTACAGTACATTTGGGGTGCCCATCCCTTCTGAACTCTCCACTCACTGACATAGGTGGGTTCCATGTTCGTATGCGACCATATTGCCTCATGTTGGGGCTACTGCATGATGTGAGTGCGCCAAATCTGAGGCGCACTATTCTTCGGATTCTAGTATCGGCACCGTCTCGATTCGACTTCAGGATAGAGAGCAGGTTGATCCAGTGCCGCGCCCATGTTCGAGACTAGGGGGAGAGAGACGTGCCGGCAAGCCACCGCCCTGGCCAGATGATGCAGGAGGCAGGGACCAATTTGATTTCGATCTCATGGGGGCCATGCGACTTGGCCGGATTGGTGTCTGCTACAGGTTACTCCCTGGAGGGGGTTCGTCCTTCTTGGGAATAAGGACAATTTCCTGTATCATTTCTGGGGGTTAGCCCGCAGGGCCGATCCAGCACTCGTGCTGATGATGTGCAAGCATTACGGGCAGGATCTCATCATGTACTGGTACCGACCGCTGGGTGGTTCCGCGTTGGGTGGTAGCAATGGCGCAAAAGCGCCGAATTCTGGGGCTTGCCACCAAGAACGACCACCATCTTGCGGATTGAAAGTGAGAGGGATCCTGATTGTCAAACCCTCATGCCCACCCATGCCTCTCGCATACGACGGCTTTTGCAGGAGGAGACAGACGGTGCAGATCCCGGAGGCGACAGGGAGAGGCACCAATGTGCGAGCCTCAGGCTTCACGGCGAGGCTAAAGCACGGGGTATCGTATTGCTTCGAGGTACGATGCCGCATGTGGATGGGGGATGGGGGCATGTATTTGCGCTTCGGCCGGGTCCTGTGGTGCTGACCGACATCACCACCCGCCGGTCGCCCGCGCCAGGTGGACTACTGGATATTTTCTGACTGAGTCCTGGTTCTTCCCAAAGAAGGACAGTCGCATGTACCAAGTGAGGAGCGGTCTCCACTTGGGTCCCTTGCCTGGCCCTTCGGTAGGTGTATCCGTCGGCTGGTACTGTGACTGTGTACGTACATTGCTGGTGTGGCAGCAGGCAAAATCGAAGTGTCGGCACCCTGGCTTTGGTCTGGGCCAAGCGGCGCAGGCGGGATGGATTTGGCTTTCAGACAACGGCACCGAAGCCATCGTTTCGTCAAACGGCGAGCTGAAAAAAGGCCTTGGCCAACCGTGACGGCACTGGCATCCACAAAAGGTAAAATGGGGGGTGGGTGCTGGGACGAAGATCTTCAACGTTTAAACTCGGGACAATTGGGGCGACGTGAAGATGGCAGGCAGGATGATGGGCAGTAGGACCCTGAGCAGACCCGGGTCAGTCAACGGTTGATCTGGAACTTGGCTGCTGTCGAAAAAGCTTACCATCGTTATGATGGAGAGGTCTCTCGACTTTGCTGGCCTAATTGCCCCATGGAAGATCTCCCTTGTCTAGCGCAGGCTCGCTCAATGCCATGGGCAATGTCGGGCCAATGGCGGGTGCGTCGTCCCCTGTAGCATCAACGCGACCCGCCCCAGGCTCCTTGGACAGGCTCCTTTTAGGAACAAGAGTGGTCTTGGGGAATCCTGGAGATGTGCCAGGATGGCACCACAGGCAAACCTCGTGTTTGGTGGGCGTGTGAGGCAAGTGGTGGTGTGCTGAGCCAGTCCAGTCCACTGAGAAAAAGAGGGCGAAGAGACGCGCGTGGGAACGTGCTGCCAATCGCCCATTGCGCACTTAGGCAGGAAGGTCCCTGGACCGGCGCACAATCGGTGCATGTACCTCTACATGCTGCCCTGGATTGCCAATAGTTCCTGGACGGGTTTATTATGTCGTCACTTGGTCATCTCCCTGTGTACTGCACCTACAATGCAGTGCAGCCGCATTGCATGGATCGCAGAGACAGGACCGGTGCAGAACTCTAGAGGGTGGGTAAAGGAAGGCATTGCATGGCATGGCATGGCATGGCATCGGATAGCATAGCATGGCGGCTGTGCAAATGATATGCAGCAGCCTCCGTTTTTGCTTTCTTTTTCCATCCCAACTTCGTCCCCTTAGGTGGCCGTCTGCGTGCTTGAGGCGACGCTCTACCTCTGCTGCACCCAGATGTACAGCCGTCTAGTTCCATGTCGGGGCGACCTGCGGGCGTGGCCCCCTAACAACAGAAGGCCGCTCCACTAATCCGTATAAAGCAGACGGTTTAGGGGGGCGAGCGCGCCATTGACTGGTGGATGTCTAAGGCGGTGTCTCGCGGGCCCCACTCCTGCTGGTCGCTGGACGGAGCACCTCGTGAAGCAGATTGCATTGGATGTACAGTACTTCCTGACTAAGGTACGCGCCCCGTCGTCTGTACAGGTACAGTACATTGTGCCTCTCCCGTCCCTCCAGCGTCAGCCAGAGAAGGGTGGGGGACGGCGGTACGTACCAATCACCCCTGCTTGGTCCGCCTGTGCCCATAGCCCACTCACGGCGACGGGACGTGTTGCTGGCGCCAGGCCAGGAGAGCCAAGCCAGGGCCTGGCCGTTTCTTCTCCCAAACCTACCACCACCGCCGTCTCCGACACTACACGCATTTCCATCGCCATCTTCTCTCCCAATCCTCTTATTGTTCTTACTCGTTTTCCCCTTTCTCCTTTTCCTTACTCCCTTTCGCTCACGACATCGCCATCGCCGCCCTCCGCCTTCTCCCGCCTCAGCCCCTCCTCCACGCCTTGACGCCCCGTATCCCCTGGTTTTGGTTGCAAGCCACCTGCCGTGCCCCCCTTTCTTCGCCCTCGACGATTCCCAAAAATTCTCTCTGGACGCCGAACCCGACTCGTCCAGATTTGATCTGACTAAACGTGAGCATTGCATTGCGTTGCACATATTCGTCATTTCCAACGTCTCCTCCCCGTTGCATTTGCATCCGCTTGTCACTTGCCTCGTTCCTTCCAAAGAACCCGTGACAACGTCCATCGGAAGTCTGTCCGCCCGCAGTGCTCGACCCTCTCCGCCGAGCCCGTAATATTTTCTTCACGTCTTCCCGTCACTCGATCGAACGTCGACGAATTTCCCATGTTCTGCTATCTTTGAACCGAGACTCAAGCTGTCAACTGTGACTCTTGATCGTCGCCCCCATCAATCCTCTTTGCAACCGTCGCTAGTCGAGTCGAAAGCTTGTCCACGGTGAAATTGAGCCAACCTTTTAAACCTCACACTCGTTCTTGTCTTTGGCCGCTGGCGTCCTTGGACTCCAACGCCTTCACGATCGCTATTCTCATTTCTTGTTTGTTGGAATAAATCACCCAAAACAAAAACCAAAAAAAAAAGTCAGTCACAGCTCAGCCTCGACTCCACCTGCAAGCACCAGGGGAAACCCCTTGACAGCAGATCCCGCGCAGCCTGAAAGGCTTCTATCCCAGCCCTTTCATATCTTGATCTACTCAAGCGAGGAATCGGAACTATAATTAATACCCCTGACTGTGACCACAGCGAAACTGACTGTTGTGATAGTTGCGTGTTGCATTGCATAATACATCGGCAAACGACGTTTACTTCCAGTTTCTACGAACCCTTTAACGACCGACGGCAAGAATCTAGTCACGGATTTCGTTGATAAGGTTTTTGTTGACGGCCCATCCCCGACTCGCATTCCATTCGAATTATGGCCGCGCTTGTCCAGACCTACCCTCAGCAGACTGGTACAACGACGATGATCCAGACGCGACAAACTTCAAATACCATGATGCCAAACCAGGTCCAGTCCAACCACCCATACATGGCAGGGTCGTCCCAAGCCCCAAGATCGCCCTATGGAGCCAACGCTCCCGGTTATCGCGGTAGTTCTGTTCCCGTACAACCCTACGCCTTCACAAGCACACCAACCCTGAATCACGCGCAAGCCTGGCAACCACACGCACAACAGAATGCCCGAAACTACCATGCCAACGCGAACCAGGGCATCCGCCAATACAGCGCCTCGATGACGAATCTATCCATGGGCTCTCGCGACGATTCGGCCATACCCCCATCTCGAAATATCGTGCCTGCTCCCCGACCTCAATCTGCGTACCTGGGCGGTTCTTCTCAGCAACCATCCAGTTCAAGCCAAGCGAAGACTGCCCCAGACAGGTACAGACGAACAACGAACACTCAGCAGAACCAACAGAACCAACACGGTCGCTCCCAGAGCACAGGCCTTCCTGGCAATGGGATGCTGCCTGCTGTGCAGATGTATAATGGTCCAAACCCTCAGCGATCGGCTGTGCCTAACCGGCCCAACAGCTTCTACGGGGCGGTACCAGGAGGAGTGTCGAAGGATGATATGCACGTGTACTCCCCTACTCTCTCGGAAGATGCAAAACGATTCCGACGACGAAGTATGCACGCAAGGGAGAGTTTTGAACCACCCAAACCTAGTGTTCCGCCCAAGAACGACAGACCGGTTGAAAAGGACCCAAGAACACTCAGAGTCGTTTCGAACCCCTCGCCTCACACCCGCAACGGCAGCTCCGAAAGTGTAGTTTCGAGCCGCAGTAGCCAGTCTCGACCATCTTCGGTAAGTTCATACTACCCCATGCATTGCCCAATCGGGTGATATTGGCTCAGAACTCATCGCTAACAGGGATTGATGCAGGCTGCCAACCGTAATGGGTCAGCCCCCCCCGGCAACCCCTCTTCCTCTTCTGACGACACTACGACAAAGCAAGATCACGCCAAGTCGGTGAATGTCCCGGCGAGAGGCTCATCTTCCGATGCGACAAAGCGCACCATCAATCCATCACCTCTCTCCAGGCCCGCGACCATGGCCAACGATGTCGAGCAGAATGCGGCCCCGGCCTCTGGTAACTTGGAGTCGCCAGCGGCGAGACAGTTGGCTGCTATCAATCAAAAGGGACGCAAGGGCAAGAACAAGACTTCAAGGCTCCGTCGTGCCTTCTCGTTTGGTAGCGCGGCCGATTTCAAGAAGGCCGCTGAGCCTGAAAACGGCGACAAGAGCGAGCCCTCGAAGCTGCACAAGGAGCCCACCGCTGAGGAAGCGTATGATGCTGAGCAGGCCCGGATTGCTGAACAACAGGAGGCGTCTGGGTTAGGTCACAGCATCTATGGTGGTCGGTTTTTTGGTGGTTCAACCGATAATTTGTCCATCTCTTCCACGGCTTCTTCGGCTTCTATCATGATCCGCAAGATGGGACGTGGAATGAAGAAAAGCACTCGCTCCTTGGTTGGGCTCTTCCGGCCCAAGTCGGTAGTTGGCGTTCCCGCCGCCGACGGGCCTATTCCCGAAGCGAGCCAGGCTGAGGTTTCGATGATCACAGTCGAGGCCGAGACGCAGCGAGTCAACGTCACGGCCGAGCCCAAGTCCTCAGATACCTTCCCGCGTCTCGAGCGCAACTCGATCGACACAAATCTCGGGGCGGAGATCAACGAGCGGCTGGGAAGCTCCGGGACCGACAACTCCAACTCGCGCAAGAGCATTGTGGGAGGCGACAAGGAGCGTGCGGAAGTTCTCGCCGCTGTTCGCAAAGGGATCTTGAAGCGTATGTTGTACGATTCCTAACTTGGTGATGTATTTACTGACAAACCCACAGGCCCAGGCTCCTCCAGCCCTTCTACTCGCCCAGTTGATACCTCTCCGGAGTTGGACCTGCCCAGTATTCCCGCCATCAACGACTCGCCCAATTCGAGCGCCCCAAGCACGCCTAATGATGAGGCTCAGGGTCACCGCAGAACCGGATCGATCGCCATTGGCAGTGAAGACTACTTCATGACTGCTCTGAGACTGCGCCAGGACACCAAGAGTGCCCCCAACACCCCTCAGGGTACCGTGAAGCGAAACGCGACTTTCTCTCCCCGCATCGTATTTTACGACACTTGGCCAAGCCAAGAATATGACCGCCGCGGCGAAGTCGCCACCTGCAATCGGTTGACTCCCATGCTGGCCCAGCAGATCAAGGAGGAGCTCAACTCATTTAAGATGGTATGTTTATATGACGCTTATCCGCAAGACCCATGCTAATAAAGCCACAGGAGATGGAGGTGCATGAAACTTCCAAGATTTACACGCACTTTTTCTGATGACGGCAATGGCTACATTTTTTATACAACACACATCCTGTCACACCATGTTTTATTTCCTTGATGACAGGCCGCGAGGCCCAAAGTCATGTATCCGACCACATTCACTGCTTAGGCGTTCAGGGAACAGCATAGTAAGGTGTCAATGGCGTTTGTCACTTTACCACTCTCTACATGTCACGTGGATTTAGACCAAAGAGTCATACATTTAATTTTTTCTTTTCTTTTTGTTTGCAACAGAATCAGGGAAACCCAAGGGACTGGGGTTCGGAGCTGGACACTACAAGTCTAATGAGAGAGTGAGATGACGTGGCCGGGTGCGGCTGGTAGCTGTCTCCGTGAACCAGCTGTTTCCTCGTCAGACGGGAGTTATGGCGCCACTTGTTACAGGACACGGAAGTTTCTCAAAAGGATGAAAACCGGGCGGGCTGAACAAGTTGGACGAATGTTTTCTGAACTGACGCAACTCACGGGCGGAATCGGAGGAGGCGATGCGATGCTCATCATTTTCCTTTATCATTTTATTTTTCTATGTCGTGGGATGTCTCTATAGCCGGACTAGTAAATAGCGAGATGCTCCAGCGTTATCTTTGACGTGGTCTGGACGAATCACACTTGGCCTCATATCTTGCACATGGTGAACCGAATAGCTGGGGTTGGCGCGACGAGAGATGACTAATTGGCTGGGCAACGGTGGAATGAACCAAGCCGGCGCCCCTGATCGGGGAGTTTGAGCCAATTTGGGCTAATTTAGGCCAGCACGGTTGTTGACCTGGGTAGGTCGGCCGCCATTGTTTACGTCTGGGCGCGTTGCGGCTGAGTCCGGGTACAAAGTACAGGTACATGCACTCGGACCCTGACGAGGCTGCTGGAACGCCACAAGGCTACGCCTGGACCCTTGAATCGGAACCCCCACGATGTCCCCGCGTTTTCAGCCACAACAGCAGCCTTGCACCACCCCACTTCCGTCGATAGCGAGGCTCATGACTAGTTTCGGTTTTTTTTTTTTTCCAATCTTTTTTTTTTTTTTTTTTGTCTATCGTGCCTCGGCCTTGTCCACCACTCTGAGCGACCAGGGCGACTGTCAAGAACACAACTGAAACCGTACCGGCATTCTGGAGTATCTTGTCCAGAGAGCCCGGCTCCGGTCAGTTCCGGGGCCCAGATCGACCTTTCGGTTCACGTGGTTGGCTTCTTTTTCAAGGCGATTTAGCACAATGACGTCCGACAAGGACCAGAGCCCCGCGGTGGAGCGGGCGACCAAGTTGCATGGAAGGGCCTTTTACGAGAGCATCGGCAGCCCAAAGTTTATTGTAGCTCCCATGGTAGATCAGTCCGAGTTTGTATGGCTCCCCTCGACTCTTGCGCCTTGCGATTCCCATGCTCACTGCTGTGATCCCCGTAGGCCTGGCGAATGCTCACACGATCCTTCCTTTCCCCGACAGAACAGTCCAGCCTTCTCGCCTACACGCCCATGTTCCACGCTCGTCTGTATTCCGAAGAGGAGAAATATAGAAAAGGACATTTCCAGCCCGTCCACGGCGACGGCTCCAAGCTCTGGTTGGACGGGAACCCCTCGATCGACCGACCCCTCTTTGTGCAGTTCTGCGCCAACGACCCCGACGCCCTGCTGTCCGCAGCCAAGCAGGTTGCCCCTTACTGCGATGCCGTAGATATCAACCTTGGCTGCCCCCAGGGCATTGCTCGAAAGGGCCACTATGGTGCGTTCCTCCAGGAAGACCAGGACCTCATCTTCCGCCTGATCAACACATTGCACAAGGAACTCCCTGTGCCCGTGACGGCCAAGATCCGAATCCTCGAAACTAAGGAGGAGACCCTTGCGTATGCGAAAAACGTGCTGAGCGCCGGAGCATCGATCCTGACGGTCCACGGGCGAAGAAGAGAGATGAAGGGGCATTTGACGGGCCTGGCCGATTGGAAGATGATCCGGTTTTTGAGAGACAGCCTGCCGGCCGAGACTGTCATTTTCGCCAACGGCAACATTCTTCAGCACGGCGATCTGGAGAGATGTCTCGAGGCAACGGGAGCAGATGGTATCATGAGCGCCGAGGGAAACCTCAGTGACCCTGCCATCTTTGCGAAGCCCCCTCCGGTCGGAGAGGAGGGCCGAGAATATTGGAGGGGCAAGGACGGAAAGGGAGGCTGGAGAGTGGATGCCGTTTGCCGACGATACATTAACATCCTCCACGAGCACGCCCTGGGAAGCACACCCCCAGAGAGGCGGCCTCTGTTCATCCCGGGCGACGACACGGCCTGGATCACCGAAAGCGCGGACGCTGAGGAGGAGCCGGCTGCCAAGAAGCGAAAGGTTTCTGGAAAGAAGCAGGAGCAAGGCCCCAACATGGGAGCCGTGCAGCCTCACCTTTTCCATCTCCTCAGACACTTTGTCTCCAAGCACACAGATGTGCGCGACATGCTGGCCAGGAGCCGCGCGGGCGACATCGACTCGTACGAGCGCCTGCTCTTGGAGGTGGAGCGCAAGGTTGCCGAGGGCCTGCTGGAGTACGAGCGCACCGACGGCGCAAACGTCGCGGTGCCGCCGCGCGAGGGCGAGGACCTCCCGGAAGACGTGAGCTCTGCGAGCACCATGGCCCGCTGCGGGCGGCCGTGGTGGATTGCCCAGCCCATCATCAGGCCGCTGCCGAGCGAGGCGCTGAAGAAGGGCGCCATCTCGCTCAAGAAGAAGGACAGGGAAAAGGCCGCCACGGAAAAGGACGAGCCTAAAAAGGAGGAGCAGGAGAAAAAGGAGGAGATTAAGACAAGAGACGAGGCCGTCGCCGGCTAATATGTGGGCTGGATGCGCAGAGACCAAAAAAGGACGAAGGTGTGATATCCTTCCGAATGGATAAACGGATCATAAATAGAAGTTATAAACAGTTTACGGTTTCGAGGGCTGCATAGAAAGGGGAATTTAAAAAACATCTTTACCCATATTTATGGGATATCATGAAATATCTATCTAAGCCACTGCTATGTGCTGTGCAATGCTGTTTGGAGGTTTGCGAACAATGTTCTATTTGACACGATACCTCGTGTGTTGGCCTCGACTACCCAAATTCAAGAGAAATAAGTAACAAAGGGAATCTAGTTTAATTTGGGATTGTTGGGAAATGATAAACATATGCAGTTGTAGCCCTGGATGCTCTGGGGGTTCTAAGTGTTGGGGGGAGTGATATTCAACGCCATTTAGAGAAGCCAATCGCCAATGTGAACCCCCGAGTCAGTTCTCGCAAGTGGCTTCTCCGCCTGCTGTGTGCTGCCACTGCTGCTCTCGTCCTTGTTTTTCTTCTTCGTCTTCTTGCTTGCCTTTGTCACAGCCTTGTCCGATTGACCCCCCGCCTGCTCCAGCGGCTGGTGGTGCTGCTGCTTTGCCCCCGGGTTCTTCGCCGGCGAGACATGGATGATCTCGCGGAGCAGCTTCTTGAGCAGGCCGCCTGACTTTGCCTCAATCTTGGG
The DNA here is from genome assembly GCA_020623665.1 of Calonectria multiphialidica. NCBI lineage: Eukaryota > Fungi > Ascomycota > Sordariomycetes > Hypocreales > Nectriaceae > Calonectria > Calonectria multiphialidica. The sequence goes on along the minus strand of JAHVYC010000060.1, from coordinate 194,034 downwards.
GAAGATCTTGTCGGTGCGGAGGGTGTAACGGCGCAAAGCGCTTACCGAGGGGAAGACCTTGACCTCGGCGCCCGTCACGGGGTGCTCGGTCAGGTCGCAGAGATTCACGTGCGTGCGTTGCACAAGCTGCCACGTCGTACCTGTCAGTATGTATGTATGCATCGTCAAAAGAGAGATGGGGGGGAGGGGAGGAAGAAAGCGTACCGTGCGGGCCTCTTTTAATGTCGTGGGCTCGCCGTGGCCGAGGATCCGACACAGTCTCTGCCACGACTCCAGGCTCTTGTCGTTTGTGCCGTAGGCGTAGTTGAACTGCTCCACCATGGCCGTCTGGAACCGGGCCTTTGCCCTGTCCCTCTTGGGCTTGTTCTCGCCGCCGCCCCATCCCATGTGCCGCATCAGCAGCCGGAACTGGTTCCAGAAGGAGTCGTTGCGCTGGAAGTTGAAGGTGGGATACTGCGCGAAGAAGGCGTCGATGGGCTCGAGGGGAGCTCCACCGTCGCGGGATTCTCGGCTGTTTTGCGGATTCGAGGAGGAAGAGGAAGAAGAAGAAGCATTAGTGCCTTTGGGGTGAACGGCCTTGCGCTTGTCCCCGGACGGACAGGTGCCGTCCTCCTTGACCTGGCGGCATTGAGCGGGCTCCGTCTCGAGAGTGCTCTTTTTCTTAGAGGCGCTCTTCTTCTTGTTGGAAGCCATTTTGGAGAAACCACAAGTAGGGTGTAAAGATGAAGAAGGGGGGAAGATGAGGAGGGAAAGATGGAAGGCAAGAAAGCTGCAAGTTATAGCACAGCGAGCGCAGCTGAGGGCATAGCAAATAAAACACTTTGTAGAGGTTCTGGCTTTTATGGGGGGAGGCTTCATTCACACAAGCCCATTGGATACGGCCAGCCATCCATCTGGAAAAAAGGGAGCGGCGGTACAGACGCATCAACACTCGCCAAACTGTTTGTTGGTAGCAAGCCCGCAACCAACCGCGGGTCGCATTACATGCAGCCTACTTCGCCACAGCATCGGGCACGCGTTTTAGGCTGCCACGCGCTCCGTGAACCGCGCATCTGGGACAAGGAAGATGTGAATTTCAATGTTTAGTCTTTTGTCATTAGATGATTAGCTTTGAGCGGAAGGGGGATGATAGTAGTGACTGTCTGTCGTCATTCACTCTGCCCGAGCGCTGGCAATGAGCCCCGTCGTTCGCCGGCCCGCAGGCCCCACACCCGGAGCTAGGCCCCGCCCCGCCTCCCGGGGCCCATTGTAACGGACAGGCATCTGGGTCTCGGGACAGGCCGTGGGACCGGCTTCTACGTACTCTAATAGGTGGTTTACAAGTGAGGCTTGGGTTCGCCCCGAGAGTCCTCAGCCTTGCTCTCAGTCTTGCTTTCAGCCTGGCCTCGTGGGCCTCCGGCCCCTCCCTGGGCCCCTTCGCCACGGCCTCCAGGCCCATCCCCGGGACCATCCTCTCCCTCGGCGCCAGAGCCCTTCTCGGCGCTCTCTCCTCGAGATCTCCCCATCCATCGCGATACCAACGCCCCGGCGCCTCCCGCCCCGACCGCGCCTGCGGACACGACCGAGTTAATAACAGCGACCCCGTATCCTCCAGCGCCGGCGCTCTGTAGCGTTGCAAACATGCCTGGCGCCACGACGCTTCCCATCGAGCTCTGAGCAGCGGCGGCGGCAGAACCTATCCTCGTAGTCAGTGTCAAGAACGAGCACCGCCTCAAGCCCCCCTCCTTCCCCCGCACCGGGAGACACCGACCTGCCATTATCCCATTCGCCCCAAAGCCGGCGGCGGCGAGAACTGGTCCTGCCACGATGGCGGGGACCGCAGCGATTGCGGCAACGGTTCCAAAGCCGGCGGCCTGGACGGGATGGGCGCTGGCCCACTGGTATGCCTTGCATGTGTATAGTTCGTTAGCGAGCGGGCGCGTATTGCTCATTGTTCTCTCTCACCTGTCCAAAGTAGCCACTTCCTTGTTGCGCGGCCTGTTGCTCCTGGCCCCGCGGGCTGGCAGCCGCATCCTCGTCCTGCTCGGGCATTTCTGAGGACATGGAGAGCGAGTCGGAGGGGATGTCGTCTACGCTGTCGTTGGGATCCATGATCGCGTCGTCGTAGTCGTTTTTCTTATTGCTGTGTTTTGGTGGGGAGGAAAAGTGCCGGACCAGAGGGTTTTCTCGGCGGGCCAAGGCGGAAAGAAATAGCTGACTTCTACGGATCATGGTTGAATACGGCGCGCAAAGCATGTGAATGTAGAGCAGCTTGTGTGTGTGTGTGTGCGGGCGTGTACGTGTGTGTCTGCCCCTCACGCTGAATGCGCCCATCCCACGGTTTTCTACACTTTTCTGCACTTCGGTTTACGGGCGGCTACGGGCAAGGCCACTTGGGCCGACCAACCAACAAACAACTTGGGTGTTTTGTGTCTGGCCGCGGCCTGAATGGGGGCCAACAAGCAACTATTATGCAATCAAGTTCGAGAGGCAAACAATGGGCTGGCGCTGTGGAGCCTGGTCGCCTCGCGTTCTATTTAGGAGCAAACGAAGACACCCTCCAGAATATGTCTACAGAGTCTGCCGGTTTTGATTCGGATGCTTGGCCAAACGCCAAACGCATCCGGCTCGAAATTTGTCAACTGTACTCGATAGTGTGAACTATAGCACAGGTAGTAATTCATCGTGGTCTGAGTCTTTCCGAATGATTGCCCTCTCAATTCCAAGCCGGTGTAAGTTTGGAGTACTGGAGTAAAATTCCCTGGCAGCACCCGTGCCGCTCGGTCATATTTGCACGCGCTACTTATGCTGGAGGCCAACGACATTGACTGTTGAGCTGAAATATACGGCCACCGGTATCCAACACGCCATTTGTAACCATGTGTTTGGTCAATGTTGCAGGACTTGAAGAAGCCATAAAGTTCGGCAGCCAATTGGAAACCTGCATCGTCTGCGTGAGGCCGTAGCAGTCATCTTTATGACTCCCTCTCAAGAGGCCCGACAACACGACACCCCCTCATTTCCCTCCAAGGTACGACGACAGTAATCGCCAACAAAAATCGAGGGGCAGGCTTAAAAAAGAAACAAAACAAAAGGAGTAGACGGGCGGATAAAAAAAAAAAGAGGATCGACCAGCAAAGGCCAAAAAAAGATGTGCTAGCAATTGCACGTTTCGATCGTGCGACCTCCGGGTTATGAGCCCGGCTAGGATGAATTAGCTTGAATGAACTTTCTTAACAATTGTTGAGTGTCACATACCGCGCTTCCACTGCGCCAAATTGCTTTGTTGCGTTAGAGACTGGAGGAATAATTTACGTACATAAGGAAGACCCAGAAATACACACTTGCAATTAACAACCCGTCTCTACCTGCTACCCGCTCCCACTTAGTAACAAATACCCCCAGCATCTCATATCCCACCGTCATAATACCATGCAAAACACATTTGAGCATGCTGCTCACCAGAAATCGGGATCAACAGGCATTGGGAATATCGGACATCAAAAGGCCAAAATAAATGGGCATAAACAGCTTTTCATATTTATTTTGTCAATTCCTCGCTGATATTACAAACTCCCACTATTGCCCAACAGACCCAATCTAGGTTGAGGTAAATCACAAGCCATTCCCAGACCCCCGAGCATTTCCCTTTCCCCTGCTATCTAAATCATTTAGCTGCCTCGTCGACCACGCTTCACTGGAGGCGGTGATCGTGATACGCTGTCGCTGTACCGTCGCCGCTTCGCAGGCACAGGGCTTGCCGACCTTCTGTCTCCAGGGCCAGATGGGCTACGTGAACGCGAGTACGAGTCTCGCCGCCCGCCGTTTCTGGCTGGCGACGGAGACCGTGAGTCATACGAGGGCGAGCGACTGTACTGTCTTGGCTTGCCTCGTGGCCCGCCGCTGACCGAGGAGCTGTTTCTTCGCTGCGAGCCTGGACCAGGTCGTCCGCGCCGAGGGGCCTCGGCAGGAGACTGGACCCGTCCCCTTCCAGGAGAAGCAGACCGACTTCGGGAATCGTATGACCCACTTCGCGATCGTGCCCGTCTGTTCTTAGGAACAGGCGAGGGTGATCGACTCTGTGAGTCATAAGATGCACTTCGATCGCGGCCTCGTCGAGCCGGACTGCGTGATCGGCTTCGAGATGAATACGATGCGCTTCTCGATCGAGCACGTCCGCCTCGGGCTGCTGGAGACCTCGAAGCACTACCGCTGCTGTAGCGACGTCCCCGCCGGGGGTTGGCTGGACGAGAATCACCACGTCCACGGTCAGAAACAGATCCGGAGTAGGATCTCGACCTCGACCTGGACCTCGATGAGCTGTAGGAACGGGCCCGTCCCCTTCGGGAGGGAGTTCGCGACAGTGATCTTCCACGAGCACCATCCTTTCGAGGGGTTCGTGACCGCGATCGTGAGCGAGAGTAGGATGATCCCGTGTACGACGAATAGCTCGACACCGAGTCTGAGTCTGAATCGGCGGCTGGAGGAGCGGGGAGAGCGGGCTTGGGCATGTTCTGTAGATACTCTCGCATCTCTTCCGTGAGAGCACCCATGCCGATACTGGTAAAGTAGTTGATGGAGAATCGAATGTTGCGAGGGTTGTCCTTGGGGAACAGACCCTCGAGGTTGGGCCGTAGGGTCTCGTCCGCCATTCGGGTTTTCAATTTGGGCATGCCAATCTCCTCGGCGATGTTTTGGAAGAGAATCTTGATAAAGATACGACTGCTGGAGGTCGTTTCATCTTCGTTGAGATGAATGACGGACAGGCAGTGCCAACCCAGGGCGTCCGACGCGAACATGTGGCCGAAGAGCATTGCAATATTGCGCAGCTTATTGTTTTCGTAGCGGTGGATAGTCTCGTAGTACTTGGCAAAAGCCTGTTCAAAGAGGTCGCACCACAGGCGGTTGATCTTGGAAAATCGTTCACCAATTAAGCCAAAGAACTTGGTATAAGTCTTTTCCTGAGAACAACACTCCACAATCATGGATGGTAGCTCTGGCTCCTGGCCTGCGGGGAGGTTGATCTTCATCAGCTTGTGGACAGCTTCTTCGGGATCCGCGCTCGACATAATGGTGAGGTAGATGGTTCGTCGCAAGTTGACCAGATCCGCGTTGGACTGGTCCTTGATCTCCATCGCCTTGGTTTCTTGGTCTTCCTCCTCCTCGTCGGAGCTCTCGTATTCGTCGTCGTCATCCTCGTAGTCGCTGCCCTCCCCGAGAATCTCGGCCTTGAGCTTCTTGTATCTTTCCTCATTCTCCTCCCACTCAGGGTCAAACTTGAAAATATTCAACCTGTCCTCCACATCGACTTCTCCGTCAAGCTCGACCTTGTGGGTGATCTGATCCTCTTCTTCGACCAGGTCCAGCTCCTCCTTCACCGCCGGGTTGTCCTTGAACTTGTCCTTGCGCACCTGAAACAAGACCTCGATCATGTACTGTGTTCGTTTATCGATGTCGGCCTCGTGGAGAATGTTTCGGAACTGGTCAAAGACGGCCATGGCAATGGATGGCTGCATCTCCTCCAAGTACTGTCCAACCTCGCGGCAGAATCCGACCGCAATCTCGACACTGTCGTCGGTGGGCTTGTGCAGGAGCAGGAGCAGGATCTGGCCGGCCAACATCTCGTACTGGACCTGCTGGTTGATAAGATGGGCGAGGAACGTCGTGGACGAGAGGCACACGGCCTTGTCGTTGCGCTTGAAGCCTTTGCGGAATTGCATGACCAAGCGCTTGATGAGGAGCTCGCCTACCTGAGGGAGCTTGGTGTTGACGATGGCGGCCATGGCGGCGTAGATGGGGGTAAAGGGCAAACTGGCTGCTTGCGCTTTCATGATGGAGCGGCAGAAGAGACCGCGACCACGGATGAGGTTCTCGCCGAAGAGCTCGGGGACGATGTGCTTGATGTTGGCAGTGTTGACCTTGTTGATAAGACCGTTGATACTCTTTTTGAGCGCCTCCCAGGCCATGCGCTGATACTCCTTGCTCGTCTTGTCCGTGATCTGGGCCTGCAGGGCGCGCAGGCGAGCGGGGGGGATGTAGGTACCGCCGGATCGCATATTAAGTAGCTTCTCATATTCGGCCTTTGCAGCGGCCTGCTTCTCCTCCTCGGTGCGAACGGGGGCGGCAGGAGGAGGTGTTCGTGAACGAGAGCGCGCTGCCTTGGCGGGGCGGTACGAATCGCCATCGCGCTGAGCGCCGCGATCGCGTTCGCGACGGGGGATGTCGACCTCGGCGGATGCCATCATGGTGATGGATTCGGTGCGCTGGTAGTGTAAATCGATGACCGTGGAGTGGTTATGTTGTCGCCGAGACAGCAAAAACCATCCTTGCCCGCTGGCGCTGTTGGTTGTAGCTTGGGGCTGGGTGTTCGCGAGCAAGGCAGTAGGCCAGGCGACAAGAAAAAAAAGTTGGTTGCACAGCCAATTACTGCCACAGCTATGCTATTGGTGTGGCGCAGTCGTGTGGCGCAACAGAACTTTTAGCCAGTCAGACACCACACCGTGTGGATTGACTGACGAAATAGGCTGTGCAGGGGATCTGGACTCCGACAAGCAATAGAAAATGCTATACCAGAAAGAATAATAAATGAAGCTGAGGTGAGTTATTAAAATAATTTCAGCTACTATGATTTTAGATTCATTCAGAATATTTAGTATTTTTCATGTTACCTGTCAGAGAATGTGATTCCACCACAACTAACATGTGAAATATATGTCAAGTCTCCTCATGTACCATTGTTTTGCGACCGGCATGCCAGTGCACAAAATCCTCGGGTTTAGCAAATACCTGGTTCTCTACATGATCAATTGATGAGGTACTGAGAGCATAATTGAAATTCCCATCTTAACTAGAATAGTTAACATGTTACAGGATGGAAAGGACTGCAATTTGTCAACAACAAGATAATCAAGCCGCGAGTTATGAACACTCCTCGGCGGGCCTGCATAAATCCGTACAGAGCCGGGGGACCTAGATTGCGCCTCACACCCACATTGCCCGTGGCGCAGAACCTGTGGCGCCCAATGCAGCAGGAGGGGCGGGCGCGAGCGGCAACTACCTACACGTAGCACCTCCTGAACGGAAACCGCGTCCCAATAATTTTGGACAGGCTGGAGGGTACCTTTGGCCTCGTACCGACCGTCTGTTCGAAACATCAACCCATCATCACCGCAAACCACGCTCCTTTTTTTCCATTCCCTCCTCTCACTCTCGACACCATCACCCATCGGCTCACCATTACGCACCACTAACAATGGTAAATCAATCCTATTGTCGCCTGCCCCCCCGCCCCTTTATTGCCCTGAAACCCAAGTTGCTTTGCTTGCTCCCCGCGCCCCCAAGCCCTCCACGAACCCCTCGATTCCAAGCTTCTCCTCATGATCGACCTAACTAACCGATGTCGCTGCAGTTGGACAAACTCGTCGGCCTCGCCATGCTCGTGGCCGCTTCCGTCGTTTTCCTCTACTACACCATCTGGACCCTTCTTATGGTACGCCGCCACTGTCCCCTTGGCACCCTTAGCGACCACATCTCCCGACTTTGCGCGCGCAACTGCTAAGGCCATACATTGTCGCATTCTGCTAACTTATCGTGCAGCCCTTTGTCGATGACGACCAACCCCTCCAGAACTTCTTCCCTCCCCGTGTCTGGGCCATCCGCATTCCCGTCATCATCATCCTCCTGGGTTCTGCCGTCGTTGGATCTTTCCTCGGCATGGTTATGATCCAAAGCAACAGAAAGAAGGCCGCCAAGGCTGCTGCCGCCGCCAAGAAGAAGAACTAAGCGACCGCAAATTACGGTAGATGTACCATAAATGTATTATCCATTGTTGCGGCCCTGGCATGCTCGACCCAGGAAGAACCGTCCAATAATCAACCCCCAGACCTCAATCGACTGGCGAGAGGACACTTAAGCCATGTCCCACGCTATGTTGTCTGGCATATTCAAAAAGAGCTGGCTACAGAGAAATGGGTATCTAATCTGTTTCTATATTTAATGAGGCCCTAAGGCCGGTTAAACAAATGCTGTCCTAAAGAGTGTGTGTCTCCCCGTACAAGCAACGTGTCCAACAGTCCAGAATCAGACAACTCCAACGGGACCTAGAAGCGAAGAGTGAAATGAACTAAGCCATCTGTGCTTCGTATGAACCACCAAATTATGAGAAGGTGCATGCAAGGAAGCCTGAGCGAAATCAACACATCTCCCCAAGTACTCCAGAGAGGAGAGTAAAGCAAAGCAATACACACATCCCAAGTCCCATACAAGCGCCTCATCCATCCCTCATCTTTCACACTCGCTGATCCGCGAAGTCGAGGACCTCGCAATCATCCTCGAAGAATCCATCCTCACCTGTTCCATTACCTTGTGCCCCTCGTCGTCTCCGTGTAGTCACCACAATCTGCTCCTCGTCCCCGTACTGCATAACACGCTCCATCGCGGATTGGGGGAGGGCAAGATGGTCGTTGGGACCGCTGTAATCTTCCTCCATCACCGGCGGGAGTCCGAGATCGAGACGGACGACGGGGATATCCTGGCCGAATGCCCAAGTTCCTGTGCTTGACGTCTCACGGGAGGCGCCAGTTCCTGCGGGTTGCCCCTTCTTCTTCTTTTTCTTTGATGAGCCATCATCTTCCAGACTGGTCTCAGCCAGCATCGCCGAAACCACCTCCAGCTGGGTTGCTGTGCCTCGGCTGTACTCGCACAGGGTAACCCTCCTGTCGGTGTGAAAGGGTTGATACGGCGCGCTCGACTCTATTTCGGCCTGCGGGATCGAGGACTCCATGGTCAGCTCTGCCGGGGCCAGGCGTGGGCGCGCGTTGAGTGTCAGTGTATTTCCTACGTCCATATCACGGTCCGATAGGTCAAGAATCTCCTCCGGAGTTCCCAGGTCCATCATCTGCCGGACGGCCGGTGCCACAAGGTCGTTGGGCAAAGCCGGTACATTAAAATCTTGATATCGGCTCGCCCGTGTTACCCGTCTGCCGTACTGGACCGAAGAGCGACGGGTTTTGCAGGAAAAGGTTCGCACAAGACCGTCACCAACCACAAAAAGCGCTTGGTGCCTGCGGCTTCTGATCCAGGCCACACAGGAAGCTGATGGCAAGTTGGAGCTGGGGGGCAACGAGACACGGTTCTCGCCTGTATGTCGAAGCTGGTTGATAGCCGAGCCTGTTTTGCCAAGCGAATTGCTGATACTAGCAGCAATGACTCGCCCGCCCATAGCTGCCGAGTCCTTGAGGCTGTTGCCAGTTACACTCGGGACATTTGCACTACTACGGCGGGGACGTGTGACAAAGGGCTTCGCCGCATGGTACGCGGCACCAAACGCACCAGAGGCGATGGACACCGCAGAATTGGGCTGCTCTGGGGTTGCAGCACCGCTTTCCTGGACGGTCTTGCGGCGGCGTGGCGCCGGCCAAATGAATGCGCTGGACGGCATATCCAGAAGATGGACAGTACCACGCTCCGTAACCATCGCAATGCGCTCGCCTTGTGTCTCTGTCCAAGCAACGTCGACAATTCGTGCAACAGTCATGCGCGAAAACTGGGCGACCTGTCGAACCAATGGTCCCGTGCTAGTGTTTGGAGTGACCGTTGCCTGCAACGGCGACGATCTGGTATACTGGATGCGGAGGAGATCCCACACGGTCTGAACGTCTCCCTTGCTGCTAGCGGTGAATAAGGACAGAGACGAAGGACTGAACGACAGGAAACTACATCCCAATGGCGTCGCAAATGTCGTCAACGGGTGGATCGTGGAAGATGTCGTCAGCGTCTCAGCATCAACAATTGACACCAAACCTGGTTCCTTGGCCATGGCCTGGCCAGATGACCCATGTGTAGGCGGGAACTGGGTCGGGTCGTTGTGGGGAGATCGGGAGCCCACCCAATGCTGAGGAGGCGAGCGAGCCTGCTGAGGCTGTGATTGAGGGCTGGATGACTTATTCCAGTACGAGTTCCAGGCCTGCAAGCCTTGCTGTCCAACCCACTTGGCGCCCTGAATCAGTTCCTGGGTTGTCTCACGCATGATCTTGTTGACAACGCTGTCCGAGATCGGGAGGTCAACCGACACAGAGGTCTGGGGGAGCTGCGGCGGGGTAATGCTCGACAGGCCCGGGGCCTTGCCCAGGATGGGCAGAGGCACATGCGCCCTGAGGGAGATTTGGGAGGAAGGTGTCGAAGGACAATATGCGATCCATCGTCCGTTGAGGGCGATGATTGGGGTTTGCGGGCTGGGCCGAGGCGGGGCGGGTGAGGCGCGTGCCTTATCTGCTTCTTCGGGTACGTCACCGCGATAACTCTGTTGAAGGCCAGTCCAAAGCTTGCCGACGCATGTGAACAAGTGGCCATTCTGATCCTCCAGTAACTGGAGGTACACCCAACATTCACCAGTCAGACCCGAGCACACGACGATTGTGCCGGCGTCTGCCTTGATTGTGAATGCGCCGCTTGGCGTGGGAGGTCTAAATATTGGGTTTGTAACGGAAATCTCGGGGTTGATCGGAATCTTGGGCGTCTGCAGCAGGACGTCAACTTGCTGATTCGTCTTGAGCGAGTATATTTCCACGGAAGTTTGATAGGAATCAATCGGCGGAGTCTGTCGTCCCTGAAAGCCATCTTGGTGGGAGAGAACCGATCGAGGACTGACAGTGCCGTCGGGCTTGGGGCTTGTAGTGCCATCATGTACATCCGAGACCGAGGGCAGGACAGGGCCATGAAGGACTACAGCCACAAGAGGGAAGAGGGATTCTTTGTCGCCGTCTACAGTCCAGGAGAGGATCTTCGCATGGTGAACTCCCCCCCTTAGACCTTTAAGGCTGCCAACGGGCTCCAGGCCTCTCTTCCCGACAGAATAAACATCCAAGCCACCTTCATATCCCGTAATGACGACATTGCCCGGGCCACCTGGGAAACCGGGGCACTCTGGAAGCTTGTCGAAGCCGAAAAAGTAGCCTCTCTCTCCGGCCTTGATCCCAGAGTTGGACGTCACATTGAGGTCGATGTCCGGAATGCCATAGAAGTGCGCCTGAGGCTGGTGAGGGAGCGGCGGGTGCGATCCCATACGCGAGCCCGGGAACGGCGAGTTCACCGAACCACGGCGAAAGGCAGCACCCGATATACTTGGAGGAGTATCGGGGGACTGATATTGCGCCTCCATCTGGAAGCTAAGGGGGCGTCGAAAGTTGGTGGGCGGTGAAAAGGAGGCCGGCGAGGGACTCATGTAACGCCCATGAGAAGCCCATCCGTGATGAAGGCGACTCGGGTCTTCGTAGGACGAAGGCTGGGTTGGGGGGGACTCGCCCATCAAGCTGATGAGGTTGCTAGGCGAGCCGGCCAGGCCGTTCCGGGCCCAGTCGTTGTTCATGCTCGGTGCCGTGCTCGCAGATACCGGTGTAGTGGACAAAGCATCCAGCATAGGAGAGACGGCGGGGTTGACATTGTCGGGGGCAACAGCAGGCTTGATCTCTGGCGTGTCGACCGGGGGTGAGGAAGCGGTCGAGGTGGCAGGGCTCTTGGTGTTGCTGCTGTTCGTACCGCTGCCGGCTGCGCTGGCGTTGGCGTTGGGATTGGTATTATTGTTGGAGCTCCTGGGCGGGTTCAGTTAAACTATACTAGGGTGACAAGCGAAGAGTCATGCGGCGAGGCCGCGAGGGGTCGACTCACGAGAACTTGCCAGCTGTCTGCTTCGTCACGGCAGCGGCGATACCGCCATTTTCTTTGGCATGCTTCCTGTCCTTCTTGGAAGCTGTTCGCAGAGTCATGATTAGCTTCCACTTTTTTGATGGACCCAGAAGGTGGATGAGGGACCGGCGCGGGAGCAGGTGGAGGGTGGAGGGGCGAAGATCGGGCAGGTACCAACGTACAGGGCATTCAGCTGGTGTTTGGGCGATTCGGAGCAGTTTCCTGCCCCTGTAAGCCGTTCGCGTTTCCGCAGAACGTATAAAAATGGTATTAAAAAAATATGAAAAGGCGGAGAAGAAAGGAGGGCAGGCGTCGGTTCGAGTAGTTCGACGTGACGCGAAATGGGATTTTATTCTGTATCGCGTTCGAGTCGAGTCTCTCGGAATTTGATTGATATGGCAGAGCGAGCGAGCGCACAGGGGACGGAGGGGTTCCCGTTGATTAGCACCTCAGGGAGGTGGGAGGTACCGATAGGCAGGTTACGAAGGAGCGGGGTGTTGTTGGGGAGCGGCGCAGCCAGCTTCGTCGCGGGATTCTATGGTTGATGAATAAGAAGAAGGAAAATAACAATCAAGATGGATCTAGAGAAAGAGAAAGACGCTGGTTTGGAGCTTTGGTATCGTTATAGTCGTGCACAGTCTTGGATGATGTTGGAGAGCAATGAATGGGATGCAGGGCGGACGGGGAGTGTTGAGAGAGCTGGAGGGGACCACTGACTTGGGCCCTTACTAGCCCGAGGCGCGGGCGCGGGCGCGGGATGCGATGATGTAGACGTAGGTACCCTGCAACCCGGGCTGGGGGACAGGCTGGGGTGCGCTCTGGAAAGGCAGGGAAGCTCCCCACCAAGGAGCCGAAGAGGTGCTGGGGTTCCTACGTGTTACTGGCGGGAGCCCGTGGGCGTGGGCGTGGGCGCTGGCCAGCGTGAGACGTGATGAGCACCTCATTGCCAGCATCCGCGAGCCCACTGAGCCACCTGCCCGCTAGCGTCATCCAGGCCGCTCCAGCGGCGCATGTGGCCCCCCTGCCACCGTGGCCGGGAGAGTCGCCTCCAGGTACCCTGTCGCGAGAGCCCGTAGCCTGCTTCGGTGGGGGGGAGGACTGGTCGGCTGAGGGGGGGGTGTGCGTGGAGAGCGATAACGCGGCGGGCCAGTCGATAACAGTTGGTACCTATGTAGGTGTCGCCTCGCTCCCCGGACCTGGGCGATGAGAGAGAGCATGAGGCACACACCGGCCATGAGGCAATGGTGAAGCAGCGGGTTGAGTCGACATCATCACTCTGACAGAGCAAGTGACATCAGGCCCAGCAACCTATCGTATACATGTTTACTTCTGTTTCCCAGAATAACGGCAGATTTGGGGGGCCAGGGACGCAGGACGTAATGGCCGAGTAGAGCCGGATCTGCACGCCTCTTTGCACGCCTCAGCATCCAGACCAAGCCTCAGCCAGCCAGCCCACATCCCTCATGCCAGGCACATTGAACCCAAAAACAGCTCGGCTTCGTTCCAATCTCGGTTCACCAACGGGTAGCAATAAAAAAAAGAGCATCACTATCTGACATCTCCGTGAGCACGAATCGGGGCAAGACATTGCGTAGTGGGCGGCAACGGCGCATGCCAATATCTGTCCCAGCAGGCCCGGTCACTTCTCGTCGTCTCGGGGACATCTACACGTCCGGGTGTTCGTTGTAAGCGGGGGCGGCGAGGTTTCGAAGTGGTGGAAGAGACCGGAACCGAGAGCGTGACAAAACGGGCCCTTTGTGTTTTGTTTCCCCCTCAATCTCCCCCCTTCTATCTGGTTCCTTTCAAGGCCGTCGCTAGATGGGATGAGCCAGCCATGGGGTTTATCGCCTGGTGCATGACATGAACCACACGCCCACCTTAATTTACGTAGATAGAGCTATGAGCCAGCCTATACGGCATGCCCCCTCCCCTCCCTCCTCCGAGCAGCAAGGCGTCAAGGCGCCGACCGTTTTCGACGGCCCTAGTTAAGCCTACTTCTGGTAGACACACACATCAAAATGGAGGGTAACTTACTCAGTTTAGAGTAGAGCCGTCGCGCCTGAATCCAAATTCAGGTTGCCCATTTACGATTCCATCCATCCATCATCTCGTCCCTGGCCACCTGATGTCCCCAAGTGTGTACCGTGACCGTGGGTCAGGTGAGCCATGCCTCCTACGCCATTCATCTGTCTCCCTCGCCTCTCGACTTGCGAGGAGAGAAAAAGGACCCGTCATCGTCGATAAGAACAGGGCAACAAAGTTGACGGGAGCGCAACATTTACCGTGAATAGAAGGCTTCCATGCTCATCTACCCGTGGCACCCAGACAACCCAGACAATACACTTCCCTCTCATCGGCGGTACGTGGCCAGCCACATGGAGCCCTCAAGCGCCGTTGTCCGTTGACCCAGAACCATCATCGGCATCTCGTCAACCCCCGGGTGTTGTTAGCCTGTCCACGGCCCAATTCCTTTGATGGGAATTGAGCTAATTGTCCACTGCCATTCTCCCCCTGCGCCCGTCTTTATCGAGCCAGCGTGGTGGCCAAGCGCCCATTCATTCGACGGCTGATCGGACCTCCATCGGATGTCCCCGCATCGCCTTTCTCCAGACAACGCTGCGCCCCGCATTGAATCCAGCAACCCGGCGATGACGTACAGGCCCGATCTCCCGTCACCAACCCCGATCATCTCCAACACCACCACAACGGACGAGAGGCACGAAGTTTCCATATCGTAGCGGGTTCGCCCTCTTTTTCTCCCTCTCTCTTTGATCGGCACAAAACTTGGTAGATACCTCAATTTTTCATATTACTGCCTTGCTAGTAATCGTTTTGCGCCCACACCTGGTACCGCGCAAACTTCCACTCCCCACTCACCCTCTTCAGCACTGCGTGAGCTGACCAAGACGCCCCAAATGTCCTCCCATCCCGGGTCCGAAAGCTGGCCGATCCGAGGAGCATGCACTCTGGCTCGCCCTGCATCCCAGGAAACTGACCGGGAAACACCTTGGAAACCGTGTGCTTTCGCTCTTGCACCATGGTCCACATCCGGCCTCGAAGCGCGCGGATTTCTGTCAAGTCATGCCGTTGTTAGTTGGGCTGCTACCCCTCTTTCGCAGCATTTCAGGCTCAAGGCTGTAATTCATGCTCACCCTCTGTCCCCTTCGCCTTGTCACCGCCCATTTGGACATGTGCGTCTCTAGTGAATGACTGAACCCACCGCTCATTTTCCCTCATGTTATCTGACAGCTGATAAAACTCTGTGAAAAAACTGCGCAGCTCGGCGTCCACCCCAAAATAGGGCTCCGGATATAGAGGTTTGTATGTGCTTGGTACGTCAGCCATCGACGCACCATTCATCACGACATCCTGTCTTCCCTGGTCCCGAAGGTGAAGTGGAAGAGAAAATGTCGCCTGTTGGTCCATTTTTAAAACTGGTGAATCAAGAAAGTCCTGCCTCTTTGAAAGGTGAAAACAGCCATAGTAGAACAAGAGGTAGTGTCAAATGGGTCAGTGGGGGGGTAGTTGGGTTGTCATTGGGGGAGGGGCGGCACATGAACGCAACTTGCCGACTTCTCTCCACCAAGACTGCCTGTCACAAGCGCTGCAAATTTCTGGTTTTAATTGCATTCCATCAGTCCCAGCTCTCCCAAGCGTGTATACTGAACACATACTTTTCACGGTCCTGAGGGCTATTAACCCATGTTCATATAAACCCCGATGTAGACATAGGAGACCATGTTCCTGTAGATCTGATACCCTAGACTGGACCCTTGCTGCAGCCCCTGCTATGGAGGGGTGAACTTCACCCTATCTGGAATATCCCAAGCAAGCAAAAGGCTGGAGGATCATGTTGATGATTAGGCAAACGATCGACGTAACTGCCAGAACCTACGGGGGGCTAGTTGTGCCAACAATGCTCAAGTATCTCAGAAACGAAATCATATTTAGCACGTAGCCAAGGGTATTCCTGCATTCAATTACCATCCAATTTAGCCCAAATCATACGCACTCATCCCGTACAATTATCCTCCCAAGCTAAATCATCAACATCAACATGCACGCCAATTGAACTCCCTGGGATATAATGCACCTCAAACTCCCACGTCTTTCACCAATCATGGATGCGTTTACTACATCTTGACTCCCCGAGCGCTGACCTCCCCCTTCTCGCCAATATTAAGCAGCACCCGACAGTCGGGGCAATACCACTTGGTTGTACGCGCAGGAATGTCCGATAGCCCTACGCACTCCAGATGGAACCATTCCTGCTTGCAGTTCTGTCTGGCCGTTAGTTGCTTGTTTCTGGTTGTGTGTCTAGTTGAGTTTGAGGAGGCGCTTACGTCGACATTGTCGCACTGAATCATGGTGCCGAAGCTCACTCTGTTGCAGCAACAGTACCGTGGTTCATTGGGATCAATGGGGTTTCCCTCATCATCCACCTCTTCCATCTCAACCTCGCTCTTGTCCTTCCTCGCCCGCGCCTTCTTCCTGGGCGCCGCCTTTCGTTTGCCTACAGCGCTGCTCCCGCCACTGTTCGTGGTACTAACAACGCCTGGGGCGGGACGCTTCGGCCTTTTGGCCGGTCGCGGCTCTGGAGCGGGTGTGTTGCGGGCAGTGCTTGCACGTCGCGGTCGATCTGCAGCCAACGAGGGCTGTGGCTCTTGGCTCATAGCTTTGCCTCGTGAGCTCGGCCGACGGGGGACACCACTCTCCGGCCCAGGCGTAGTCCCGGGAGTTGCCGCTCGGGAAGAGGACTGCTTGATAGCAGGATCGGAACCAACAAAGGGAGGAAGAAAAGGTTCGACAACAGTTGGTGTTTGCTGATGCGTTCGCTTTGCCGCATCGCCGCGCGTCTCTCGCCGTGTGGTCTCACGGGATGGCGTCTCTCGCACCGGAGGCAGTACCGGAGTGGATGACTTGCGTCGCTCTGGTATGGGGAGCGGGACAGGAGTCTCAGCTGGGTGCAGCTTGACGGGGATGGAGGTGGTCACTGTGTTGGTATTAGTCGCGCTGGGGGTAGGGGACGTTGCAGCCCGACTGGCCATAGATGAACCTTGGGGTGGGATGGGGATGGGAACAGGGGTTTCAAGATGTGGCACCGCTACGGGTTCCACGGGTGTTGACAGCGAGGTCGAGGAAGAAGGGTTTTCTGGGGTTGGTACTTTGCTGTGGTTGAGAGGAGGATGCTGAGGAGGTGGGACTGGCGTCTCGGTCTTCGTACGTTTCGGTTGGGGTCGAGATGTGGGTGTTTCCACCGGTTCCTGCATCTCTACAACTCCTTCGGGTTCCGATTCTCTTTTCCTTTTAGTAGAACGTGACGTGGTTCTTGACTTGCCGCCCTTTTGCCCAGAATCTTTGGGGTTTTCGGAATTAGAGCCCTGCTTGTTTCCGTTGCTGCCAAGGAACAGCTTGGCCGCCTCTGCCATCTTTCTCGCCGACTCTTCAGCCTCTTCGGCGGCCTGTTTTGCGAGTGCCTCCCGCTTCAGCTTCTTGGCCTCGTTCAGTTTCATTCCCCTATTACTAGTAGGGACGTCTTCGGCGGCCAATGTGTCGACACTGATCGCACCGGCTGGCAGCTGCTGGGTCCCCGATTCTTCATCGACCACGGGAGTTGGGACAGTTGGCGAAAAGGATTTGCCTTCATCTTCTGCCTTCTTCTTGGCTTCTCGGTATGCATCCGGGCCACGACCCAGAGCCTTGAGTTCTCTTGCAATCATGGTCTCACTGGGTGTCCATGTCGCATTCTTCTTCATACGCTTTCGCAGCTTGGCCAGCTCGTATTGCGTGAGCTGCAACCACGGCGCGTCGGGGCTTCCTATCACGGCATTCTCTGGTGGTGGGTTCAGCAGTGCCGCAGCGTTAGCAGCAGCCGCGGCGCTCAGAGCTGGTGTGGGATACGAAACAGGGCGTGCGAGCCTGCTTGGGGTCTTTTGAGGCTTGCTGCTGACGATCTTGATTCGGGGCTGCGATGCTGGCGTTCGGTGGCTCGGTGCCGGGGTATCAGACTCATCATCAGAGCTCACGTCACTCTCGTCGGTAAAGGTATCGTATTCGAGGTCATACGGCGCTAGAACTTCGCCTGGGACTATTATCCGAGGAACTTGTTGTCTCTTGGCCTTTTGCCCCCCTTCACCTCCAGCTCGGACTCCTACCTTGGCCCGCACATTCTGCGGTGACTTGGGAGCCGCCGGGCTTGTGGGCTCCTCCTTTGGGTAGTTTTCCATCATGGTCTGCAGCTTCGCCAGCAAGACCTTGGCCTTGTTGTAATGTCGGTTTACATTTTCCGACATCCTCACGGCCTCGGCGTGGGCGAAGATGCGGGAGTTGACAGCCTGGTCCAGGTGCTCTGAGATGTCTGCCCGAAGCTGGACAGGCGCAGGGCGCTCATCGGCAGGAAGGCCGGGCAGCTGGCCCCAGAGTGTCGTCAGGTCATTGACCGTGTGGGATGCGTCCGAGTAGCTTCGGTCGAGCTTCCCGATGAGGGTCAAGGAGCGCACAATGTCGGAGGGCAGGTATTCGGTGAAGTCGAGGAAATCAGTGACGGTGGTCTGCGCATCTGGGTCCGCGCGGGAGTCCAGCGATGCGAGGCTGTTTCCCAGCGACTTGGGGTTGGTGTGCGCCATCGAGGTCTGGTTCTTGGGGGAGGTTGACTCCGTGACGGTATCGGTTGTTCTAGACACGGGTGCAGGTGCAGGTGCGGGTGTTGGCGCTGATGCGGGCGTTGGCGCTGATGCGGGTGCTGGCGCTGATGCTGGCGGTGCTGGTGCTGGTACTGGTGCCGGCGCCGGCGCTGGGCCAGCCGCTTCCTGGGCAATGCTGGGGGCGTCGGGGGCGTCCGTCATTTCTGCTGTCATCTTTCAGCCTTGCGGTGCCGCGCGGCGAAATTCGTGGCTAAAACATGCGTATCGCAAAGTGCAGGTCGAAGTGCGACGTGAGCATCGCTGGCGGCGCGCGGCTTCTGCTGATTCTCACGCGTCGCTGTTTCCCTGGCCGTCTTAGCAAAGCTAGTTAGGGCGCCGGGCCAGGAACGAGGTGGTCCGTGCATGTTCATGAGGGGAAGTAGCATATGGTTGGTCATGTGATATTGAGAGGTAAATTCAACCTGGGCCACCTCTGGCTGCCCAACCAACTGCTGAACAATTAATCGACAGTGCATTGAGCCCCCCAGATATTGAGATAGAATATTTCCGGTGCCAATACAAATATTATTTTGATCTGATAAATTGCTATTTATATCTATATCATCGTAGAATATCTTGGTTTTGGAAATCACACGCAATTGATAGGCAGCTAGCTGTTCGTCCCATCTGTAAAGTGGGGCTTGGTGCGAAGTTCTAGTCCAAAGGGATTATGATACTTAAATCATCATGGTTGTCCTATTTGTTGATACAGACATACACGGAATCCAAATTTATATCCCTCGATACCATGTTGTTGAGATTAGCTCCGTTTCGGACTATCTGACAAAGCAATGGTGGTCTAAACCGTCTTGGCGAACACAATTGTGTTTTTGTTACTTTGGGCTTGTAGTGATGCTCCGGTCTATATATAATGTAGTCAACAGCTGGAAGTTCTTGCCCGTCTAAATAACTGATACTATAGTTAAATGGCTCATTGGAATTCCGTCGACCCCCATACCCGAGGTTAACCAAACGTAGGATTGATTCTTTAGGTAAGAGAATATGTACATCATCATTTTCACGATCGACTTCAGCAAAGCCTCTTTCGGGTTTGAGATCTTCTTAATGGTCACTTCTTACTATTCTAATAGCCCTAGGGGTTAATTCTTTAGCCGCGTATCCCTCGAGCCAGTGTCTGCTAATGATAATGCTTCTTCGGCAGCGAGCGTGACGACACGATGTGGGATTTGATGTCACGGCCTGGAGGTGCCACTCGGGACATCGCTTACCCCAGCAATCCATATCCTGCAGGTAAAGTGCGGTCAGAAGCATTCGCTTGCATATTTTATGGGGCATGCCCAATCGAAGGTGATGCGAATGCCACCCCATCCGGAATCATCATCTGGAGTATCGAGTGGGTGACAAAAAGGCCCGACCCTCCCACTCATTGTTTGTGACTGGCACGTCACAACTGCATGCATTTCGGTATGTTGGTCACTTTTCATGGCTGATTCGATCAAATCTTGTTAATCTTGTTACCTTGTTGAACAGATGAGCCACATTAGTCTAGTAGCAAGCCAAAGGCAATTACCGTGTCGTAGCCAGCATCATGATATTTGAGAATGTATGGGCTTTTCATTTTGTCACTATAATACCTTGGCATCGGGAGAGCGACCGGGATGTCCCAGATATCCATTCGCTTCGAAGCTATGTTGCGGGATACTACGGTGAGCGTCGGGGTATTCAGCCGAGACCTCCCGGTGTCTAAGCGCAACAGTGGAGAGCCGGAATCTCAAGTCCGTGAATGTCGTCACCGAGGCACAACCGGTAACTGGGCCCAACATTTGGCTCAAGGCGGGAAAACACGTACTGGCCATATTGAGTCGGACAAAGCATAATTGGCTGTTTAGAAGTCTAATATGGCCCACTCGAAAGATTGGAGATTGGCTCTTTTGCTACGTGATCAGTGGAATGGAGCGGGCGCATCCGAGTCATGAATCAAATCAGGTTTAGTTGCAGGTGATGTTGGGTATTATAATTTGGTTATGTATTTGTTTATGCATCATCTGTCTGCCGTTTTCTTTCCTTTCCAAGCTTGATATCCTACTGGGCGCCGACCTTGGCGTTGATGATGTCGTGGACTAGTGCAAAGAAGAATCGAGTCAGCGGATGATTGTACATATGGTAAATAAGAGAAAGACTTACAAGCGGGCTTAAGAGAAGCACCACCGACGAGGAAGCCGTCAATGTCCTCCTCCTTGCCGAGCTCGACGCAGTTCTTGTCAGAGACACTGCCGCCGTAGAGAATGCGGGTCTCGTCAGCGACCTGGGAGCTGAGGGCGCGGAGGATGTTTCGGATGGCCTTGTGGACCTCCTGGGCCTGCTCGGTGGTAGCGACCTTGCCGGTGCCAATGGCCCAGATGGGCTCGTAGGCAATGACGATCTTCTTCCAGTCCTTCTGCTCAAGTTTAGACTTGAGGTTGTCGAGCTGCTTGGTGACGACCTCGATGGTCTTTCCGGCCTCGCGGTCCTCCAGGGACTCTCCGCAGCACCAGATGACCTTGAGGCCCTTGTCGATGGCAGCCTTGGTCTTGGCGGTAACAACGTCGTCGGTCTCGCCGAGGATGGTGCGGCGCTCAGAGTGACCGAGGATGACCCAGTGGATGCCGCTGTCGAGGAGCATGTCGGCGGAGATCTCACCAGTGAGAGCGCCATTGGGCTTGTCAGAGACGTTCTGAGCGGCGACCTCGATGTCCGAGGGGAGCCTCTCGCGGACTTCACGGAGGTACAGGTAGGGAGGGGCAACAACGACCTCTGGAATCGCAATTAGTATGGAGCCATGGCGAAAAAAAAACCTCCTCAAAAAATGCTGTAGGTGGGCGACGGGGAGCGATTGGCGGGAGCATGAGGGGTTCACCACGCCGTTTTTGGAGCCGATGGCGGGGTAGCAGGAGCTTGGTGAGCAAGGTACATACCGGTGTCGTGGTCGCGGTTGGAGAAGTGGTTGATGCCTTCAACGATCTCCCTGATCTGCTCCGTAGAGCCGTTCCTATGAGAAGCAAAATTGTGAGCGCATGTCGGCGGGCATCACATCGTGAGGCTTTTTGCTTCAATTCTAGGGGGGGGCCAGAGGGGGGAGCTATGGTCTGAGAGTGGCATGGTGGGGGGAGGGAACTTACATCTTGAAGTTACCACCGACAAAGAATCTGCGAGACATGATGGGCAATTGGGGGTGGGGGAAAGATTTTTGGGGAATAAAAGCGATGCGCCAAACGAAAACAAGAATAAAGGATGCAGACGAGGTGCAAGAAGGATGTAGGTGGAAAGTAAGGTGTGGTTGGAGGAGGAGGAGAGGTAGTAGTAGTACGGTATGTTACTAAGGTGGTGTCAGAAGCGTGGGAACCTTGACAACAGCTGGCATGCAAAGTCATGTGATGATGGGCTGTCAGTCGTCCAGTTTGTAGAGCTGCACCCTGGCGACTCTTTGACCATCGAGCGTGGCATCATGCCATGGAGTAATTTCAAAACACCATACGTTATTATTAGGAGACAATCTTCGCCGAGGCCCTGATGGACACCACCTCGAGACTCCCGATTATTCGAATGCTCACAGCCGCGGTCACCTGGATATGATTCACAGAGGCAGCTGAAGACCAGGCTGCACGTGAATGGTTGAGCTCGTTTTCATCCACTTGTGATGGTGTACCCATGTAGCATGCAACCATGCATCGTCGTCATTTTGTTGAAATCGATCTGTTTATTTCTCATGTCCCCTCCCCAATTTTTTTTTTCTACTATTCCACAATATTGCCGCAGTTCTGCCATCCCAATTCCGACTGCAATCCTCGGTGTTACTCAGAGGCAGACCTGGACGTTGCCTAACCTAAACCTAGCAACCAGCTCCGTCGCGAGTCTCCACGGGTGCTGCGAGGATTCAACACAGACCCCCTCCTCCCCCCCGTCAGCGGCGCGAGCCTGGGTCCGTGTAAATCCAGATTGTCATACTTTTTAGGTGCCTGGAAATTCTCCCGAACCCCCGTCATAGGCAAGGGTTCCGGGTTAGACCATGACAGCCGATCCGGCCCCCAAACTTAGCAGGCTCCCCGCATCGTCATGTCGTCAAAAATTCAGCCCACAGGTGGATATTGAGATCTCAGCTGTCTGTTTCAGCGCGGTGAATCGCGTTTCCAATAATCTGACATTCTTGCTTTGCTGTACAATATAATAAAAAAAAAAACCCCGTCTATCTTTCCCATAACGCCGTATCCCTTGCTAATCTAACAGTTCTGTTGTTGCCGTAATACAAGTGTTTCCTGAATAGTACTCGCGCGTGCGAGTGAAATGGAGTCCTAGCCAATCTGCCTTGCCTAGACCTGAAAATGCCTTCTCAATCCCCCCCGCCAAAAGCAAAACCGCTCGAATTTCTATGCAGCATTACCAGTCCCAGTCTGTGGGCTGCTCTCTCATCACGACGGCTCCCGCGACCTGCTCGGACTCGGCCGCGTAGTACCCAGAGTCGCGGCCGATGAGTGTCAGCGATCCGTAGACAACCAACTTTCGGCACTTCCTGATGACGCATAGTTAGCACATGATTTCCGAGATGCTGGGAGGGTTGTGTGATACGTACAGGTAGCCTGTGATGCTCACGTTTCCGTAAATCTCCAAGTCTGTTCCCTCCATGGTTCCCTCGATCTTGAGCTTCCCTGTTCCCTTGATCTTATCACTGTAATCATGTCAGCTGCGGCTCTTTTTTTGACTCGAAACGGGATAGGGCGAATACTAACTTGGCAACTAGGTAGCCGACGACAATGATGTTTCCGTAAGCCTTGATTTTTCCACTAGAGATTACGAGGTTAGTTTGCGATCTTTGTCAAAGTGGAACATTGGTTGCAACATACTCGCAGCTCACGCTTCCGTTCACGCCAATGTCTCCGTAGGCGTCAATCTTCTCCCTGACGACAACGTCCCCCATCAAGTTGATGTGGCTGCCAGACTTGACAGAGCCAACAACCTCAATGGGCCCCTGGAGGTCGATCTGGTGGTCACTCTTGATGCTTCTGGACCGGGTAAAGGCGGGGGCGCTTGAAGTATAACAGTAAGACATGTTGGTGGTGTTGTTGGTAGTGTGTTGTTTGATATATGAGAGGAAAGAGCTTAGTCTCTAAAGAACTTCTGATTCGTGTGTTGGTTCTAGACTATCTGTGTTGGTTTGGATATCTTCAAGTGTTGGTAGCAAAACTGGCGTCCTCAGGGAGAAGCAAGTTCGTCTTATACTCGACGACGTCCCATAGTAGAGAAGGCCCTGGTCCATGAATGCGAACTGCAGTAGCTCAGCCATAAGGCTCACATCGAGAAACCAAGGCCACTCATTACTCACATCGAACAGGCACGAGACCATTTACCTTGTCACCATGACAGGGACATGCGGAGGCACTGTCTGCAAGAATGAGCAACAAGGCAGGACAAGAGAGAGAAAACAAACTCGACAGCCCTGCTTGCGAGGGGTTTTCCTCGTGGAGCTTTCCACTTTGGAAGACAAAGCAAGGAATTCTGGAGCCCCAAGCTGGGCTATTGATGTTAAACCTGGTTGCACGACAAGGCCATTTCGTGTCTAGGTCTAGCGGGCCCCCCTACCCTCCCCTCGTTGACCCGATTTCAAGTCCAATTCCGGTACCCGCGCGAGTTCTCCAGGCGCCAGGGACAGGTCCTCCAGGTCTAAGAGAGAGGAAACATCTGGTAGGACGCGGAGGACAAGCGACAAGGCAGCCCCGGAATAGACTTACACCCATCACCCGCGCTTGCGCCTAGGTCGACGCCCACACAACACACCCACAGCTGCACACACATCGCACACACAGGCGAGGCATAGCCGGCAGAGAGCCGCCCAATTGTGTCGCAAAAGACGGTTTTAAGCCCCCACATGAGGACTGGCAGCTTTCTTGGCTTGGTCGCCTTGTCGGAGCAGCATGGCGGCGGAGGGGGCGGGCGGGAGCTGTGTGTGGCCGTACTGCTCGCCCTGTGCCCATGCCTGCAAGTGCTTGTAAGTGCCTGATTGCTGGAGCTGTCACTGCCTGAGGTGCGGCTGGCTAGTGGAACACGGGTCCATATCTGGGGCAGAAACGGGCGGAAACTAGGTTTCCAGACACAATAAAACGCAGGGATTCTTGACTCTTGGAGAGGCGCAGTTCACTGTCCCGCGTAGCGTGCGTGAATGAAGAAGCCAACCACAAGTTGCGGTGTCTCAATTAGGCAGCGCACTCTCTGTCTCTGCAACTCTCTACTACACAACCCATGCGCGTCAGCCTTTACAGCCTGTTTCCCCTCTGCCTTCTCGCCCTTCTCGCCCACGTTGCCCACGTTGCCCCCCTCTGTTCTCGCAGCACTGCTAGTCTACATTGCCCGACCCAGACGCCTGGGTTTTGTGTCGCGCAGCTGCGAGTTGCCTGTGGTTGGGCGTCTTGCCCGGCGGCACGGTCCACTCACTATCCACACACAGCCGCATGCCCGCCCGGGGCGTTTGCAGCTTGGATGGAACTATCTCACTCCATCCTTTCCTGGCCGCCGACACGCTAAAACCCGCGCGCGCATGCATACATGCTTTTGCTCTAATGCAGCAATGACTCTCTTCCCTCCTCCGTCTCCGTCGCTCGGGACGACTCCCAGAGCGTCTCTTCAATGGCACCCACACCAATTCCCCAACCACACACATGGCTCGCTGAACAGCCAACCAGCAGAACCAGAGCTCGAATCAAAAATGCTTGACAAGCGCAAGCTCCCTCGCACTTTTCCAGCCCTACGACAGCCGCGCCCTCAAGCAAGCCACCCGAATGGGTCTTGGCAATACTTCTAAATTTGTTTCACCTCACCCATTGTCTGGTCCCGAAGCATGCCACACCAGAACGCTCAAACTGTTGCTCACTTACACATTCCTAAAAATCTCTGCATCTCGTGTCACTCTCTCTCCAAAACACCGCCCGTCCGCCTCTCTCTGCCTTGCGCCGGCGGCTGCCTTGGACATTTCCAGGCAGGCAGGGCCTCTCGCAGAATCACCTGGAGATCAACACGACCAAAACGACCGGGGTTATCGCCCAGCGTGCCCGTTAAGCACCCCCCCACACATTCTTGGCGAATCAGGCTTCCGGGGGCTCGGTGATCCTACCATCGATCGATGGATGGGTCATCATCACTCTCTCTTACCCGTGATTTCCCTCGGGTCATTATTCCGACAACCACTGGGCCATTCCATCATGGTGTTTCTAATTTCGGCCCCCTCACTGATAGCAACTGTACGAGACTCCTTGGATCATTAGCCATGTTACATCTGTAACTATATACGGTATACAGTAGACAAAGAAGACAAAAAAAGGAAAAGTGTGTAGACGCCCGCCCCCTCCCCATGCTCCTCTCCTCCGGATGACGGAGGCACCCTTGGTAAGCCTCATCCGCGAGTGGCCAGGAGTCAATCATGAGGATAAGACAAAACCAGATGACCAACCCAGATAAGAACCAAATCGAAAAAGAAAACACCCCCTGGCCCGGCCGTGCCATTGTGATCCCATTCCCAATGCCCCCTTCGCCCAAGGGCCTTACTCGTTTCGTCCCCGATTCATCCATCTTACATCGGCGTGCTTCCCGTCTCGCCCGACCCGAGCCCCCGGTCCCAGCCCCTGGCCAGCTTCAATGCAACGCCAATCAGTCCTTGACAAATGTCGCAAGGCTGATTTCCCTCAGGGCGCCAAATCATCATACACCGTCGCCGACGACACCCAGGCCGACGCCCGTGCATAGGGCTGCAAACGCCCAAACGCCCGCGTACACCGCGGCACCTGTCGACTCTACCCCGTACAGCGTCTTGGAGCTGGCGAGGTAGGTGTTGATGGCCGATACCACCACGGCCACCGCCGTCCGCCGGATCACCACCTTGGTCTTGCCCATGTAGCCCCAGATGTTCCACCACACCGTTTCCCCAAGTGATGCCTTGACAGGGTCGAACGCTGCAACCTTGTCATCCTCCTTAACGTGGCCGGTGGTAGCGAACGGCGCAAAGATGAATGTGCTGGCGGCGGCTCCGAAGATTACAGTCACGGGCAGGATGGCACCATAGGAGGCGGCATAAGCAGGCTCGACGGTGGGTAGGTTGGAAAAGTACATGACGAGGACGCGAGGGAGTAGGAACCGCAGCGATAGGACCAGGACGACGGTGTAGATGCCTGTTGACAGCGCCGCCGTGCACAGCTGAAGCGCCACGTCGAGGAGCTCGCGGTTCGGCAGCTTAGCCGCGGCTGAGGGTGTGTGGAAGGCGGAGAGCGGGCGGAGCAGGAAGAAGGGAACAGCGACGGAGATGATGTCAATCAGCAGGGCCGAGAGGGCTGTCGAGTAGCTGAGGCCGTAAAAGGTCGAGAGCAGGTAAAACTGTCCGTCGCGTTAGTCTTGACGCCTTAACAATAAGAAACGCCTCAGGAAGGAGGGGCAGAACTAACATGAGGACCATGCGACAGCAAATCCAGCAAGGCCACATCCAAGCTGTCAAGCTTTCCAAACCATCCAACGGCCAGCTCGACTCTGTCCGGGTAATATCTGTCAGCGTCCCAACCCAACAAAACACCATCATCTTCGGGGCCAGACTCACACTCTCCACCCCGCCAGTAAGCCCACCTCTGTCAGGTTGTCCTGGCTGCGACTGACGCTGGCGAGCTCGCCCTTGGTCACCTCGGCCAGCAAGCTGTACCCAAGGCTCGCCATGACGAAGCTGAGGACCGTCGCCAGGGGGAAATGCACCACGGCCGGCAACGAAGAGCGCCGGGTCGTCGCCGACGACGCCGACGGCGCCGATAGCTTCTCGTCAGAGACGGGAGCAGCTGCATCGTTATCAGCTGCCGCCGGTGCCGGGACCGGGGCCAGGTCGTCGGCGTCGGTCGGCTTCGCGACGTCTCGTTCACGGATGGTCGACATGTTGGATCTCTCTGGCGGAGATGTGCGCGCACGCGTGTTGGCGGTTGAGGGCAAAGGTTGGAAGGCTAAAACAAAGAAAGGAGCGACAGCCTGTCTGATTTGCGATGCAGCAAACACGCGCGGCGGAACGGATCAACGCAAACAAGCCAAACGGTTGGTTTTGCGACACCAAGCTAGATGGAATAAGCGTAGGACAGGACGGGCCCGCCCTCTGTTTTGCGGGAGAGAGCTCCCCTGTGGGGAAGCGTGAGTGACGTCGGAGGTCGCTACGGAAACACTGGCACAGCATGTTGGCGACACGAAATAGCACCTGAAATTCCCATCTCCTCCCCCCCCAAAATAGCACCTGGGCAGATCCATCCGACCCCCACTCTGCTCTAGACCGCACTAGTTTCTCGCGATGCGAATTTTTTTCTTGCTTTTTTCCCTTCTTCTTCGTCTCCGCCAGACTGTTGTAAAAAATGTTTTCATCCCCTTTAATAGGACGAGCAATCGGCCATCGCGCCGTCTTTGCCATTTTCCTCTCCGGCATCCATCTCCGGGCCAAGTGTTTCTTCATCGCGTCCATGTGCTTGGTGTGAAGCTTGTTCCTGTGGTGCGGGTAAATGGCTTCTCTTTGCTATCTAACCCTCATACTCTATGCCACAAACCTTCAGTCTCCAACCTGAGACATTCTTGACCTCTTTGCCAATCTCGCTTTCGCCGTCATGTCTGCGCTCGCAAAACAATCCATCTGCCATGCCTCGTACAGTCCGTACAGTCGATGGCTCCCTTAGCCGTCCAACCAACGCCTCAGAGTTGCAGCCGCATGTGAGACCAACTTTGTCTTTCATCATCATGCCTTTTCCATTGATAAGGTAGGTTATTTATTCGGGCGCCCGCTCGACGCCTCTCCGAATCTTCACTTTAACCTCGTGGCGATGCAATCTCACCTGCTCTTGTCAAACTCCAAGATGAGTGACGCAGATGGGCTCTCCACTCTTCGGTGCTGAAGATCGGCGGCGGAGCTGGACCACCTCATACAGTCACGATATATATATCGTGATACAAAAAAAATAAGTTAACACGCCTGTCCATCGACGTCGCCCAAAAATCCAACTCCAGAGCCAACGTGCCCGACCCAAGAGATATACTCCGTCCCAATCGTTATAAAAAAAAAATATGAACCCAGGTATTGATATGCAGTCAAATCAATCATTCCTCCATTCGACCGAAAACTCCGTCATCCTCCTCTTCGCTGCGACCACGCTCTCGCATGTCGAAATCGTCGTCGTCCATAACCGAATCGCCGCTCTCTTCCATTTTAACGTCTTCGCTAGGTCGTCGCATCTCTCCTCGGGTGAAGCTTTCCGGCTGTCGGCTCGGGTAGCTGTTAATGAAGCCAGCGGAGGAGAGAGAGTTCGCCTCAAGATATTGTGCCGGCAGCGGTGGAACAGGTGGTGCATCCAACGGCAGAGCCACGTTTCGAGAACCATTGTTGCTACCAAAGCTACAGCTGAGCAACTCGACCGCCGCCGCCAGGTCTCGGTCGTCTTGGTTGGTTGCATTTCGTCCCGAGGAGGTGGGACGCAAGTCGTTGCTGGGCTGGCGGAAGTGTCCAAAACCCGAACCCCGCGAGACGCTACCAGCACCGAAGGAGCTCCCGAAAGGAGCGGACTGGTAACTGCGGGAGAAGCCATTGTTGAAGGCCTTGTTCCTGTATGAGGATCCTTCGACGGCAAACGCCTCGCTGGTTGGAGGTGGGGTGGTGTCGGCCGAACTCTGGCGTTCAGCCTGGTCTGAGTAACCAGACGCAGCCGGTGACGAGGACTCGGCTTCGCTTGGGAAGTCCTTGGCCGAGTCTGGAGGAGTCGTCGCGCTCTCATCCTTGGGGTTACCATTCATGGCAACCAGCACGGACGCAGCCTCGAGCAGCTGAACCTGCTGGTGCTTGGAAATGAGCAACTTCGAGGTGAAAGACCACTCGGGAGTATGTTCCCACCTAACCACGAGTCAACAAATCTAGTTCACGAAAAAAAAAAAATCGCTCCGTATGCACGCCGAACGCCGAATTCACCGAAAATCCATCGCGACGAGACGAGGAAGGTGGGGTTGGACACAACACGACACGAAAGGGTGGTGGGGGACGACGAACAGATGCTTGGTCAAGCAGCTACTATGCTTGTAGCCCTTTCCACACTTATCACAACGAACTTCCACTCTGCCGCTCTTCTTGCCATCCTTGGCCAGGGGCTGACCGTCGCTGGCGCGGCGAGTGCGGGCCTTCTGGAATTTGCCAGCTCCCTCGTCGGCGGAGCCGTCGTTGGGGTCGTCATCGATGGCGCTGCCTGTGAGTCCACGCTTCTCCTCGGGGATCGACTTATTGGTCGGTAGGCTCGCGGGAGGAGAGGGGAGGCTGCCAACGATGGCAGCCCGGGCAGCTGCAGTCTTGGACATGGTGTTCCTGCGGCCGTGGGCAATGGGCACGGCGGCGGAGCGCTCGCTGTCCCGGATCGCGGCGGCCAGAGCGGCCACGTTGGAACCGGGAGTGGTGACGGACTTGCGGCGGGTTACTCGGTGGTTGGCATTGAGGGCACCGGTGAGGAGCGAGTGGGAGCTGGTTCGAGCGTGGGGTTGACGACCGGACAAGCCCGACGAGGCATTCGACATGGGCGAACGGTGTTGGGTCAATGGCCTCGAGGACTGCTGCATTTCCTGAAAATCGGGCAAAGGAGATCAGCACATCTGGGCCTTTCGCGGGTGGGAGCAAGCCGGTCGGGCACGGCAACATGTCAAAGCAGGACGGGGCCGGAAGGGCTGCGGAACAGTCACCTAGGGCGGCATACTTTGGAGGAGGCCATTGTCGGTGATTTGGGATACGCTCGGGATTCGAGACGACGGAAGTCGGTCGACCGCGGGCTAGACGTGTAGATTGGTGCTGTTGCTTGCTCTATGTCGACAGTTTCGTGGGCGGATGGTACTGGGTGAAGATGTAGAAAAGTGGTGAGAGACAAGTCTCGCGAGAAGCGTAGTAGAGCGGACGAGAAATAATATTTTAGGAGGAGCACTGAGCAAGGGCGTGTGTGTGTGGCGCTGCGGGGGCGGTTGTAGCAAGTGTAGCAACTCGGAGTCTGGAGTATGCTGGCTAGGTGAATTGACGCCTTTGCGATTATCGGGACTCGAGCCCAGTGTGGGAGTCACCCAGCGCGCGGGCTCTACCGTATCTCGGCGAGCACGTTTACTTGGGCCGTGGGAAATCGAACCAGCAAACGAGGGAGCCAAGGCCTTGGTTGGTTTCCAACGCCTTCCACCAGGCGCTATTCTGGTTCTGTCGTGGCTCTGGGGGTGTGCGGGACGCCCATTCGATAGCGACGGGTGGGGACGGTGACTTTTGGACTATTGGTCCGCTGACCCCCCGGCCGATCATCAGAACGATTGAGGTGCAGCGACGAGGAGGGAGCAGGCAGGGCAGAAAGGGGGGGGGAGGGGTGTGTACGAGAGGGCCGAAGACGTGATGGGGGAGGGGGAAAGAGAATGGAAGGGGGGGCGTGGTGCTCTGGCGCCGCCCATGGCGATTGAGTGGGAGGACGCCAGATGAGGAGTTGCGAATGGGCTGGCGAATGGGGCTTAGCCGTGGCCCTCGCCTGGACTCACTCCTCTTACGGCCACGTCCACCACCATTTACCTCCAGAGGCCGCACTGTGGACGGTGCAGGCGAGGTACAGCGCTCGGCCAGGTACCCCTCTGCCGCTGCTGGCCCTCCCCCCTAATGCGTTGCGTGTCTGCCCGTTTCTGACCTCGCTCCAGTGCTCTGTGCCGCCTGCTTAGCCCCCTCCCCCGGCCGCCCCCCTCGCATGTACAGGGCGGGATGCATGTCCGCTGTGCTGCTGCTTCGTCCAGTGTCCAGCGCAGCCAGCCAGCCAGCCAGTGCTCGCTCTCGCTCGCAGGTGTGCATGCTCTGGGAGAGAAGGATGGACGGAGAGCCAGGCAAGGTACCGCCTGTATGGGGTCGAACTGGCCGGAAAGGAAATTTACTCCCGTCGGATGCGCACGCGGTCGGGACGCCAAAGTGTTGCCAATTGACGAGTCCCATCGTCTGCAGTGCCTGTCAGGTTTTACAGCACAGTCGTCCGTTGTTTGTTGGCGAACCTGATGGCACCTGGCCGCGCGACTTGCTATATTCCTTCATTCTGGGCTGATGCGTCATCCCACTCGCACCGGAGCGAGCTCTCTGGTCGTATGCCATTTTGCTTCTGGCTCCGATCCAGGACTAACCCGTGGCCAGACACCGCAAGGTCCGACCGGGCGCTGCGCGGGGGCCATGGCTCCATCGAGATGGGAAGCTGGACGGGACCCCGGATCTGCCGAAGCTGTGCCTCCTCATCAGGCTCTTTTTTTCCTCCTTCCACAGGTCTGCTCCTCACACTGGGCGGAGAGACATGCACAATGCTCTTGCTGCTGCTGCTGCCCGCCGCTGCCATTGCTGTGGGCGGAGAAGGGGGCGTTTCCCGATGAAACCCAGACCTGCAATAAATAGAAAGGGGGCCTGGGACCCGGTCACTGCGGACGAAACGGGCGAGGGTGTTTGTATTGCGGGCTGGGCTGGGCTGGAACAACAATGCCCGCCTTGGCTGCCGTGTCAGTGACGGAGCAGGTATTTTTCGCCGCTGTGCTGGCATGAGCAAAATGGGGATTGTGTCTCACTCATGGCCGTCATTCTTTGCTTCGGCTGCGCTGGTTAACAAGCGCCATTTTCTTTGCTTTCTTTGCTTGTTTGTTTGTTTGTTCTCCCTGCATTTGCACACAATGACCCATCCTCCTCATCCTGTTCCTCCTCCCTGCCCGGGGGTGTGGGCGCGTGTCGCAACAGTCCTGTGACCGGGAATCACGAAATCCCAGACATCGCCAGGCTGTGACCGACCGCCGGTCGCCGATTCTCTCATCCGTCTCCGCTTCCGCATGTATTGAATTCAAGGTTGAAGTGCACT
Source organism: Calonectria multiphialidica (assembly GCA_020623665.1). Lineage (NCBI taxonomy): Eukaryota > Fungi > Ascomycota > Sordariomycetes > Hypocreales > Nectriaceae > Calonectria > Calonectria multiphialidica. The sequence goes on along the minus strand of JAHVYC010000060.1, from coordinate 161,831 downwards.
GACTGCTGAAGGCCCCCCCAAACAAAGCGGAGCCTTCATGGGGCGGAAAGGCGGGATGTTAGCACGAACCCACCACAGCTTGTAAGCCTCCAGGCCTATTCTGGTTTACCGTGGGGAGTTGTTCAAGATCAGACGAGTCTCCATGATAACGAGATGAGAGGAGGAATTTGCGGTCAGAGATTGGGAGAAGAACCTCCCGGGAAAAGAAATCATGAAAAGCACACATATCCAAGCCGATGGGGCTGGGAGATATGAAAGTCTGAGTGGTGGGGACGGGTCATGTTGCACAAGTCAAGGAGCATAAACAGGGCAAAATGGAGCCTGGACGTTGCACGTTTGAGGCGAAGTCTTTTGTGTTTGAAGAGAGGACCTGTATCTGGAGACCAGAGCAGGGAGCAGGGGTTAGATATGAAAGGATATTTTTTTAATTATCTTCTCGGTTGATGAATCCGCGGGATCCTTTATTGAAACCGAGCATGCATGGTCATGGAGGGGAAGCTGGCCGAGATTTTTTTTTTTTTGTAAATTTTTTTTTCTCTTTTCTTTTCTGGAATGCAAATACGGAGAACGGAAAACCACACCTGCAGGAGCTAGCATGTGGTCTCTTTGCGCAGGTACAGTGCCAGTCCCAGCCAACCAACACGCTACGGTGAGCAGTCAAACAGCCGCCAATTCAATAATAGCCAATGTCTGCTGGCTCTTCGATCTCAAGACCAGTGGTCAGTGCAGATGAAGTCCCAGAGGACTGCAGCCCCTCACCCATGTGCCCAGTCGGCCGCATCTAGTAGGCGTTCGTGCTCACCCGCTGGCCCTGCCCTACCCCTAAGGCCTAACCCTGCCCTGACGAGCCCTTGCTTAACCAACCGCCTTGATCTCATCGGGCATGTACGTTGTCCGCGAGCCGAACATTTGCCAACTCGAAGCCAGTGCGAGGGCTTTGTCGGAATAATATGTCGGGTGCGCTTCGATTCATGATCTGAGACGATGCAACATGCTGTGCCGGCTGTCATGTATTGTGCCATGTTGACAAACATAACCGAGTGAGACGGTGCTCCTAATGCCTGGTCCCAAATGGGCATGCGTACTATACCTGCTGCCCTGCATGCAACCCGAGCTGAGAGAGGTAATTGTGCACTAATTGAATTACCACTACCTTTGCTTTGTTTGCTGCCTCGAGGCCAACTTCTTTTTTTTTTTTTTTTTTTTTTTTCCCTTTCCCTTGCCTACCTACCTTCCTTGTCCCGGCCAGTAAGCTGGCACATCCTTTAATGTTGCCTGCCATGTTGCCCTGACGTTTCCCAAAAATCAATGTGCTGGCGGCCCCCTCTCCCCTCAGTGGGTTCTCATCCCCGTCGATACCATTCCAAGGTCCATTTCCCACTTTATCCACGGGCGTGTTGGTAGCAAAGCTGCTCCAAAAGAAACATCCCAAATGGTTTAGTTGCATGCCCCGCTCGGGGGGTGGAGGGAGGCCGTGGTGAGGGGTTGTCGTAGGGGCGGGCATCCACCACCCAGTGCGGTCAAGACGATGGCGACGGCCAGCCAGCGACTCGCACACCAGCAGAAGGTGAGTCGTCACCTGGGACGTGCCACCGCTGCCACCTCAACTAGACACAAGTCTCGACAACAAATTTAGCTGCCACCGCAATTTTAACCTCTGAGCACGCCTGAACGGAAAGACGGGCGGCGCCGGGACAATTAGCAGGGAAGCCGATTACAGGCAACGAAATATACCATGAACGGAAAGGGGCTAAAGAGGACAACGTCTGGTCCAATACCCTCCCTGGCGACTCACACATCGAGGCGTGACTTGCAGTACCTGGGTTCGGCTCGGTGCTTTTGTTGGGAGTGCGCAATGCTCACTCACAGCCGCCACGGCGACTGGGCTTCTCACGTAAGAGAATGGTGGGTGGTGGATGCTGGACACTGTAGGTACCAATATTCAAAAGCAAGGCACCGGCCGACCAATGCACCCCCGCGGCACCTGAGGGCTGTCGAGCAGCGAACAGGTCCCCCCGTTGACTCTTTTGAGAGGGTTGTGGAAGTACCTAATATAGATAGTCAAGCGGCCATTGACTTAGCGGCAGAGCACGCCAACCCGAAAGCATTCAAAAAAGTGCAAAAGCATTGCACCTACCGTTGTAAAAGAAAGTGTTCACCTGATAAGTTGGTGTGCCAGGTCACATGGATGTGTCAAGATCGGGTTACTGCGAGTAAGCAAGCAGGTACGTATATTGAGGAGGGGGCGTCTGCCCAAGCAAATGAGGCAAGTCAGGCAAGCCCAGGTACGGCACGACGCTCCATTCGCATTCGCCCATTCTTACCGTGGGCGGTTGGCTCACCATCAGGGTTGGGCGCGAGCGAGACAACCTTAACCACAGGTTGCCATTCCAGAAGTGTGCAGCCATTCAATGCAATGCTCTGCATCCTCAAGCAGGCCAGAGCGCGTGCGCCGCCACGAGAGAACCAGCGGAAATGAATGAATTGGTAGTTGTAAGTGTATGGAATTTCACGCCGATTCTCATGTCATCGGACCGTCATTTTTAGCAGTTCCCTGCTTTCCTTGTTGCGCGTCGTTACGAAAAATACTACCTCCGACCTACATGAGGGGCATGCATGTCCCGTGTCGATCCACCGACTTCCGACTCTCCTCTTGTCCTCTATTCAATTTGCCTTTCGGCTTGCACTCTCTTTCAACACCAACACCAATACCCAGCAAAAAACAATTCCAACATGGAGGCTGAATTAAAGCCTCGGGATTTTTATTAGACGTTCCTGACTATCCCTTCGGGAGGCTTCCTTGTTCAGAAAGCAACTCGACGATCTACTTCATGGAATCATCTTGACAGCTCGACATTTAGGTCCAAACCCCGGACGCCCGGGGAAATATCACCAATGACATGATTTATTCGGTGATCGGTGAGCATAGTTACCCATTGCGTACCCTGGGGCCGAGGAATTTAGGTCGATACTGAAATATTTTTGGAAATCTCTCCAAAAAAATTTGTCGTCATACTTTCCTTCCGTGGGGAAGAAAAGAAAAAACCAAGGCCAGGAACAACGTCGACGTCATTGACTTTGGGTGCTAAGTTTTTGGTTCGTTCCTGACCAGCTAACCCTACCAACTTTTTTTTACAGTATTTTTTATTTTCACACTCGCCCCGTATTCTTCATCCTGGTCTGGCAATAATGAATGACGCCGTATGATGTCTTACCCGCCAGCCATGTGATTTGGAGGATCTTTACCATGAATAGCACACAATTCCGTCAAGAAAAGTCCCCAAATGCATCCGCAATGGCGACTTTTTGCTGTGCCGTAACCTTACCTGGTGAGGCCAATCGCAGTGGGGCATCGACCTCTCCACATCTGCAATCTTGATAGCGAATTCTCAATGGAGGCCATCAAGAGGATTGTACATACGCCCATTGTAACCAGGCGAATTACCGACGACCTTTTGGGCTGCCAACCCCCCAAAAATGCAGGCTGCCGATGAAGATTCCTGCTCTGCACCCGGTCTCCTTCCTCTGATTTCTGCACCCCTCGATTTCTCGCAGCAAGGCCATGCAGCGGCCTCGCGGCTGAAGATCCGGGGTGCGCCGCCTCCCCGCCGAAAGAGTACGATTTGATGGTCAAGGCCGTGGTCCACTCGGCACTCCCAATTCGAGTTTGGTTCCAACTCGAACGACACTGTCGGCTGAATGACAGTTGGGGCCGAGTGGATATTGTGGCTGGCCTTTTCGTGGACACGGGGCCTGTCACATCGCAAAACCCTCTCCAAGAGGGCCCAAGCCATCGGCTCCATGAAGGGGCATCCGCGGGACTCGGGGAAGTGCCTAGCCTGACCCGAGCAACTCAATCGTTGGGATGAAAGACCGGAGCGTACTGAATTTTTTTTCTCCATCGCGATGTCCTCCTCGACCGACTCGGCTTCCCGACAGCGCCGGCGGCCCGTTGCCGTTGCCATCCGAATTCGGGAAAAGTTGACTTTTTTTTTTTTCTTCGGTGGCAAATCAACAGTGGTGATATGCACCGTGTCCGCAACCTGACTGGCTTAGTGTGTTCATGGAAAAGGACGCTGTATGCGCCAGCCGCCTTCTGACGCCGCCTCCTCGGATTGATGCATAAGGTGGTGCCTGTATGCCAATATAGAGAATACCGAGACCGAGAGTCTCACCATTTCGAATACGGTCGTACTGCAGGCGGGCCTCGTACCCCACAGCGTGCCAGGGGTGTGGTGCGACATGGGGCTCAGGCGAGTACTCCGAGGTACTTTGATGCTTGACTTGGACGTCTTGAGCCAGACTGTGCAAGCCCAGAACGAGAGGAGCAGGTCGGCCAGCGATTCAAGACTATGCTCGACCGGGGCCCGAACAGACCAGCCAGGCGTGTTGAAACAGGCAGGCTGACTGTATCCGTACCTGCGTCCACGCCTGGTGGTCTGTCCACGTGGAATTCCCTCGTTGTTGCTCAGGACAATGCAAATCTGGCCTTTTCCCGCCCATTCATTCATACGGTAGATTCCAACATAGAAACATGTTCGACAGTGATCCCAGCTGCCTGGATTGGGCTGTCAACTCCCGAGATCAGCGGCTTGTGTGGGCTTGGTGGGATGTAATGGAGGGGACCCTACTGCATCTGCCAGCGGGTATTACCCGGACGCCATGGCCGGCGTCCAGGCCGTGACGGCTTATCTTGGGGAGGTGATCCCGGTCTGTCTGCCGCCTTGATGCAGTGAAGCCTCTCATCCTGCATCCCGCTTTGTGAAGGCGGCGCTATCGGACAAGATTCGCCAGTCGACTTGGCGGGAGTTCGCCTGAAGCTTCTTCCCGCCTCCTGGCATGTCTTACAGGACTGCGAGTGCCCGATCTCGGCTTCCCAGGGCCTCGCAATGCCATTCCCATGCGCAATGTCACTAGCTTTTCGGGATGCATTCGCCCACATGGACGGATATTGGCTGCACCTACCAACGCAATCCTCGCGGTCTACCGGAGAGGTACGACCTGCAACTAGACTGCATTGGACAGACACAGAGGCTCATGCACCACCTCACCAAATACGGTGCTCCGAGGAGCTCTCAGCAGACCCGGCCCCATCCTGACTTGCATTGGTGGACTAGACCAGCTGAACTTGGTGCCTTACGGCCGTCGATCTACCCCAGAACTTTAAACGCTCAGTGTGCGCCCGCCAAGGCGATTCCCATGGCCAAATCCGTTGACACACAGAAAATGGTCTTCAGATAGCATCGCCATACAGTTTTTTTTTCGGAACAACTTTGAAACCCCACGCATATCAGGTGGCGTACAGAAGCGTCAACTGAGGCTTTATCATTTAATTCAAACACACTGATTATGACGCCGCTCATGCACTGTCTGCTTTTCCTCATTTCATAAAACACATCCATTAGCTGGGACCCGTTCGCCCACATCTCTCTCCCTGTTGTGCCTTATCAGCCCTCCAGCGATCGAAAGGGAGGGAAAAAAAACACACAGAGACGGCCCATATTTCACGATGCCCGCAGACATGGATGTCTTTCGCAAGGTCGGCCGCGGGGGCGCAGGAAACTACTACGCCCCTACAAAAGCTGACGACAGAGCCAAAGTGACCATGACCCTTCTCCCAGCGCCACCTTCCTCGGTGTCGTGACTCGGACCAGTCTGGCTTACCATCTAGCAATATTACAGGATCTCGAGGCGCAAACCCTTAGCACGACGGTCGTGCCGCCGCCCGACCGGTCTTCGGCTCATGTCCCCACGCGGGCCGGGCGAGGCGGCGCGGGAAACTACGTCGACCCGGCCAACATGCCTGATGCGAGCGAGAATGAGGCCATGGCGGACAAGACAGCCGCAGCCATTGCAGCAAGCCTCAAAAAGAACCACCACGGCCGCGGAGGACTGGGCGGCCGCGGCGGTGCAGGCAACTGGAAGGGGGATGATGAAGAAGTCGCCAATAACGCGGCCGAAGCTGACAAGGCCCGAGGCGCAAAGCTAGAGCAGCAGATCCAGGAGCAGGTAGACAAGGGACTAAAGATGCCAGAAAAGGTGCACCACCATGTATAGGGACATTAGAATGTGTGCAAAGCATTAGGGTCGGTGGCATTTTGCGTTTTTTTTTTTTTTGGAGTCATTCGTTCAACAAGCTTGTGGGTGAGATATAATAGGTCACATAACTAAATGTATGTAAATATGATACCCATTGAGCCAAATGAACTCCGGCCGATGGCCATGAGGGTTAGCTGCTCTTTGAAACAGTCGAGCAGCTGGTAGTTGGCAATTGGTATTCACCCTAGACAAGTGTAGCACTGTGCCTGCCTTTGCTTGGCATGAGGCTCAACTGGAGGGCATATTTTATATCAAACAGATGAGGCAACCTATATTCAATACTTCGTGATATAGACATAAGAGCGAATGGAACGATCGATGGCCCTAGGTTATAATTCTGACTGGTGGCTGGCCAAGTCCGACCAATCATACACCTCAATGGTAACACGCCGAGTTGTTATCCTGCGGTTGTACGTTCTCTAGATCCCCCTCCTTGGTATTACAGAGCATTCACATGATCCTGGCAACATTCCCGTCGTGTGCCAGTTTGAACATGGCTGACGCCAACTCATCATCGTCATGATTCTCCGCCTCCGTCACGTGCTGGTCTGCCCCCATCTCGAACAGCCCCTGGTTCGGATCGCACTCGGTGCCAGGTTCGGGCAGTGTGCCATGCTGGAAGTAGGCCCGGATGTGTCGAGCGGTACATGTCGAGGCGGCGGCGAGTGTGCAGTGCTATATTGAGAAGAGCGTTAGCAGCGTGTTGGGTTGTGAGTTTCGGATAGGTTTTGCAAACGTACACCGTATGAATTTTGCTTGAGGACGACGGAGCCCGGGAAGCGGGCCGAGTTATTCAGTGCGCTTTCGAACGGTGTAACATTGTCGGCCAAGTTACCAATAAAGAGAATGGGGTGGGCGGTGTTGCCACCAATCTTCTCTGTACATGCTGTCAGCATAGATCCCTTTACTCAAGTAGAACATTTAGGCCATTGCATGAGCCATTCGGGCAAAGAAGCACATACTTTCGTCAAAGAACCACTTGGGCCTAACAGTCTTCCCCAAGCAGAGAATTCGAAAATTGAAGTTGAACGCACCAGCCCACCGACTGGCTTGCTTCAACCTCTTGATATAGCCAGAAAACTCATCTGGTGTGTCGGTGACTGGGTCATTGTCGGAGCACATGATGGCCGGGAAGGCGTCTATCTCGGCGCCCGTCTCAATTGGCATGGTTGCGGGGGTGTCGCCCAAGTCACACAACGTGGCAGACTCTTCGCCTGAGTCACGCTCAAGGGCCATTCCGTAATAGGGGACGCCGTCGCCGCGCTCGAGGGCCTCATAGATGACGGCCAGACGCGCAAAGAACTTCTGTGGCTTATACAGGACAGACTGTGTCAACAGCTGCAGCTTGGTGTAGGTAACTAGTTCAGGGAGCTCAGGCCCAGTCGGCTTAATCCACTCGGGGACGAGGACGGGTGATTTCTTGAGGGATTCAAGCAGGGCGGCGCGTCTGTCCTCGATCTCCTTGGCTGTTGGGGCCCACATGGCACATCTTTTCTTGCCAGCCCGGACGCACTCCGTGTCAAAGGCGTCCATAATCTTGTCGGAGTCTTTGACAAAGTTGACGTGATCGAGTTTAAACCAGTCGTGGTAGTCGCAGTTACCTATGTTGGACATGTAAGTTAGGGGCACTAGATCAGAGCCAAAAACTCCAACGTACCATCGCTCACTAACCGCTCGACACGGTCAGGATATAAGCCCGCAAAGACGCCTCCCAAAACAGTTCCGTAACTAACACCCCAGTAGCGGAGTTTCTCATGGCCCGACTTGTTGAGGATCTCAAGCATGTCGCGAGCATGAGACGCAGTGCCGAGATGCTGCAGGAAACCCGAGTCGTTCATTGCGGTTTCACAGGCACCTGTATAGGCGACAGCACGGGCATATGCATCATATTCCAGGCCGGGGTGCTCGTCGATGAGGTGTGTGGCCTGGAGAGACCAAATCCTGCGCTTCTGAGAAGAGCCCCAGCATTCAACTCTGGGGGTGGAGACACCGACTAGTAAGGGAAGGTTGTTAGAACAAGCGGTCCGAGGTGGAGGGGAGTCGGCATTGACTTACTTCCTCGAGGGTCGAAACCAATGACGTCCTGAATATCTTGTTAGAAACCAGGTGCGGGGTGGAAGAAGGACCAAAAACTCACATGGTTGTCGCCAACAATCGTCTGGATGTGTTTGCCAACTTGTTTAATATACTGAATTCCCGACCCTCCCGGACCCTATAATTGTCAGTCAGCCATGGGCCATGGAACAAAGGTGGATAGCATGGACGAAGATCCAAGTGGTAAAATACTCACACCAGGATTGGTAAATACAGGGGGGAACTGGGCGTCCTTGTTCTTGGCGGGAAGCCGAATGACGCCTATCTGGACGCGCTGCTGCTCGCTGGGGTCTGTCCAGTCCATGGGGACCTGCGAGTTACACCAGATCAGTACAGCCCCAAGAAGCTGCAGGTTCGCACAGATACTTCGCTTACATCGAGTCTAGCACAATCGAATTCTGCATCGTAGCATTTTGTCCACACTAGATCGCGACTAGGCTTGATCTATACGGCGTTAGGTTGCGAGCCCAATTGGTCAATACGACGATACTTACATCATTCCAAGTCCACTGCTGCGTGTCTTGTTGGCCCGGGAACTGTTGCTTCCCCGTATGCGACGACGGTCTGAGGTGGAAGAAAGCTACGGCAGACAAGGTTGCCAGCAACCCCAGAAACATAGCAGCCGCCCTTCGCTTGGGCGGCTGCTTTGCCAAGAGGGGTTTTCCCTCGCCAGAGGTTACTGCCGACTTCTTGACATCCATGGCGATGGTGTAACTTTCGCCCCCCTGTCAGCGTAGTGGAAGTAAAAAGAAGAAGAAGAAAAAAAAGGAAAAAGGAATAAAATGAATAAAAGATAAAATGGGGTATCGAAATAAGAAGAGAAGCAAGGGAAAAAGGAACGGGAGACCTCGTCAACAGACCGACCCTACTAATGCGGATCTTGCATCCAGAAATTTCGGGGTCAGAGACGGGAAAAAGCAAACATTAGGAGATAGCACGCCGTTGATGGGACACGCGCTACCATGCCTTAGTCTAGTCGGCAAGATGGGCCCGGTGGCACAATCTGTTCTTTATATGTATCTAGAAAGGGTGTGAAGAGAAACGCCTCGGTGGCTTGAACTAGGATAGGGAATGCGAGGGCGGGAGGACGGGGTAGGAGGAGAGGGAACTGAAGAAGGATCGAGAGAGAGAGAAGAAATGAGGCCCGGAGACGCCTTTCTCTTTGGGCCATGTGTGTGCCGTGCCGTGTCTGCGTCCCGCCGCAAGAAGCTCAGGCCAGAGAGCAGGCCAAGGCGCGGCCAGAGAGATCCCCCATCCCCATTCCCCATTCCCATATCCCCGTCGCCAGTTCCCGCCTTGGGCTGAAGGTGTGCTGGCTTGATATTGGCCGATGCCGTCTTTGCTGCGTGAGACATGCAGGGCGCAATGATAAGCTGGGGGATTCCATCACCCCCCACCGCGGCGCAGATGCAGTAGTGGGAGAGGAGGGGGGAGGGAACAAACCCAGAACTGGGTCATTCAGGGCCCAAAGCTGTCACTGGATTGTCTCCTTGCGGGCATGTGCCCGTTCGCCGTCCGTGTGAACAAGCCAAAAAAAAAATCAAAAAAATCCCGTGTGTGCAACGTCGTTCGTTCGTGTGTGTGTGTGTGTGTGCTGTCGCTTTCGTCCGTTCTCTAGCTTATCGTCCAAGACTGTCACACCCCTGCCTGGGGAAGTTGGGGTCCCCATCCAACCATGGACTGGGGATTGGCAACTCCAACGCCGAGGCATCACCTCGAGAGTCGACCCTTCCCTTTCCTTCCCGATATGCCGCTGTCCTGCTGACCCCGTTTCCGGTTTGTGGCTTATTTTCTCCCAGACAAAAGAAGGCACCCGGCAGCCTGCCCTTCCTTATCCCCATCCTTATCGCGTCTCTTTGTCGGGGTCTTTATCGTCCCTCTGGCCCGATTCGACCAGGAAAATACCTGTTCAACTAGTGTCGTTTCATTCGACAACCAAACTCTGTTGCCCCCCGTCGGCCCCAATACTAATTTTGTTTTAATCATTGCTTCCTTTATTTCCTATCGGTCCAGAAGACAAAAAAGATGTACATGCACTACACACATACACACACATCACCCATGGTCGAGAAAACAACACGCGACACCCCACTAGTTGGTGGGCCATCTGACCTTGTCTCTCCTTGATGGTGGTTGGCCGGCGTCCTCAACGTCATCCACTAGTTGCCAAAACACTCAAGTTAAGACATTGGCTTGTCCTGACTCTCACTCAAACTCACAACCGGTCCGAAAATAATTCTTGTTGCCGAGAAAAGAAAAAAGAAGCTAAACCGCTCTCCGTCTTTTTTGATCGTTGTACTGTACGGTACTGTGCTGCGCTGTACCAGGAACTAGTATATCCCAACGCCCGTGGTATGCCTCGAAACAAAACACCATAACGCCCGCCTCCTCTATTACCCTTCGTCCCGGACATGTGCAAACTTTTGGGGTCCTGAGGGCTTAGGCTCGACTCCTTACTCGTCCATGTCCATGTCGTCGACCTCGGCGTCTTCGTCATCGTCCTCCTCATCGTCGTCCTCGTCAGAGCCATCCTCCATGCCATCCTCGTCAACCTCATCATCGTCCTCGTCATTCTCCAGCGCAATGGCAACACGCTTCTTCTCGCCACCAAAGGCCTTGGCGTGCTCGCGTTCGGGCTCGATCTCGTTGATCTCCTCCTCGGTGAGACCCTGCTCGCGAAGGCGGCGCTTCTCGCTGCCGCGCAGGCGGGGCAGCAAGTGCTCGTTCTCGGCGACCAGCTTGCGGGCCACGGCCAGCTCGCGCTCCTTCTTGCCGGCCATGCGCTTCTTGTAGAAGACGCGCTCGCGGCGGGCACGGATCTCGGACACACGCTCCATGGCCTTGAGGGTCTTGCCCATGAGCTCGCGGTCGTAGCGGACAGGGACGTTGCGGCGGGCGGCGAACTGCAGAGTCGAGTCGACCGTCATCTCCTTGCCGGCAGCCTTTCGGAAAGACTTGGTCCACTTCAGCTTGCGAGGGTTGCGCTTCATCTTGAACTGAGGGCGAGGCAGCTTCGTTAGCAAAACATGTTCATTCCAATCATCCCGTCATGCTTCGTAGACTCTGCAAACGTACGTTCTTGTGGCACTTGCTGCGGCAGAAACGAAACACGCGCGCATCGTTACGGACAAAGGTAATACCCTTGCTAGGGTAGGCAGGGCGACTGCAGAAGTAACAGGTTTCGATTCTGAAGCAATTGGTCAGTCATGATTTGTTCCATGCTCCAATCCGTAGAGTAGCAGATCTCTCTCTCCCGCCCAAGCACAGAGCATTTCTGATTTGAAACGCTCGCCATCGCCCAGTTCGAGAGCTACCCTTTGGATCCTCCCATGCACCGTAAACTCACCTCATCTTGTTTTCGTGGTGGTCTCCAAGACCAAAACAGCTTCAATTAATTCTTCGTCTTCCCGCCCCGCTGGTTGATACCGCACTTTTAACGTCCCTTGCTCAAGAAATTTTTGTTCAACCACCCACACGAGTGGGTCTCGCCACTTATCGATAGGCAAATCGGAAAAACCAATCTTCCACCCGCCTCCGGTCCGCGCCGGTGCTAGGATTGGAAAACTTCAGCAACTCCCGGTTTGCCGTCCAGATTCGGTATCACCAATCACCGCACTCAACTCTTTGTGCCTGTCACCGTTGACTTTCTCTTCGAAAATGGCTTCCATTATGGCTATGGGCGCTGGTGCCGCCGTCGCGGCCTTTCTTGTAAGTCCACCGCAACCTGGCTGCGCCGCCTTTTTTTTTAACACAATTTCCAGGGTCGAGCCGGTCTGGTCGCATGGAGACGCTCGCGGGGTGGCGTCGGTGCCATGGGCAAGGCATTCTACAAGGGTGGCTTCGAGGCCAAGATGACCAAGAAGGAGGCTTCCCTCATCCTCTCGCTCAGGTACTTTTTTCTTCTCCCAACCCATGCGACCCTCGCATTGTCACTAACATCGTTTCCAGCGAGCGCTCCATCACCAAGGACAAGGTCCGCAAGGCCCACCGAACCCTGATGCTTCTGAACCACCCCGATCGAGGCGGCAGCCCCTACCTGGCGACCAAGGTCAATGAGGCAAAGGAGTTTCTCGACAAAAACAGCTGATTTCCCCTACTACATCACGACAAACCAATTGACGGCCTCCCACCAAAAACAAACCTGAATGACATAATGCACTCAGCATAGAACGGGGTCGACTTCATGGCAACGCAGCACCAGATGAACGGCTCAAGTTACGAGTGAAAGAGGGGTTGGGTCACTGTGTATGCATACTGTACACTACATGTTTCCATAGCGATGGCGTTTTGCGGTTCATACGGAAGCTCTTGGGGACAGAGCAAGGCGATGGAAAGAGTGCGCCGGAGCCATCGTGGCTGAATGTTGTAAAAATAAAGTAAAATACAAGGGCAGCATACGCCCACTCTCTTCTCAACCTTCCAACTCCCCCGTCCTAAATTCGTCTCGGACAGTGGTTACTAGCGCTGCTCCGGCGTGACCTCCATCTTCTCCTCGAGCTTCGCCTCATGTTCCCGGTTCTGCTCAACGGCAACCCCCACCATGGCACACACAGTGTAATGGGCATCGTTACCCGCGTTGTGAAGGTTCTTGTGTGAGATGTCTAGATCAGCCAAGATTTTACCCAGCCCCCGCGTGTTCGCTTCATCCTTCCACGCCTGGAATATGTCTTTTGTGTCAACCTGTCCAACGAGATTGTTCAAAGAAAGCAGGTCTATGCCAATGCTGGACATGTATTTGATGTCCTGAGCGATGTCGTGTCCTAGGAGCACAATGTTGCGAGATTTGTCTGTGTAGGGTGCCAAGACAGATGCAACCTCCTTTTGGACGTCGTCTTTTTTCGGAAATGTGCTTGTACTGGGCATTGTCAGCTTTGAACATTGATATTTTAAACAGAGACTTCTTACCCGAAATCAAACGCATCAGGACATCCTTGGACGTACTGAGAGTTTCTCAACCCCGAGTACTCCCAAACACGGAGGTGGTGGCCTCTGACCAGCATCCACCAGTTCTCGCCACAGCAACCCGGGGAAACTCCCTTGATATCCTTGGTATCGAGGATCGCAAAGCCGATTTCGGAGATGGGATTAGGAGGTCTTTCAATGGCCTCGACATCTATGCAAACAAAAACGACATCTTGTGCTTGTGGATAGCCCTTCAGGCCGAGATATGCCTGCGCATCAAGAAGCATTTGCTGTCGGTCACGTCTTTTCCGAGCACTTTTTTCGCTGGTGCCCTTTTTGCCAACAAATCCAGACTTGACGAGCTTCATTTTGGCACGCCAGTCATCCTTCATATGTTCAGTTGCCGATGTAAACCCGTCGACATCGTCTTGGTTAATCTTAGGCCAAGGCCGAATGTCCAGTGACGACTCATCTTCAGACCTCCGGAGATACCTTGGTCGAGGGGTGCCACCTTGGCCAAACCTCATCGCGAACTTGTCTTCGTTTCCTCCTTCGGGGATCTTCAAAGATATTCCAAGTTCGATATTCACATCTTCGAGAAAAACCTCAAACTGTGCCGTAGGTACCAACAGGTATGGGTCCCGCAATGGTTGGTCTGGGTCATGAAGGTAAAAGCTAATTGGTATTAGCAGTGTCAATAAAGGCAGTATGTAGGTTTATAAGGGTCCATACAAATCCCATGTCCGGTCCAACAGAATCTTAGTAAAGAAGGGCTTTGCCTGCTGGCTGTTAGCACTGGGGTTTGGTTGGAGAGTTTTGGAAAATGCGGTACGCACTCGAGGCTTGTTTCCTTTGCCGATGAAAGTATCTGGGTATTTCAACATGGCCTTGAGGGGACAGAAGCACACTTCGCCATCAAGCGGCTCTCCAGGGTGAAATCCCGAATTGTCAAATGCCTGTTCTCTTCTGAGAGCTCGTTCTCGTTTTTCAGCCTCATCGGCCTCGGCTGATTGCAAGTCATGGTGAACAAACTCGGAATCTGAACCAAACTGGCCCTGGTCATCCAGCGAGGGCTCGAGGCTGTGCTCTTTCTCGGTCTTTTGGTGTAATGACCCCTCTATGTCTCTGCCAGGGTCAGCTAACCACACGTCTTTGCCCAGTACCGCTTGGAGGAGCTCCAGGCGAGTATTTAGGGACATGATAGGCCAAAGGTGAGGATCCAAAACAAAATAGAGTTGATGGGTTGAGTAAGAATAGAGAGGCGGGTTAGCTTCAGATGAGAAAAAAAAATTGGGCAGGTTTATGTTTTAACGGAGAAAGAGAAAAGGAAAAAAGAGCGGTTGGGGGGCAGCTGTCAGCTATTGTAAGAGTCGCTCAAGGTATTACTGGCACCTGAGGCACAACTTAGGAGCACAAAGCAACCAGGTCGGAGGAAAGCAGTTGCGCGGCAATACCGGTCATACACATTGCCGAAATACGTGCTCACACAGCATCGGTTTGCATCGCTTGGTTGCATCGCATTGCTACATCCGCCAACACAGCCGGTCAATTATAGGATATCTCAGCGGAAGACTGCAGGAAAACATGACAGCAAACGCCCCATTCCATCCGTATCCCAGCACCGTAAAATTACACATCATAACAGCTCACATCTACCTTGTTTTATAAAACTAATATTATTGTTAGCATGTCGTCGCCCGTTGTAGAACGAATTGAACTGCTCACCTCGTCGGCCTCCTCGGGTGTGACAGTCGCCACATCCGACTGCTTTTTGTCAATTAGGCCCAATCTCGACCATCGTACCTTGAACCAAAAGTCCCGTCGGTCACCCCCTAGGGTCCCCGAAAGTAGCTGCTTTTTCATGTCCTGGACATACGTGTTGTACAACCCAGGCTCATCCAAATTGATAAGTTCCTCCCGCATCACGCCCAAGCACTCCAAGGCACGAGGGTACTTGCTATCCCCGAAGCTATCCGTAATTAGCGTGTTGATTATGGCTCCCATTTGCTTTGTCGCATCCTCGATTTCAGAAACTTCTTCAGTAGCTGCAAGAGCCTGCTTGAAATCAGGCACCGCGTTATCTGGGTCGATATGTCCCTTCTTCTCATCGCCGAGAAGTTCGTCCACATCAAGGCCAGATAGGGGTTTAACCGTATCTTTGGCACGTTTACCCTTTGCCTTGGGCGGAACTTGAACTGTGTCAACTCTTGGCCATTCTCAAATCCACAGGGGAACTCACCTTTCTTAACCTCGGCCGTGTCAATCAAAGCATCTATCTTGCTCTGAACCTTCTGGATCAGGTCCTCTGGCGGTGAAGAAAATCGCAACAGAATTGAGGGTATATCAGGAACAGGCCTTTCGGGGTGAATCGCTCGCGTCTTGACGGCATGGTTGACACGGTGAACAGCCGGGTTATACGTGTCGTCGATTGGAGCGTATTCTGCAGGGTTACTATCAAATGTCAGCTGTGAATATTGTGAACTTTGAACCTAAACACACCCATCATCGTCGATTCCATAAGTGGACAAATCCATGGCATCAACATAGTCGCTCATTGCATCGTTAAGTTCATCCGTTGGCAGGAAACGATGTTTGGTGAGCGTCTGTCCAGTAACTGTAATCACTCGGTCCAATGGCGGAAATTGGTAGCTGCGGATGTCTTCTGCAAATGGCAATGGAACATCGTACAGGCACTCCAGGTCAGGTTCGATGTGGGGTGCCAGCAATACCAACAAGGGATCTTTGCCATCCTTTGTAACGATTCGAGCAACTGCGTATGATTCAAGCTCGGAGAGCGCCCAGATCAACGACGATAATGCCACTTCTGACTTGGTGTCGGACTTTCGGGCTACCGTGACGCAAACCTCACCCATATTGAGGAATGGCTCGTACTAAAGCAAGTTTAGTGTGTTGCTTACTCAATGACAGCAAAAACAATCCTACCTTATCCCAAGGAATGAAACCGACGATTGAGAAACTTTTCTGGGTCTCAATCTTGGTGATATTGTGTTCCGACTCACTGATATGCACAGCTGTTCTGCCATACTCGTAGCCCTTGGCAAGTGACTCAAAGTCGACGTCACGTTTTCCGCCTTCGGCTTCGGGGTCATTAACCTTATATGACCGAGCCTGCTTCACTGCAGAAAATTCGACTCCCTCCATGGCGTCTCCTTCCACAACTTCCTGGGACTCTTCTCCCTCCTCAGACTTCACAACCACGGTGCTTGCGGTAATTGGTCGGGCAAGGTGTGTTTTGAAATATCTTTCCACATTGATGCTCATCGCGGAAGGGAATTTAGACCGGTCGCCCAGCGTAAGAGGGCCATCAAAAGTCTTGTATGGCTTCACAGACTTGACCCTAGGAGTATCAAGTTCATCAATCGCTTCTACAATGGATGCATAAATGCCATTTTCGCAGTTTTCAATAAGTGAGGCCAAGGTTTTCTCGTTCGCAGCCTATATTTCGATGAGCTTTAATATTCTTTGGAAGGGGTCCGTCATACTCACCTTGACTTCAGACTTGTCTTCCTCCTTAAAGCCATAGGCAGCATCATCAAAATCCACGCCCCTGGTAAATTAGTGGAACCCTTACCATGGCGGACAAACTCAACTTACAGGACTGTCAGCTGGATATTAGAGTCATTCATCTTCTTGGCAATGTCACTGATATCATCGCCATCAATTGGGCCTTGTGCATCCGTAACGAGAACGATTTTGCGGTTCCACTTGAGCTTCTTGGTAAAGGTATCCATCATATCCACAGCCACAACAATCGCCGAGATGGCGTCGCCAAATTCAGTGCCGTTTGGTTTGACCTTGGCCTGCAATTCTCTCAAGGACGTCATGGACATGGGTCCAAGTTCCTGCAACACAGCAATGTTCTCGTATCCTTCGTCGTCCTGTAGCTTGTTGTCTGTCTCGTCTGTTCGAAGACCCAGCACTCCGACGCAGAGGGTCTTGCGGCTAGCGGCCACGATGTCGGTAATCTTGTCCCAGACATACCGCATGCTCCAGTCGAGGTCCGATTCTGATCGACCACTGTGGACCTGGGCCATGGACGAACCCAGGTCCAGGATAAAGATTGTAGCCTCTTTCTCAGCCATACTGAATCACGAAAGAAAAAAAAATACCGTGTCCGCAAGATTAAATGAGGAAATTCAGCACATTGATCGCTTGAGGCTGAGTTGGGTGTTTAAATGGGATAATG
Organism: Calonectria multiphialidica; assembly: GCA_020623665.1. NCBI lineage: Eukaryota > Fungi > Ascomycota > Sordariomycetes > Hypocreales > Nectriaceae > Calonectria > Calonectria multiphialidica. The sequence continues at coordinate 144,529 of JAHVYC010000060.1, read as the reverse complement.
AAGGTCACGGTCTCACAACGAATCCCGGTCCTCAATTAGGCAGAAGGCGGCCATGAGCTAGAGCAGTGAGCTGACCGTGCCGTGGCGCGTTCCCAGTTTCACGAAGTCATGTGACTTGCACTTGCCTGTTAGGGATTTGTGTCCGACGTCACAACTCCGAGATTCAACACCTGGTCATTGTGTGGGATTTTCTTTCTGCAACAAAACACCCCCTCAACTGATCCGACCTGTTTCACACCTAATCGCCACATTTTATCGGAATTCTTGCAATGGCCAGCACGGTGAAGGCCGTTGTTTTCTCTGTGGCACCGTACCACATCATATCGTAAGCGCCGGCAACTAGCATCGATCCATGTCGCACCAGTGCTTACCCTCTCACAGATACGGAACTCTTCTAGGGACCTCTTTCTTCCACGTCAGGATACACAAGCCTCCCCCTTGTGGCACAGCTCATATGCTTACCGGCTAGTAGACTTTCATCAATGGCATTGTCATGTTCAGGACGGTCGACCGACCGGCCTTCTCAGCGATCCAGCAGAAGCTGTTCCCTATCTACTTTGGCCTGCAAACAGCGCTCCCCGTAGCTCTCGCTTTGACTTTCCCTGGTAACTCACTTATTGGCCTCCCTTCCGGAATCTCCGGTCTGCTCAGCGACTTTGCGCGATGGCACTCGTTGGCTCCCATCGCCACCATGTTTGTGACCGGTCTCATCAACTACACCATCCTCCTCCCCTTGACAAACAAGACCATGAAGGATCGTCGCGGTCAAGGCATGCAAACCCGTCCAATTGTACAGATCTGTTTATATGCTAACCATGTCGCAGCCAAGAGGGATGGCAAGGACTGGTACGCCCAAGGCCCCCACTCGGATGAGATGAAGGCCCTGAACAAGAGGTTCGGAATGCTCCACGGAATCTCCTCTCTCCTCAACCTAATCACGTTTTTGGCTACATTTTCGTACGGGTTCACTCTAGGGGGCAGAGTCTTGTCCGTTGCGGACCTTGCTTAAGGATCTTGTCTTGTTCCATTGGCTATCTAGTCACCACAGAATACAAATTGACAAGATGATCCAATCTCTAAAATTCGTTCCACAAATATCCAAATTTATATAATGCCGATTGTATCCGGCAGCTCAATGCCGTTTGGCATCGAACCTCGTTCCGTCGTAGATTCATCATTCGTACCATTAGGGGTATACTGACGAACTTTTTTAATGCGCCAGGAAATTCAAATTTGCAGCTCCAAGCCGCAACCTAGTTGGGTATACGGGACAGGACATTATTGTCTACCACCGTCCGTGGGTGGTGGGGTGGAAACCATCCTGGAAAGCAAGGAGGTCCTTTTTCGCGTTCTCAAAGTCTCGCGCACGTTGTTCCTTCAGTGCATCCTCGCTGGCAGGATGGGTCTTGGCCCTCTGCTGGTTGGCCGCAATCTGTCCCTGGATAGTCCAGCGGCCTGGCTGTCGCTCCAGCATGGCCTTGACGTCGACATCCTCGGCCGGCTTGGGGAACTCGCGCTGGAGGGCAGGAAGAGGTCGGGCACCGATTTTGCAGGTGTCAGTGCCATCCTCAGCCCTCAAGCCGGGGGTGGATGAGGGAGTAATATCGGGAGTCGAGGATTTGCTGGTAAATGATGAAGCCTCAGAGGCCGAGTCGATGCTGTTCATGGTGGGAGCGGCCATTGTGCAAGATGTATGTAGCCTGTAGCTTGGTGTTCGCAGGTCGAGTGGGGAGAGAAACAAAGTGGTATTGAGAAAGTATTATTTGCAATCGTTAGGGCAATGAGAATTTTTGTCCGGCGTAAAGGGCGGATAAGAATGGATCTGCTGTGGGCAAGGCAAGATGGGGGTTTCCTGAATCAAAGCGATACGTCGCGTGCCGGCCAGGTCTTTACATACAAGAAGCCACGTCCGCCAGGAGATAGTGATAATGATGTATCAGAAGAGAATTGCAAGACCCACGGCATGCGAAAGCGAGATGATGGCATGGGATTTATAATGAGTTTGGCTTGTTCAGGGCCCTCAGGGTCTTTTCCCTTAGCGTCGCCTTCGGGCGGTTTCCACGCTTCCGGTGTTAGCTCCCTGTCATGGCTACCGACTCCACCACCAACTTTGACACCTGAAGGTTGCCCCCACTCTCCTTACCGGCGTCGTTGGGCGGTGTGGGTTTCGGAGATGAACGCATGAGCGAACTCGGCCAACAGGTCTTTTCGTACCGAAGCGGCGGAGGGTATGAGAGAACTGCGTCTGTGGTTCTCGCTTGGGCGAGCAGGTTGCAGAGCGCATCGTGCAGGGTGAAAGCTCATTTCGTACCCTCATGTAGTACAGAGAATAATAATGAACCGTTAAATTATCCATAATTGTATTCTGATCGAGCCCCTTTCTTTTACTGATTGTGAGCCTTTGTCCGTGTATCCATCAACGCACACCTTTTTTCTGCCACCCACTTGCCGACGTGATATGCATTGGCATGCATCCGAGAGCCGCGAGGGTTTGCAGATGACAGGGCGGTGCGACATGGCTTGGGCCAATAACGTTTGCCCGGTTTGATTGCCAACTCTCCGATGGACGCCGCTGACGGAACTCTACAGATTTCCCAAACCACACGGCAGATTCGTATTAATCCCGATTTCCTCGGCCCTGTGGAGGGACGAAATTATTTCGGATGGCTTGGCAGATCTGCTCTCACATGCGAACATCATTGCGGCTCTTGTCCGAGGGAGGGTCTGTAGCCTTAAAAAGGAACTTTCTAACCGGCATCCTACTTTGTGCGAAGAACATCCCCCTTTGTACATAAGTATATAAATAAATTATATAAATAATAAATAAAAGATTATTATTTTATTGCAATTTATATCATTTATTTGTATTTAATAATCCTTCTTATCGCAAATTTCTTTCCCAAAGGTACAAAAGGTTCAGGACACAAGGTGGGACACCAATTACACAATCCCTTAAAAAATGCAGATGATGTCAGCGGGGCCCTAAGGCTGGACACCCCGAGATCAGCGCCACCCTCCACTTACCCTATGGCAATGTGTTCGCAATAAAGTATGGTTTAGTCCTCGATACTGTCTAGTGTTGTACTCCATGAACTGATGCTCTGCGTTGGTGACAGATCACATAATCCTACTATTTTTCCAGTCTCTTATAGGTCTTGTGATATTGAAAATGCTACGTGTAATGAATATTCTGTAGTCAGACACTTAGACCCGCGGAACAACTCATGACTAAGCCCAACCATCACTACCAATAGAACATGACAAAAGGCTCAACATGCGCGCTCATTTTTATCAACTAGACAAATTTGGGACACCGGGATTCTCAACACCAGAGCTCCAAGATGGCAGCGACACCGAAATACCTCACCGGCGATAAGGCCGCAATCGACGAGTTCATTAACAAGTTCGACGTGAGTGATTTACCCTTGCTACACCCAAGCGTTCATAGTGCTCATATCAACCACACAGACGTTCCTCTTTGACTGCGATGGTATGTTCGCTGAAACCCGAATGCAAGGTGGAAACTTAAGCGTGCAGGTGTCCTCTGGTCCGGTGACCACGTTTTCGAGGGAGTCCCTGAGACCATCGCCCTCCTGAGATCGAAAGGTGCATTATCCCCGACCCCGCCTCGAGACCAGTGCTTACACCCGCCAAAGGGAAGAGAACCGTCTTTGTGACCAACAACTCGACCAAGTCACGCAGCGAGTATCTCAAGAAGCTCACTAACCTGGGAATCCCCTGCGAAGTGGACGATGTCTTTGGATCTAGCTACTCGGCCGCCATTTACATCTCGCGCATCCTGAAGCTCCCCAAGGGTAAGAATAAAGTTTACATCATTGGTGAGTCAGGCGTCGAGCAGGAGCTGGAATCCGAGGGCATCCCCTACATCGGAGGCACGGACCCCGAGTATCGGAAAGACATCACTCCCGAGCATTTCAAGGCCATGGCCGATGGTTCAATGCTGGATCCCGAGGTCGGCGTTGTCCTGTGTGGTCTTGACTTCCACGTCAACTACCTCAAGCTCGCCGTTGGATTCCACTACATCAAGCGAGGCGCCCTCTTTCTGGCCACTAACGTGGATTCTACACTACCCATGCACCACGACTTCTTCCTTGGCGCCGGCTCGGTTTCAGTGCCTCTGATCTACGCATCGGGCCAGGAACCCCTGGCCCTGGGAAAGCCAAGTCAGGCGATGATGGACGCCGTCGAGGGCAAGTTCCAACTTGATCGAGCTCGGACATGCATGATCGGCGATCGACTGAACACAGACATCAAATTTGGCGTTGAAGGGAAGCTTGGAGGAACTTTGCACGTCGCAACGGGTGTCAACCAGAAGGCGGATTGGGAAAAAGAGGACCCCATCGCCGTGCCCGCTTTTTATGCTGATAAACTGAGCGACCTTAGACTTGGTGCTTGATTTAGATTAGACTCATTAGATCTCTAGACCGCGCAAACTATCACTTGAATAGACCGTCCTTGATGCGTTGATAGAATCCTATAGCCCTTTATTTCTCGCTCTCCTCACACTACACACTGAATTTAAACAATGCAGCCTCAACGTCAAATTTTGTTGCCTGGGACTATGAAGCAAGAGGCCTTCACTTCTGCTTCTTCGTCTCCTTCTGTCGTCGAGCTTCTGCTAACTCGCTCGTCTTGATAATTTTAGGAACCTGTACTGGGGTTTTGTAGGCCCGCCAGCTAGTTGGGAAAAACATGCCAACATGTTGTTGGTACAAGTTGTATTCGGGGTATTTGCCGGTGGTGATCAGCTCGGTTAGCCATGTTGATCCCTGAAAAAGCAGGATCAAGAATCCTGATCCCGCAAAGGTCCAGCTCCACAGATTATCGGTGGCAAAGCAGCTCCAGTGGTAAAGAACAAACCAGATTGTCTGCTCCGCGAAAAAGTTTGGGTGTCGGCTGTAAGCCCACATACCCGAAGTGATGAAGCCCCGGTCGAGGTCAGCTTGCTTGAAGCCTTTGGGAACCTTGGCATCCTTTAAGTATTGGTGCTTGGTCGTTTGGTAATCTCCCCAGTTTGTTAGCCCGCATGCATGCAAAACCTGACAATATATCAACTTACTCCATTGCTGACCATCGCTGACCCATTCGCTGAGAACCAAAGCAAGCTCAAAAATTAAATAGCCAACATCGGAAGCGGTGATGTCTTTTTCAAACTGGCTGGATAGCAAGATGGCGTATGCGGGGACGCATGAGATGGCGAACAGCAGAACACTCTGAATAAAGGATATGAATGTCAGGTTAAGCAAAAAGAACAAGAATTTAGGTATGTTCCTTTGGATTATTGCCCTGCTAGAATATGAGACCACATGTCAGAATATAATTGATTGGTTAATGCTTACCATCTGTAGTCCTCTGACCCAATCTCATACCCGCCCTTGCGCCAGTAATTGTATGTCAGACGGCACTATAAAAGGAAATTATTAGATAGGTTGATGGACAAAGTTGAAGGGCACCCACACTCCATGCAGTGGTAAAAACAACGATGAGATCGATACGAGAATGCGGTACGCCGGCAAGACGGGCCCAAATTGCCAAATGAAGAGTATAGAAGTTTGGGAGGAGACTCCACAGGCGGTCGACCTGAGAATAATTGCGGTTGATCTCAGAGACTACAAGGAAGCCGACACCCAAGGCCAGCGAAGCCGCGAATGCCGAAATGAGAGGGTTCGTTTCAATGTACAGCTGCTTCAAGGCGGTCGGGTTGGCAATGTTTTCCAAAACTTGCTGCGGGAGAGCATAGAGCTGGGGCAAATACGGCTCGACCGTTTTGGAGTAATTACCACAGTCCTGAATGGACTGGAGTACAGGAAGGGCCATTTTGGGAATGTGCTGACGCTGATGTCGATGCTTGAACCGACTACCCAGGGAGGTTATGGATGTTGAGAAAGCCACCTTCTGCAACGTCATAGACTTCAAGGGATAATAATGGACAGGCGCGCCACTTTTACTTTCGCGCCAGCCAGTCCAGGCAGTGAAACAGTGCTTTAGCTCCATCTCTGGGCGCTGTGGGGATACAAACCAGCCCTTGCAGCTCGCCTGGAGACTGGCGGATGGAGCCGCTGTGGCTGGTGCATATTGCCCAAAGCCGCTGGCCACCGCCATGCTGCTGGCGAGGGAACCGTTCGTCGCCACACAAAATTCGCGAGTGCACTTTAACAAGTGTGTGCAAAAGTTGTTGCACACAACAACGGCCAGCTTTTGACGTTCCGAGAACACATGCAGCGAGCCCTGCCGGCTCTTGACGAAGCTTCTAAAGATCGGTATTAAATTCGGGACCGAGCCCGCCCGTTGCCCGTACAAGTTCTGCACCTTGGACGCGTTCAGCCTTCACTTGTCGTACTTGCTCAGGCTCGTTTGAAATGATACATGCCTAAGGCCACGCTCTCGTGACCCAAACCAACCCGCCAACGGCCAATTTGCTACTAGGACATGCAAAGATGCGAGTCCTATGCGTGGCCGAGAAGCCGTCCATCTCAAAGGCCGTGGCAGGTCATCTTTCTGGGGGTTCTTTTCAGACGGTAGGTTCCGTTTGCCACACTGTCTTCCTTGGAAATGATCGCTCACAGATGCAACTAGCACAACACACGAAATCAATATATAAAAAATTACTCGTTCGATTTCGACTTTGGGAATCCGTGGGGCAAATGCTCCGTCACCATGACATGTGTTACGGGCCATTTGACTAATGTCGAGTTCACGCCGGAATACAAGAATTGGAGCCACCCACCACCTGAGACGCTCTTTCGAGCTCCAATCGTTACCAGCGTCCACGACGTGAGTTCTCATTAACCTTTGGCTTCATAACCCAAACTAAAGTTTAAAAGGACAAAAAGGCGATTGCGAAAAATATTGAATCACAGGCCAAGTATGCTCGACTTCTGGTCATCTGGACAGATTGCGATCGTGAAGGTGAACACATCGGGCACGAGATCGTCCAGGCTGCCCAGGTAGGAAATGCAGGTATCCAGGTCAAACGAGCCAAGTTCAGCAACGTTGAACGAGCGTATGTGTCCCCTCAACTGTGTCCACTCGGATCCTATTCTAACTAGGCATCACAGTCACGTCTTGTCGGCAGCTCGACGATTGGCTGATTTGGATACAAAGCAAGTCAATGCAGTTGCCACCAGGATCGAGTTAGATCTTCGTATTGGTTACGCCTTCACACGATACATCACCAATAGCCTTCGACCTTTGGGTGGACCCATGGAGAGCCTGACTCTCAGTTATGGTAAGTGTTTTCGCACACTTGTTTGCCCTATGAGCGCTGACAGGTAAGGGTCGTGTCAATTTCCAACGCTTGGTTTTGTCGTGGACCGGTATTTTCGTGTGAAGAATTTTGTCCCAGAACAGTTCTGGAGCATCAAGGTGATGCATAGCAAGGATGGCAAAAAAGTCAACTTCAATTGGCAGCGCAATCGCCTCTTCGATCGCATGTCAACCGTCATTCTATACGAAAGGTGTCTCTCGTCTAAAACCGCTGCGGTCACCAAGGTCCAGGAGAAGCCAACGAGAAAATTCAAGCCCCTTCCTCTCACAACAGTTGAACTACAAAAGGCTGCAACACGTCTCTTACGCATGAGCGGTCAGCAGGCTATGACTATTGCCGAGGGGCTTTACAATAAAGGGTTCATTAGCTACCCTAGAACAGAAACCGACCGATTCGACAAAGGTATGAACCTCAAGGCCCTTGTGCAGAAGCAAACTCCGGATCAAAGATGGGGACAGTTTGCACAAGGACTCGTGAATGGTGCTTTTCAACAACCTAGGGAAGGCAGACATGATGATAAGGCACACCCTCCCATTCACCCAATCACTTATGCTGCACCGAGCGTCTTGAATTTTGACGAAGGCCGCCTCTACGAATATGTCGTCCGGCGATTCTTGGCATGCTGCTCAGACGATGCCAAGGGTATGGCAACCGAAATTGACATCGAATATGGAGAAGAAACATTCAGCGCTCATGGAGTAATTGTGTTGGAAAGAAACTACCTCGATGTTTTTGTTTACGAGAACTGGAACGACACAGCCGAGCTTCCAAAGTTTACAGTGGGGGAACGCTTCACTCCGACTGAGGCTATGATGACGGAAGGAAAGACATCTCCGCCCGGGTATCTCACCGAGGCTGACCTTATTGCTCTCATGGATGCTAATGGGATCGGCACGGATGCGACTATGGCTGAGCATATTCAAAAAATCCAGGACCGGGAATATGTTGCGACAATTGACCGATCCGGTCAGGCATCAGCTGACAGCGATGAGCCGGACAATAATACCCCGCCCGCAAGAGGAGGTCGAGGACGAGGCGGACGGGCCGCTAGAGGTGGCAGAGGGCGAGGAGGGACCTCTTCAGCCGGAAGCCGGAGGGGTGTGAAAGTATTCGTGCCTACACAGTTGGGAGTCGCCCTAATTTTGGGCTTCGACCGCATGAATTTCGAGACAAGTCTAGGAAAGCCCTTTCTACGCAGGGAGATGGAGCTGAAGATGAAAGCCATATGCGAAGGCCGTACGACCAAGGACGTGGTGCTTCGAGAGAGCATTGCCCAATACCACCTTGTATTCATGCAAACACAGGAAAAGTTGGATGTTTTGCGAGCTGTAAGTTTTCATAAACAAACAAACAACAACAACAACAAGAACAGCAGCATGGTTATGCATCGCTAACTGGCACAAACAGGCATGTCGAGAGTTCGTGTTTGCGCGACCTGGAAGTTGAGTGACACCCAATTCGGCTGCCCAGGGTTTGTTGGCCCTTGGTCATGGCCACAACACACAACGCAGAACCCAAAGTTGTAAACATTATCACATCGCGGGGCTGTGCTTGCCAAACCTGGGGATGCTGAAGATCTCTCTCGGAGCAGTGCCTGCACGCCCCATGGTGGAGCGAGCGACTTTCCGAAACTTGGCGACTGATGTCAAGTTTATCGACCAATGAGCTGATGCACACCCACGATCTGGATGATGTGATTGAGCACCGTGACGATTTGACTTCAAACATGGCGGCGGGATATATTCAACAACACACCCCCCAGTGGGGGGGATTCGGCGGCGGGGTGAATTTGGATGGCCGAAAGCGTCGTCGCGATGCGCCCCAGCAGGATAATGTGACGAGGCAAGTGGATACAGCAGCAAGGAAAATGGCGTTGTGCGTCAACCGCATAGTTGGGACCTTGGACTCACGCCTCCTAGCCGGAGCGGGATAGACCGGGATCGGTCGATGAAGGGGCCGGCTACTCAACCCCGCAAGATGCGATTATCGTCGCCTTTGAGCGACCGCAGCAGCCGCGGGGCAACGGGATTGATCGAGCGCCGAACGAACCAGTGGCGGTTGGGTTGACGAATTGCTATCAGTGCACCCGCCCCCGTGCCCCCCATGGCGCCCCTCTTTGTGGCTGGGCCGGCAACTTTGTCATGAGAAGTGTCGTGTTTCGAGGAAGGCCCACGATGCAGCGTTGTACAACGTGGGGTCGTGTCAATGGGTGATGGGTCAAAGAAAGGCTTATTGCCGGAGTCAACCATTCGACAAGATACCGAGAGGGGGAAGTTTCGCAAGCCCAGGTCTCTCCACTACTGGTGGCAGAAAGCGCGGTTGAGCGACGACGCCGGCCACGAAAAGGGAATTGGTCACTAACAATTACGGCATCACGAGCCCAATCAGAGAGGGGGCCATGAGGAACGTGATGGCTGCACGTAAAGTTGCCGGGGGGGGGGGCGAGAGTCTGCTGGTGCTGACAGGTACGCAAGCCGGGCTGCCGTGTGACGGCGCGGGAAACCGTGGGTGCGTGGGAGAGGGTGGGAGCGATTGCGCGAATTTGCCTGTTTAGAGACCTCGGGCGACTATTCAGCAGGTACATCGCGACGGTAGCCATTCATACACGTTCGAACCCATCCTTTACGATGTTCTCGGCGTTGCGAAGCGAACCCAAGCAACCTGTTGGGTTCCATGTCGGCATCGAGTGGCGGGAGAGTGTGGGACACCACCATCGGGGTGAGGCGATTACACTGCCAGGAGAAAGCTACGGCTCAGCCCAGGATCGATCTGTCATGGGACGGCGAAGAGGCCACGGGTCTATCAGCTGGCCAGGTGGTGGAAAAATTTCTGTCTCAAGTTCAAAGCTTGGGTCAGACTCAGATTAGGTATGATTGCCCACAGAGGTTGGGGTAAGGCACTAGCCCTACGGGAATCTTTTTGGGGATCATTAGGGTTGTTATCTTGACGCCAACGTTGGCGCGGTGGGATGATGGCGATACACTCGCGACTTGGAGAGCGAAACGGGTAATGAACTTGGGACGATGATCAGATCCGTGCGAATACCAAGAGAGGACACGGTACCACGGGAACAGAGTGAGTACCCATCAAGTCTGGGACATTTGTGGTGATACCTGCACACCCTGTTGGCGCAACTTGGAGTGGCTCAGGTAACCCGGCTGCCTGGGCACCGACTCTGAACGATTGTTCTCGAAGATGAATATTCATGTGCGCGAAAATATGTACATATGCACATAGTGAGTAGTTGGCGACGAATTGACATGTCTCACAACTCCTTTAGGCCCTGGTCGCCCCTGAACGCCTAGAAGGACTTTGGAAATTGGGCTGGCGCTTGATAAATGCTGGAAATCTGCAGGATGCTGGGAATTGTGATTGTTAGGGGGGCAATTCCTGGGAAACGAACCTGCCAGGGCCAGGTTGCGAGTTAATGCTTTGCGCTGGGTACGGCTGCATGTCATGACGGCCACGTTTCTGTGATGTGTTTCATTTTTTTTTTCGCCCCGGCTTACACGATGAGACGGAGGCAAATGTGTGTTTCCTTGCTTCTTTGCCCTGCCCCAAGGATTCCCTGCCACAACGAGCCACGCACACCCTGATCAATGACTGAATTAATCAAGCCCGGCGTCAAAATCCAAGCCAATCGACCGCCCCGCCGGTCTGGCCAGCCTTGGTGGAATGCGGGCACTGTCAGGTGAAGGGAGGTGTAGGGAAGAGGAGGCTAGCCGGGGTGGTGCCCCAATCTCTCGGGCTCGTGGGCCCTTGGTTGAGAGGTGTTGGCCTGATTTCTGAGGGAGCCGTCGAATGGATTTGCGCTGCTGCGAAGTGTGCGCGCTAACAGATCCCCCAGACTTTGTCTTTGATGGGGTCAACTAACACGCGAAACGAGGACCGAGCCACGGATTGGAAGAACGAGGGCCAGCCGTCACTAACACGAGGGCCAGTAGAGTCTTGTACGTCAGACTGCTGAAGGGATGGGGCTTCGGGCCTACGGTGCCTTGGAATTAACTAGCATCGCATCTAGTGAGTAGTTGTTGTAGAAGTACAATGACGATGCTGGGGCCTTGTGATGTTGTGTCCGACTCCACGGCTTTGCGGGACCCCGTTGGGGACGGTCAAACCTCAGCCGAAATGCCCCGATGGGGACGGCCCTAACCCTGATGCTCTGTTGTTATTGTTGACACGAGGGGGGGAAAAAATAACAAATCAAAATAAGAAAAGAAAAAAAGGGGATCGCAGAATTTTTTTTTCAAGAGAAGAATGAAAAAGAAATCAATTAATGAAAATGGACGAGCCTCGTTGTGGACTTTGCGCCATGGGAAATGGGTATTATCTCGTTTCGCTTACCCGGATAGCTCCCCTAGATTGTCCCCAGCTCTGTTATGTTCCGTCTCCCTGGACTACCGGCCCCATGCGGAAGAGGATCCGGGAGAGATGGCGGCATGCACTGACGCGGTGTAAGAGGGCACACAAAAGGAGAGATGTGACGAAATTTTTTTCTCGTTAAAATTGGAAAAGGCGGAAGCAAAAAAGAAAAGAAAAAGAAACTACTGCGACTGAATGACTTGAGCACCGCTCAACGGACTTCGTTGCGATGAGACACATCTCGGACGCGCACATCCGAATTCCTCATCCACACGCCCGAGGGACGCTGGGCGACAGAACCCGGGTGGGTGTCGCATTCTCTCCAACCTTATCAGGGCCCCCGCTAGGGCGACACCCTCCTTCGAGGAGGAGCAGGAATTGGGTGAACGAGTGAATGGGAAACACGGGGAGGACCTGGGGGCCAGGCTTCTTCCCTCTGAAGCCCTGCGCCGACCCGCCCTCGCCGGGCTCGCCTGCACCGCTGAGAGGGCGAGAGGGGGGCAACCCGTACCCGTACCTACAGCATCGCTCCCGGGGGACGGACGTACGCACGCTCGCGCTAATGTGTTGTCGAAAGGAAGGCCGCCGCCGCCGGGTGCAGACCGTCGAGCGTACTGTGCGCTTCCCAGCTGCCAGGCACTGACCGGCGCGCCGTGACCTTGACCGTGTCGCTGATGGGGGATTGAAAGGATGATGGATGTCTGGGGGATGAAAGGATAGGGGGGAGGCGTGCCGCTAACATGGCGAGGCGTTGGCTTGTCTTGTTGTCCTGTCTTGGTCCGTCCCCCAGTACCAAAATATCACACATCACCCATCCCATCCACTTTGCGCATCGCTCAAACCCGACATTGCTCCACACACGCCCCTCCCAGGGCTGTGCCTATCGTCTCCAATACGTACCGGAGATACGTACCAGACGACTCACACTCGCAAGGCTCCTGCTCACCTGCCCTGGCCAGGCCGCTTATACATGTACTTGTATCCGACCTTCGCAGCTCCCGTCCCTCCCTTTCCTCTCTCTCAAGCAATAACAACACCGCACAGGAAACATACACTCACATACAGAGTCATCTGTCACAGTCCAGATCATCGCGTCAAGCTCTGCCAGGCCTGCCGTCGCTATCGTCTTTGTCGCTCCAGCTTAAGTGTTGTCAGCGATTAGTCCCCGAGCCTTCTGAACCAGGTACGTATCTCACTGTTGATTGCGCGCGCACCGCACCGCATGAGTCAACCCGATCCTATATCGCCTTCCGCTTTGTCATTTATTTGTCTTTGAAAGTGTATAAGACTGGCGCATCTTGGTTTTGGCCTGATCCCTCAATACATTCTTGTTTTTTGACACTCCTACCGCTACACACTATCCCAAATCCTAAATTCCGCCTGGTTGCTGACATCATCGCCTACAACCAGACCCGTTCGGAAGCGAACACACAAACCGAAATAACGGTGATCATGGCTACCATGGCAGCGGCTGCCCGCGATATCCCCCAGGCCTCCTCGACCCGAGACAACTTAACTGCTGTAGCGGCTCGAGGTGTCCCTGCGACTGTGACACGATCTCAACCCCTCCCTACTCCCCCCAACTCCATCTCTCCCGCCCTTCCGCCTCACGGGCTCAAGGCGCAACTCCAGAAGGCCAAGCTCGAGCCTGTCGACTCAGACTTGGATCTTCAGGATCCCACTGATCCTCGCCGATCGGTTTCGCCAGCCCTTCTCGAGGCGTCGGGTGCCATCACCAGCTCCCTCCTCGCCAAATACCACTTGCCAGAGATCCTGCTCAACCACGGGCCCTTGGCCATCAGACACATTATCGGATACCTGACAACCTCGGTGCCGGGGTTCTCTGGTATTCCCCCAACAAAGGCGCGGAGACTGGTCGTTGGTGCGTTGGAAGGCCGGGGGGGAGAAGGTGGAGGCTTGGACGGAGATGTGGATTTTGAAAAAGTCGGATGGGGCCGATGGGACGCCCGCCAGCGAGGACAGCCGGCGCGACACCGACAAGGCACACCGCCTTCATCCTACGGCGCTGGCATCCCCATCAACAAAACTGGAGGCGGTCAGGACAGACCCCGGGCGACTGCATCAAGCGGTGGCGGTTCGGTGCATTTTTCTCACGATGACCACGACGACATCTCCATGGAGGAGAACGAGGCTGACAGGATGTCCATGGACGGCTCTGGCTCGGCCTCCTGCTCCGAAGCTCCGGAGGATGACGTTGTCATGAACGATGACCCCGAGGACGTTACTGACGATGAGGACTGGGCAACGGTCGGGGCTGCTGCTCTTCGAGCCGAGTCCTACCCCAACATGGCTGCGGCCCAGAACGACCGTGGTTTCGTCTCCTCTTCTGTATATACACCAAGTGGACTCCGGTCGTTCGCCAGCTCCGGCATGGCGCGTCCACCCCAACCTGCAGTGATCGACTTTTCGGCGTTGGCGGGTACCTCTGACGCACAGGAGCGAGAGGCCGTCGAGGCTCTCCTCCGTCTCGGTTCTGTATAATACCTCTTCTGCATGCATGGCGTTTTGGGAGGCACCGGAATTTGGTTGAAAGGATTTCGGATTGGCTGGTTGGCTGGGCCAAAGGAGGCCGTGTCGCCTTTCATCATCGAGGCGGCGTCCTCTGCATCATCTCATTATCCTCATGACGACACGGCTCTTCTCTACACAGTTTCTTTTTCTCGGTGTCCTTTTTTTACCCACCTCACATCATCATTTCGATTCTTGGGCGCATTTGGGATCCGGCGACCTTCTACTCTCTCACGGGTAGATGAGCCCGGACTGCGGGTGAAAAAAAAAACAAAAAGCCACCTTTTGAGGTTGGTAATTTTCTGAGACATTTCTATGAGCCGCACGTCTGTCTCTTGTCGACAATACCTGGTCGGATTTCAGAGGGAAAACGAGCTGAGGGTTGGTTGGCCGTATCACATTGCTGCTTTTAATATTGTCACTCCACTGGGGCTTATCGGTTTTATTTTGGGTGGTCACACGGTCCCAGCTGTGTCGAGAGCACTTGCTCTAGGCGATTCAACGTCCCCTTGATGGGGTAGGGCTGGTCTCTGAGGTTGCGTCGTCAATTTTTGCGGCATCTTTTCTTTGCACATACCCAATTTCTCAGTTGGCTTTGAGCATCCATGGCAACAAACCACCACTTCAACACTACCTGTGGGGGACTGCTATGACACCGGGCGTATCAGTTCACCCTGAGTCTGTCTGTCTTGATACCTTCTCAACTCCTTTTTAATCTTGTTTATGGGAATATTGGCGGAATAGCATCGTTATATAGAGAGGAGGATATGTCGGAAACGGGTCTTAGGATTGGCCCGGCACACATGATATGGATATGATGAGACGGAACCTTTGAAAGAGACACGATGTTGATCTCTCGACTGTTGCAATGTGTGCAAAGAGCACCATTAGGGCAATAAAAAAGGAGTAAAAATTATTGGGTTATTGGGAGGATTAGGTAGCTTCCTGGTCGTCACCAGTATTGTTAAAGCCCTGCTAGCTCTACAAATGGAAGTCTTGGTCTTTCCTTCCCATAAAAAATTTGCACAGCGCGAGTGATTTGAACAAGTTAGGGCTGGATTCGTTAGGGTTCCACTGAGTGATGCAGGTGATGTTGAAGGACAGCGGGCGCGGTGAAGATGTGGGAAATTGTGGTTGGATAGACGGTTGCAGCAACAAGTTCATTTGTCCAGAATGTGGGCTGGGACGATCAAAAAACCCCAGGAGGAGCATGGCCATCCACTTAGGCAGTGTCTGACGTGCACGAGTGCCCATGTAAGTTGAGATGCCTCGATTATGATTAGTTAGCTGGTAGATAGACAGGATGGTTAGCATAATACAAGACGGAGACGGAGTTTTTTTTTTTTTTTGATAGTAGAGCCAATGGGTGGTCACGTGATACAAAGACAAGCCACTATTTTATTCATTACGTAGCAACATTATTTTGGGGTGTAGCCACCTTTTCTGTCTGTAGTGTTCGTAACATAAAATGACGAGCTGCCCTTTGAACGGACTGGTTGAAGGGGGCGAGCTTCGGTGTATATTAACGGATTAAGCTCTTCGCATTGGGACAAAGAAGAGGAACCAGTGGGACGAGTAGACTGTATGGAGCCGCTCGTTCCCGTCAACTGGATAAGGATAAGAATCCTTCGCGGAGATGGATACATCACTGTCACGCAATAAAACGGGGGGGAGCGATGCGGGTTGGGTGGGTAATGGGAAATGCTTGGCCCTGGTGTGGGATGAAGCGTCAACCAAACTCCCCGTTCCTCGTCATCGCGGCCTTCCTCTGACGAGCCCCCTTTGACGGAAGACCAGGGGAAAAAGAGCAAGACAAGCTTTTGCAATAAAGCTCAACACCCAGCACGGAAACCGGGATGAGACGCTCATCGTCTTGGCTCCTGAAGCTTGAGAGAAGAAGCTTAATTTACTTTCATTTATTTAGTGTTCCAGGGGCAAGGGGAGCGTCCCGCGCTCTGTGAGTTTGGGGATTGGGGTTTGCACTGCCGCACTGCAGCCCATACCAAGGCTCTTGGCACGCAGGGGATCGGCGCGATCGTGCTCCCAAATGATTCCTATCTTGGCTGGTCTTGGCCGACATTTGCCCGGCGCTTGGCAGGAAAGGAAGCTGACAAGGATGGAGAAGATGCCTGGTGAAAGTATGGGAGGAAGACGAGCTGTATCGCAAAGCAGCGGTGGCAGGGCAGGGTAGGGCATGGCCAGGCTCGAATTTGTCTATGTTGGGCACAGGCCGGATTGGAAGCAATCGTGGAATTTCCGTACAATGGGGCGCGGAGTGCGAAGGGGGGGCCAGCTGGCCTCGGAGCCCTCGGGCTGCGGAGACGATTTACGTGATAGCTTGCATTGAAGTCGGGGTTGGATGAGACGGCGCGCGATCCCGTCCCACAATCAATTGCCTACTCTGGCATCTCTTTTTTCGCTACCCACCTATGGAGGCGTCGCGGGACATTGCATAGTGCCGCTGTTGGATGTCCCGTGGGCCTTTGTCATCATGCTCGGACCTGTCGGAGCCCATCGGCGTCCTCGATGTACGAACAAACCTTGGGGAATAGCTGTTCGCAGTTGGCGTCGGAACGCGTCTTCTTCTAGAAACCCGACAGGGACGGAGTCTTGCTCGGACTTTCGCGGGGAGGCGCAGCGCGTCTGCAGGTCTCGCACATCGTAGATACGGCGCCGATGCAGCCGCCACATCGTCGTTCGGATCTACGAAGGACGGGCTCTGGTCACGGCCCTCTCTCGTCAGCTCTCCTCGGGGGACGCGGTATTACGTACTTGGCAGCATGGACCGCCGCAATGCGACGAAAAGAAGAAGAGAGACTCGAGGAGGGACGTTACTGGGCGATTTCTGAAGTGGCTGTGTCGTGTGTATTGCATTGCGCTTTTAGCCCCCGACGCCATTTGACGCAATCTCGTAGTTTTGACACGTTTGGGAGGGTCACGTCCCGAAGCAACACGACATCTCATAGGCACAGTAACTCACTGCGGCCACGGGATTGGGGGAGACAATACGTATTGCCTACTTTGTCCTCTGCCGCCGAGACTTCAGCATCCCCCTACCTCCTTAGACGGCGTTGCGCGGTGGGTGGGGGGCCCTTCTTTCTTGGCCTGGGGGGCTTGCGGGGCTTGGCAGGCTGGGGCCAAGAAAAGAAGATATGCCAAGACGCGCCAAGACGCCAAGTACGGAGAGGCCAAGAAAAAATACAGGCGCCAAGAGGCTTGGGGTGCGGAAGGCAAAAATTGAGAGGGAGAGGGAATAAGGCGCCGTGACATGATAGGAATCAAAAGCGCTCGTCAAATGTCTCGGCATGAGCTTGGCAGCCCCAGATAGCGTTATGTAAAGCTGATGTAGAAAGGGGGGGCGACTGGGCGCCCTCTTGGCATACGGAAAGCTTGATTCGAATTGTAATTGATTGAAGCGGCGCGCCGTTCGCTCCTTGCGCGATGCTTGATACTTGCTGGGCTTGTTGGGGCCAAGAGGCAGGGAGCGCTCGAGTCGCGTGGCAGTGTGTGGCAGCCCGTCTTGGCCAGGAGCCTAAAGAGAAGGTTATTCCTGTGTGCTCTTCGTCATCGTATTTCGTTCGGCCGCCACAGCACGGTACATACGCGTAGCCGAAGTCCTGACCTTGTCCTGTTGCGTGTTACGTCAACCAGCTGCCGAATATCATCCATTTCCCGTCCCCCATCCGTTCCATACCTGGCCACCCCGAGTGTCCTCGTGGTCGCCCAAAGTCTCATGTCTGGCAAGGCCGTGGGAAGCACATCCAGACTTGGCCTTGCTTCGGGCCACGGTCAGGCCATGGCCACAGCATTGATAATGTGCCTCAGCTATATAGGTGCAGCAATGTAGCTGATTGTCCCCCGGCTCGGGACCTGTCCCGAGAGGGAACCAGGCTAAACGTGGCTTACGGTACACCGGGCAATGTTGTTGTCAGTTCACTCGATACCTGCTTGCTCCGCACTCGTTATTAATTGGCATCAGGTACGTACCCAGATGACACCCGGCAGGCGGCAATGTAGGCCCCACCCGACGGAACATGTTCTCTCGCCGGGGCTCCGGTGGTAGCTTTTCTTTTTCTCTCGACACCGGTGACGGGCAGAGATTTTGAGCCTAAACGAGTGTCACCCAACACGGCCACACTGAAGCAGATGGAGGCAGGTGGTGGTGTGGCACAGCTCCGACAGTCACGGGGAGATCGCTTGTTAGCGGCTGAAAAGGAAAAAAACAATAACCACGGCCAGGAGGTAGTGAGGGGAAGGGAATGAATGAATGGGGGACGGGGAATGGCTCAGGTGACGTTGGGTGGCCGAATAAAACGCTTGACGCAGCCGTGGCCAGCCTGTGTGAGGCCCCGAGGTGAGCGAGGCCAATGGAAGCGCCCCGATGAGGGGCAGTGCCCAGACTGCCAAGACTTGGCGTTCTTGGCACCGTTCTCTCCGCCCACCGTCCCTGGGTACCTGCGGCAATCAGTACCTCATGCACGCGCTACTGCGGGCCTGCGTGAAAGTACCTTCCCGAGGCGGGTACTTTGTAATCATCGCCAAGAATGCCAAGACCGCCAAGACTTTCCGCTCACTCTTGCCCTCTTGCCCAGACTTTTGCGTAAATGTAAAGGGAGCTCTCGCCCCCGGAGCCCTCTGGACGGGCCTTTCTTCTCTTCTGAACATCTAAACATCCATCTGTCGCGCCTCTTACTTACGAAACTGAGCCAGACTCTGCTTCCTGAAGGTGGTTGTTGATACCATCGTTTGTTCGCATCGCCCGCAACCACCGCCACTTGTCTCAAAAAATCACTGGGCTCGGCTTTTACGCCTACGTGCGCACTGCGCCCGTGTCATTCGTCATTCGCCATTCCCGCTGCCCCCTCCCTCTCGGCTAAACCAAAACTCCGCCCACCATGTCTGCCCCAGTCAGCGACCAGCAGCAGCCGTCGCAGCAGTCGACGACTCCCGCGTCGACCAGCAGCAACAACGGCGACTCCAAGTCAACCACTCCTGCGCCCAGCGCTGCTTCCAACACATCCCAGGGCAGCACCACACCTTCGTCTTCCTCTGAGGATAACCTCATCTGCCGCTGGAATGCCTGCAACCAAAAGTTCGGCTCACCCGAGCAGCTCTATGTAAGTCGTTGGTTCTCACTGGCATGCGAATGAACATGCTCGCTTACACCACATCTCAGGAGCACATCTGCGAGCGCCATGTTGGTCGCAAGAGCACAAACAACCTGAACTTGACTTGCCAGTGGAACTCGTGCCGCACCACCACTGTCAAGCGAGATCACATCACCTCTCACATCCGTGTCCATGTGCCCCTGAAGCCTCACAAGTGTGAGTTCTGTGGCAAGTCCTTCAAGCGTCCTCAGGACTTGAAGAAGCACGTCAAGACCCATGCCGACGAGTCTGTCTTGGTTCGTCCCGGCCAGGACCAGGGCGGCCTCAACTACAGACCACAGCCCCCCAAGGGTAAGCCACCGCCAACGTTCGGAGCGCGAAACTGTTCGTGATGCTAACGGACCTCATTTTTAGGACCTGGAGGCTACTATGATCACGCCAGCTCTATGCGACCTAACCCTTCTGGTTACCAGCCTGCTCCTCCCGGTGGCTACTATGCGCCCCAGCCTTCAACAAACTACGGTTTGTACTTTAACCAGCCGGCCATTAACAGTGCCCGCACTGAGCACCTGGGTTACAGTACCGCTTCCGGCGGTTACGACCGCAAGCGCACCTTCGACATGGTTGACGACTTCTTCGCAAACACCAAGCGCCGACAGATTGACCCCTCGTCTTATGCCCAAATCGGTCGCTCCTTGATGCCTCTTCATGGTGCTCTTTCCATCCCCAACGGACCCATGGCTGCTGCGGAGCAATACATGCCCCAGCACGCTGGCCCAGCAGTGATGCATGGAGGCCCTGCTCCCAGCCAGAACCCCTTGGCCCAGCAATATTACCTGCCCATGCCTAACGCGCGAACTCAGAAGGATCTGGTCCAGATCGACAACCTGCTCGGCCAGATGCAAGACACCATCTATGAGAACTCTAGCCACGCTACCGCCGGCGTCCACATTCACAGTGGAGAGCAGCACCACTTCAACGGCTACCGCAACACTCCCTCCCCTCCCACTTCCCACCGCTCTCCTGGTGGCATCCCTGTGACGGCCGACAACTACCACTCCGTGTCTGCCGCAAGCATGGCCTCGCCCCTGACGGCCATCTCCTCCACAGGAACCCCCGCCGTCACTCCTCCATCTAGCTCCATGTCATACACCTCGGGCCACTCTCCCAGCCCTTCCTCCTCAGCCATGTCTCCCCAGTCCCGTCACGGGTCAGCATCTAGCACCGTGATGTACCCCAACCTTCCCACCAGTCTTCCCGCTGTCAACCAGGGCTTTGGCCACTCCACCACAACTACTCTCGGCCCCAGCTTTGAGAGCAACGAGCGCCGCCGCTACTCTGGTGGCATGCTTCAACGGGCACGCGGCGGTCCTCTGCCTCCGCTACAGGAGGACTCCAGGGATGGTGCTACCACGCCCAAGGGTAACGAGTCGGCGCTTTCCGTTGGCTCTCCTTCCTCCGAGTCAGACGTTAGCGACGCCACTCGTGAGCGCGAGGAGCAGTACGACCGCTGGCTCGAGAACATGCGTGTCATTGAGACGCTTCGAGAGTACGTTCGTGGCCGTCTGGACCGCAAGGAGTACATCAGCGAAGAAGAGAAGCGCCGATCTTCTAGCGACGGCGAAGCTATGGATGTGGACCCCAAGAGCCCCGAGAGCCCTTCAAGAGAGCTCCCACCCATTAGTGCTGCCCGTGAGGGTGGCTCGCTCTATCCTATTCTACGCATGACTGGTGCCTAAGCGGCATTTGCAACTTCTAGCTGTAATTGTACGAATTTCATTCTGTTATTGGTTGGGATGCCCAGGGAGGCGATTGCGGCAATCTGTTTTGGCCACATGTGTTTTATGATTTGTCCTTGATTCGCACTTTGCGGTAGCAGCTGTATGGGACCACTTAACTGGAGGTTGGAAAAGATGACTTTTTTCTTTTTTGTTTTTTGATGGAGTGTTGCTCGGTATGAGCCTTGGTGGACTGATGATAGTCCAACCAATTTTTTCATAGTTATTTATTTGAAATGACTGAAATAAGAGATTTAAATATGTTCAAACACATGGGCTCTCACTCCGTATTTTTATGCGCCGCCGCCTTGACTGGACTCTGAGATGTGGTTGAAAGGAGTTAGGATCGCCTGTTGACAAGCGTGTTGACGAAGCCACGCAAACTAGTCTAGGTAGTCTCCGTGAGGCGCCGCGTGTGCGGGAAGCCTCGATTGACCTGTTTTTCACGGATGTAGTGCACAGTATTTGAAATAAGAATCTAGTGCTTGTTCGAGACTCTGTTCTGGATCACCGTCTCAGCTATTGTCGTTGCAGTTTGTGGTGGGTGCCATGACAGGCATCATATTCAGCTGAAGACTGCCACCGTTACTTCAGGTGGTGACTAGCGAGAGAGAGACCTGTGGCATCTATTGCCTTATACGACAGCCCGACAACCCGAGCAACTGCCCCGCGGAAGCCGGCCGGGGGAAGAGGGGCTTGGATTGATTGTCTTGCATCCCTGTGGCATTTTTCGAATTTAACCTTGGATCTGGCTGATCTGAAACTGGGGGCTTAGGGGAGGGCCGATCGTGGGAGGAGTTTGGGGAGCAGGAAAGGTGCGCAGCAAAGCAGGAAGAAACAGCGACGCCACCGGGGATGGCCGTTTCGGCAGGGCGATGGCGGAATGGACAGTGTACAAATGCATCCGGGTTTCGATCCTCAGGCGCGGTCGGCCTCGACCCAAACTCTGGGCCCCATTCGGGGTTCCGGTGGCACGGCTTTCGCGATGTCGAATAGCCTTTTCGGTCTAGATCGCGGGCACGCGCGCACACACGCGCACACACACTCACACACGCAAGACCTTCTCGGTTGGTTCCACAGCCCGCATGGCGTCGGCGTGGCGGTCGCCAGAATAGACTCTTCTGGTCTGAATCATGACAGCCAGGTGGCTTGGGAATGGTCGACCTGAAGGCGTGGCGGACGCGTGGACGGGGAGGGTCGAGGAGCATGGTGCCACGCTAGGTGATACATTTGGTATGTGAATGTTTTAGGAAGGTGGTCAAATATAGAGACGGGGAGGGAGGGAGAGAGACTGTGTGCGTGTAAGTGTGGGAGGGGGAATAGCTGTGATAATGTTACGTTCTGTCCAAAGAGACAACAGGCATGGGACATGGGACAGAACAAAGTAGACTCTGCGAGCTCAGCAGTGGCAAGAAGTTTGCCGCAAAAACCCAAATACCGTACAGATAGAAAAGCCACGAGAGGCACGCTGGAGCAGGACACGATGGTTTAGTTAGCCTTGAGAGAGAGAGAGTTGGTTTGAGCATAGCACCAGGGGACTAGCGTGTAGCTTTTCGGTGTAAGCCAGCTCAGCCAGCCCAGGAAGCTCCACAACTTGAGCTTTTGCACCACCAAACTCCATGTCCATAAGCGTCGATCCGATGGCAGCTGGCGTCCGGGAGGATAACGCCGAGCAGAAACAGGAATGGGTTCGGTTACGCCGGAAAAAAAGCTGTTCTAGGTTGACGTCCCGCGAGGGCCTGGCCTCTCTGGCCGGCGGGGAGTCTATATATGCGACCTGGCTCTCTCCCTCCTGGAGCGTTGTTCTAGTTCTTTGTCCAGGCCAACTCACACTCACACACTCTCTCTGTATCATCCCAAGAAACGTTTCAGTTTCGAACCACTCCTTTGAAGCGGATTCTCTTCAACTCCTTTTGAAGCGTCCATAGATTCCAACTCCAGTCGGTCCAGAAAAAAAATCATTTTATCATCTCAACAGCTCATTCCAGCCTCAACTTTCTCTTCCAACACGCCCATCCGCGGACGCAGAACTCGTCAACTTTTGAAGTAACCCGCACCGAGGAATATTCTCGTTTTTGATACATCCCCTTGTTTCCAATTCCTACGACACCACCTTTTCGCAATGCGTTTCTACACCCTCGCTTCCGTTCTCCTCGCCAGCAGCTCTGCCGTGCTCGCGGCACCTGCCACCGATCAGCAGAACCAGTGCTGCTGCTGCGATATCATCCTCGAGCAGGTCGTCTGCGTCTCCCAGGCCAAGCCCGACCAGTGCATGTGCGCCCAGGTCATGTGCCCCAGCAACGCCAAGACCGTCTACGCCTCTGCAGCCTCCGTGGCCACGACCATCGTGCCCGCCAGCCTGACTTCCGCCTACGCGACTGCGACGTCCACCCCCAAGCACAAGTTCAGGCGCCAGGTCGACGCCGACACCGAGGTGCACCCCCAGTGCTGCTGCTGCAACATCAAGCTCGGCTCCATCATCTGCAACAACGTGGACGACACGAACAAGTGCCCCGACTGCACCGACACTTGCCCAACCGGCGCCCCGACCATCCACGCCGCCCCCGGCACCTCCGCCACGCCGACTCCGCCCCCGAAGGCCCACCCCCTGGTCGGCCCCATTGTCATCAGAGGTGAGGAGGGCGCCGACTACGGCTCCGACGACGCCTCCGACGACAATGGTGGTTCTGACGACAATGATGACGATGACAACGACGGCGGCTCGGACTACCAGAAGAGGGAGGAGGCAGAGCAGCAGGCGTGCTGCCACTGCGACTACGTCACAGGCAAGAACCGCTGCAACTATGACACTCAGTGCAAATTCCCCGTCATTCCCACATGCGAGTTCGAGACCGTTTGGCAGGATAACATTAACTAGTTGTCCATGGGCTTGCTCGTAACAAAACCCCGGGCTTGTCATGGAGAAAACTAGAGAAGGGGATGGGAAGCAACAGTCAAACAAACCACACCAAAAAAAAAAGCTGCTCTAAAAAAAAAAGAAAGGGAAATCCGGATAGAGAGGTTGGGAAACCCTTTCCGACGAAAATCGGAATGGGAACGGTGGCGTCTGTAGAAAAGGGGGGAGAAGGCGTTTGCTCACTTTCCCCTTGCGAAATGGATCATGGTTCTGTATTATTTTTTTTCTCTATTGGGTTTTTCATTAGTTTTCCTTTTTTTGCTGTCTATAGTTGTCAAAGTACATGGGATTACTTTTTTTTCTACGTTTCAAGTGCTCAAGATCGCAGGGCCGTTTTTGGCTCGTCGTTGGCAGTCACAAGTATAAGCCACCATTCCAGGCCAGCTTCCGAAGGGGGCGTGGCCAAGGTTCGTCATTGCTTAATTAGCAACAGATTTCTTTTATCTCCTGCACATACAACTCCAGCCTTCATAGCGACTTGGCAGTAAAAATGTGGATCAGCAGGCTCTAGCCATCATCACTTCTGCCAGTCTCCTGCGATTTGCCCCGGTATGAGACGGAGCAGTCAGCCCTTTGTTCTGGGGAGAAGCATCCCTTCATCTTGGAGAGAGACAACTAAGCATAATAAGCGGGGTTTGATCTTTGCAAATGATTTCATTTTGAAGATTATCCATTTCTTTGACTCAGCATGGCTATTTGCTTGGCCATTGCCATAAATTGATGGCGGCAAAAGTCGATTGAGCAAGTCGCCGGCATGTTTGTAGTCAATATATTGAGTCATCACACTCCAAGGTACGAGGCATTGCTCCGTCCGTTGTTTTCTGATTAGCGCATTCGCTATTTACCTTCTTCAATACGCATAAATGAAAAGCTCGACTCAGTTGGCCACTTAGGTTTTGGCCCTGCTCCACGTCCCCGGATTTACTGCTGGAAATTTCGTTTCGAAACGCCGCTATCTTGGGTTGTAAACCATATCTAACTCTCAACAATTTCCCGGGCGCAACGGATTATCGAACCAAGGACAAATACGAATACCAATTCCGGGCGAGCGAGCGAGACCGAGACCGAGACCGAAAAGGATGGGCCGTGGTTGTTGGTGGGGGGTTTGTTTGCCTCTGTGTGCGTATGCTGTCGTTGCCGATGTCTAATAGGCAGACGGCTGGACTATCTGTCATTTGTAACTAGCCGAGGAGCAAGCGGCGGGATGTGTAAGCGGCAATGATGGAGTCCAGTATCAGTCCGTCTGCCCTCGCTCCCGCATGGGAAGAAAATGGAAAGAGAGTTTCCCAGAACAGTCCGGGAAAATCGGCCGACAAGCGAGAGCCGGGGATCTCGGTTATGAAGAAAGCACGATCCATGGTCATTTTGTAGTCATCATCTTTGCTTTGGCGCGCCCTGGTTGGAGACGTCGAAACCTAATCACATTGACTCTCGGGAGTCGATCCTAGCCCTTCCAAGCCTTGCAGATCCTTGCATAAAAGTCACGATAAGACGAAGTGGGAAATAGTTGACCCAGTGCGTGTTTTTTTTTACCCCCTTCTTTCGTATTTTTTTTCTTCAATGGCGAAAAGACTCACGGGGCATGTCCCCAGCTTGAGGCCAACTGCCACGGCACATGCCGTGGGTTCCGCAGGTTGGTGATGCAGTTAGACTTTGTCTTGGAAGGCCAGGGCCCCGGTCAGTTCACGATATCGCTTAGCCGCGAACCAGTTATGAGCGAGAGAGAAATGACTGTCGACTTGTTCCGCGGTGCTCGGCTATGTAGATCATCGAGTTTGACTTTCAGGACGCAAAATCCGGGGAGGTAGCGAAACTCTCGGGCCGATGATGGTGGCGGCGTGGCTCTTAGAGAAGTGTTCTAGATAATTCTTCATGTGAGGATGTTCCACCACGCCACCTTTTTTTTTTTTTTTTTTTTCCTCCCGAAGAGGGTCTTGCCTCTTTTCTCTTCCCAACAACGCACCCTTCAACATCTCCAACCTACATTGGGTCTAGGCTTGGCTTACGAAGATGGGGACAGCATGCACCTGTGCCCCGGTTCTGCTTCAATCCTCCCTCAACTCCTGAGCCGCGGCCAAGATGCGAAAAGCTTTTACCATACATTAGCCCATTTCCAGGATCAAATCGTCCAATTCAAAAGTGCTTCACGTATTGACCGCCATATCAAACACCATGGGTACGCGTCTCACTTGCAGTCGAAATAGATTCCATCATGCAAAGGTCGATAGTGAAACCTAATAGGTCGGGTAATCGTGCCTAGCGGGAAGAAATAGCTCAGTTCATGCGTGCGTGGGGAGAGAAGTCGTGGTGAGGTTTGGACCCGTTCACCTCTTTGGGTATCGCCAAATGTATCACCCGAGATGCGAACCTGCTCGGCTCTCGCTACCAGTCAGAATTGAGAGGCCCCGGTAGCTGCTCTAGACTTGCAGCGTTGGTGCCGATAGTGCTTATCGATTTCTGGATCTCGCGACAGAAGCTGGCAGCATGGACCAGGGTTTGTGTGTTTTTTTCTCCTGGCTCGCCGGTCAACGAGGCAGAGTAGCTGTGTGGGCGGTCGAAACAAGCTCAGGAGCTACCTGGACTAGGCGGCCGAGTCAAGAGCTGTGAGCCAAAAAAGTAAAAACGGCAACACCCTCCATCTCCGTGACGAATCCGCCGCGTGCCGCATACGCAGCTGCCAATGAACGCCGCACTCCCCCTCGGCCAGCGCCTGCCCGGTGTTCTCCTCGGACTCTTGCCAACTCGACGAACAGTCTCTGTCGGAGTGGATTACTAGGCCAAAGGCGGAGATGCCGAAATCAGCCGGGGCCACAGCGGTCCACAGGTCGCCATGGCACGCAGTGACAGGCGGCAAACATGGATGGCGCGCGCTGCTTGGCAGGCCATGGGCCATGTTCTCCCGGATGGAAGGTCCAAGGAAGCCTGCGCTTACTGGTCGGCAGTCCCCGGCGGCAAGATATTCGCACCTTGTTCCAGTTAGGCTACACAAGTCCAGTCCTAAACCCATGAGGTCCACGTCCCCGGCCAACGAGCTCTATTCGATTGTTGGGGCCCCTGTCGTGCTTCCCTGGTCACTCCCTCACCCCCCCGTTCGCCTCTCATATTTCTAAGCTGGGGTTCTGGTTCTCGTTCTGGTTCTGGCTCTCGCAAAACGTCCATCAGCCTGACCATCTCCGGGCCCGAGGCGGCGCCCATATCTTCCCGCTCGACGCTGCCATCCGAGTAAAGATTGACCACCCTCCCATAGACGTTTCCCTCTCCGTCCCCGGTCGTGTCCTACCGTCTACATCACGGGTGCCTGCTGCCTCAGCCGGGTCGAGCATCTACCGGCATCTGCTACAGAATGGAACCACCTCCTCCAGAGCCTGCCAAAGATAATGGCTCATCCTCCCCCGAGTCCAGGCATGACTACCTCATATCGGCGACGTTGCCTCCTCCCACCACCAAGCGCCGCCGGACCGCCGCCTCGCTCGCTGACTGTTGCCGGACATGTAGATTGCGCAAGGTACCAACAGAGCGTTCAGAGACGGCCTCGGCAATTGCTAACATTTTCCGAGGTGAAATGCACTGGCAACCCAGGAAACGGGCCCTGTTCCAACTGTGCTAGACTTGACCTCTCGTGCACCTTTACCGACCCCGAATCATCCGCAGAGGCTGCCGCCGGTAAGAGCACCATTGACAGCCGCCGCCGCGACAGCCCTCCCAGACTAACAGCCCTGCTCTCTCTCCCGTAGGAAAAGTCGCGAGAACTACGCCATCCCACAGTCACACGGAGGCGGGAACATTGAGAAAGCGGGCCCAGAGAGCGTGCAACCAGTGCCATACCCACAAGACCAAATGCTCCGGCGATCTCCCCAGATGCAAGAGATGTGAAGCCTCTGACCTAGTCTGTGAATACACTCCTGCCAAGCGCAAGTTTACCAATCTCTGTGTCACCGCAAAGGGCAATGATCAAAGATCCTCCCACCCGAGCTCCAGTCCCCCCGAAAGTGCCACAATGGCTGTGACTGACGCTGGAGGCAACCATGTCCTCGCTATTGATGTCGCGAGCTTAACCGCCGAGTACGTACATATAAAAAAAAAAGTAGACCAAGTTTTGTTGACTTGGACCTCTAACCGATCCATAGAGAGCTCTTGTTTCGAAAGGACATCATCATGAAGCACATGGACGCCTATTTCGAATACATTTACTACATGCCGTGCATGGGTTTCTTTCGCCGGAACAAAGTCTACCAGGAAATACAGGTATGCATGCCTTCATATCTGGCCAACCCATTAGACTCTCGCTAACAGATCCCAGGATGGCACCTTCGACCCACCAACTGCGGCCGCCATGTGCGCCATCACAAGTTTATTTGTCAACCCGTGCGAAGCCGGTCGCGTTTTTGCCATGAAGTGCAGTGATGACGTGGAGCTGCACTGCTTCCGAGGCATCTTCAGATTTGGCGAGGAGGACATGATCCTATACGCCCTCAACTGCTACCACAACTTCCTCCACGGTCACCTGGCCAAGGTCTGGCAGTGCTTCGGCTTGGCAACGAGGCTGATGATCGGCCTGCAAGTGAACTGGGATGTATGCCCACGGGACCGCTCATTTGCCGATCAGGAGAAAATGCGCCGCATTGTCTGGCACTTTTTTTACCTGGATCGTCTACTTGCAGGCGGCTACGACGAGTACATCGGGTGCCGAGAGGAAATAATGAAGATTCGACTACCGTGTAATGAGGAGGCCTTCGAAGAAGATCGCCCTGTCGTGGTAGAACGATTGCACGAGAAATCGGCCAAGTCCAGAGGGAACATGGGTGTGCATGGGTACCAGCTTCGCCTTATTGATGTCAAACATCGAATCATGGTGTAAGTGTCGCTACTTACCTAAGCCTCCAATGAAAAGAACAAAAATCAACGAAGGGGGTTAAATGCTTGGAGCACTCACTGACCACCGTTTTAGGACAACCAGAAAAATGGGAGGCGGCCAAACCATCCACAAGTGTCTTCTGGAGCCATCCAAAGTTATGGCATCTATCAACGGGTTCCAAAACGAACTCTCCCAAATAAACGCCTCCCTTCCGTACTACCTCAGGCTTGGTGATGAGCATATAGCCCGGGCCATGGCGTCAGAGTATGCCACTGGTTATGTGTTCATCCACACATGCCTGGCCTCTGTTCATATCGACCTCTACAGCTTTAGCCTGCCCGGACTACGAGAACAGGCACCCCTTGAACTGCTGCACAAGCTACCTCGGGAGTTCGTCATCAAGTCCCAAAAGCAAGCAGTGGCACATGCGCTCTGCTTGGGGCGGTTCCTTCAGCTCCTCCAACGCAGGCTAGATGAGCAGCCGGTAACAGGCAAGCTCAAGCTCGTTGGATGTTCATCCATGGTGAAATTCACCACACAGTGCATACGGATACTCTTGACAGCGCTGCAGCACGACTTTTATCGAGACATGTATGAGGAGACGACTGCGCCACGCTGGAGATATGAGCCTGCAGATGAGCCCCATATTCGTGGGTTAATCGACAGCCTCCTCAAGATCAGCAAATCATGGTGCCAGGTAATCCCCAGGAACCAACAGACTGTATGCTGATCCCTCCCAACCCGCCCCGTCACAGCTTCCCGCTAATGCTTGATTCGCAGTACGAACGCAACAAGGCGGCAGTCGAGCAGTTCTACAGGACTCGCACGTATGCCGACCAAAAGCCGGATGGCCTACTGCCCATGAACCAGAACACGGGGCACACGCGGTTGCCAGGCCCACAGCACATTCTTGAAAACGTATTTGTGCCGCCCGTTGAGGAGCCGCAAGAAAGACGGGCCAACGAGGCTGCCGAAGCTGCACGGTGGTTTGGAGCCCCGCAACCAGCATCCAAGATAAAGGCCGAATCCGCACATGAAGGGGGCTTCGATGTGGAATATGGTCCTCCAGGGCTTCCGATGTTTCTTGCGGAGGCTCAAGGCGTGTCTCCCACACCTACGGATGATGTTGACACTCTTGACGCAACGGACGACCTATTGCTCATTTCAAACAAAATGATGAAGATGCCGGGCATAAATGACCTCCGTCCGCCCGATAACCCTCCAGTATTTAGGTCTGAAGGTCCATCACACGAATTCTACGAAACCAACATGGGCATCTTTCGGCCTCCATCACAGCCGGTTATTCCGGAGCCACAAACACATAGCAGCCAGCAACAGCAGCAAAACATGTACGCGGGCGGGTCATGGGCGCAGGACGAAAATGACCAAAAACAGCCAGCTTACCTTCACCCTGGTGGATATTAATAGATGCGAAAGGGGAGCGGGGGCGGGGGCGTCTCGGAACTTGACTCGATACATCAATACCAGCCTGGCGTTGGTTGATGGATAATAATAGGTAGTCCGACTCTTGGAGGCCATTGGAAAGAAACACTTCTGTTATGGTGATGGGATGATAATGTATTCAGAGAGGAAACAATTGACGGGAACGGAATTGCGAGACACTAGCGTGTTTGCATGTTATTTCTGCAAGGGATGGAGTTGGCAGGAAACGTGGAGGAGGGAAACACAAACCCAGGCGATGATCTAACGCGATGGGTTTCAGAACCATGTTCACTAACGCACTGGCACCCAACCGGTTCAGAGGAAGGGTTCACACACGGACGACGCAATACAGATAGAGGTATTCATGACTCGGATCTAATCATATTCGCGCTAGGTAGAGAAAGAAAGAAAAAAAAAGACACCAAAAAAAGGGTCGTAATGCCATATTCAAGTCATAAAAAGCTTCAAAGCTTTGAGATAAGAAATTATACACTATCGAATATAGATAGATGGAGCTATACCAAAGGGCCCATATGTGACATGTCCCAAGAAGCGTCCCCGCGACAAAATGGCAATATGTACGAAAGTGTTGTGGAGGCTCTCTCGCCTCTAATACGGCTCTCCCAGCTACCATGGAAGATCAAGGTCCCGCCTTTTTTTCGATTCCTTATGACCCATCGAGGCGCACGTAGCGTGCGACCTCTTCCACCCAACCGTCCCCAGTTCCAAAGATTGCCTCCTGGGGGACCTTGATTTCCGCGGTAGCTGCTGGTCAACTTCAAGACAAAAAAAAGACAGAGAATTGAGCCTGGAGAGACGGAGCAGAGGCAGGGGAAATGCGACGGGCAAGATGTCCGTTGATAGATAGCTGTGCGAATAGTAGTAAGCCGCAGCATAATGGGTATATAATAATGGGTCGTGAAATTGTGTTGGTTCCCATCCGCGATGGAGATGGAACAAACGGAAGGGGTGCCAAGGGGTTAGCAAGTTGACTTTTGATTTTTCTTTCAGAAAATCCCCGGGAGAACTCAAGAGTTCGCGCGGGAGGGTCGTGACATGTCGTCAAGACAGCTGTCAAAAAAGCATCGCCGGCGACAACAGGGAGGGAGAAAGAGAGAAGTGGGCGAGGGGGCCGCTTATTGGAACTGGGAGCGGTCCTTCTCCTTCAGGCCGCCGATCGAGTCCATGTCGATGGAGTAGAACTGGCCCTTGGCCTCCTTCTCATAAGCGGGGAGCTGCTCGTCGTGCATGGGCTCCAGGCCGACGGCGGAGTTGTCACCAACGCGAACAACCAGAACACGGCCGCTCTTGGGGCGACCGCTGTCGTCCTGCTCGTCGGGGAAGGTGATGTGGATCTCAGGGACGTTGTCGGGAGAGTGAGGAGGGGAGTTGGGGTTGGCAAGCATGGGGTGGCCGTCACGGTTGATGACGAGGATGCTGGAGCGGCCGTTGTGCTTGGTCTCGATGGTGAGGCCGCGGGGGTTGTGCTTGGTGTCGTAGTACGAGGGGAGTCCGTCGTCATTCACGGGGTGTGCGCGCGACATCTGCAGGCGGCGGGCACGGCGGAAGAAGAAGAGGACGCAGATGAGGATCAGGGCGAAGAAGACGATGCCGAGGACGATGAGCATGAGGTTGATCATGTGGTCGGAGCCATCGTCGGACTCGTTGGAGTCACGGGCGAGAAGGTGGTGAATTGAAGGCATGGTGAAGTCGCAAAATGCAAAAGCGTTTGTGTGAAGGGCAGTGGTGGTCGTCAAGATCAAGGGTTGCTCTGTACGAGTGGATAAGGAGTGAGAGGCCGAATTGACTATATTCGGACAAAGCCATGTTAGCTACATGTTCAACGAGGGCGATGCGAGTTCCGTGAGGAGGCTGCGGTGGCTATGATGGCGTCGCAAAGAATGCACCGCCCGGGAGCGCATTGTCCAATGCGATGCCGAACAAGCCATTCCGCCCGCAGAGACAAGTCTGGTCGAGCTGGTCTGGGACCAACCCCGAGTGAGGGTCTCCCACCCATTCCCGCTCGTCGACGCAATGCATTGTTGCAGAAGAAGCAACTTGTATGAGATATAAAAAATGAGGATGGCGGGGGGAGGGGAGGTCGTGGGAAGCGGGATGTGGGTGATCACGTACGCCAGGGAGCAATATCGCCAATAGTCTCGAGAGAATGAATGCCGGTTGGCTTAGTTGGAGAAAACGAGGGGGTTGGTGATACGCAAAGGGAGGGTCGTTAGAGTTAGATTGGTCGAAAGACTGGACGGAACACAGCTGAAAGAGTGAAGCTGATGATTCCAAAAAGAGAGAGAGCGGTAGAGGGAGCGGAGGTTGTACAGCAGCAAAGCAGTTGCGGGTTGCGCCTTGGGGACGATCTCGAAGGCCTGATCGCGACGGTTGAAGGAAGGACGAGCAAAAAGAACAAAAACGAACGGTCGTCGATCGGGGGGGACGGGGTAGAAAAAACAGGACGAACCGGGGGGTGACGGGGGTGTCCAGGAGGGGGGAGATTGGGGGCTCCAGCGGGAAATGAAGGTTTGCCAGGGTGTGAGCCAGCCAGCGAGGCGCTGTATGTGGTCCAGCGCCAGTTGTTTGGTTGCGTTTGGTTATGCATCGGTGTCCCTCCCAGGCATTTCTGGTGGGCTCCGGCCAGTGCTTAGTGCGGACTGGCGGGTGGCCAGTGGGCATCCAGCGGTCGTAAGCCCTGCCCGGCAGGGGCTTGGTAAGCTCCGCCGGGGCCATCGGGCGGCCCTGGGTCGCGGCGACGGTCCTGTGTTCGTTTTGGGGATCGTCCTACAGAGTAGGGGCCGACGGGGGGACGGCGGGGGCTAACCTGCGCGGTTCCTTCAGGGGCGCAGCCGCTGCAATTGGCCGCTGGAACAAGCCGCTGGCAACGGCGCCAGCAGGGAGGAGTTGCCACGGCCAATGGAATGCGTCGGCCGGATCGGCTGCGTGACCCACAGGGCCCGCTGGTGAGGCCCCCCTGCCGGATCACCGAGAGGTCGCCCCTCATTGGCTGGATCCCAGTTTTCCCCTGCCAAGACATCCCAAAGGGGGTTCCTTCGAGGCCCATGAGGTGGGGAGACATGTGCCTCCATTTGTGTTGGTCCTTGTCGACGTCCACTTCGACCTGATCCGGCGCCTGGACGGCGTGGCGTGAATCTTTTTGCAAGGGGCCCCGAAAGCGAGAGAGCGAGAAGGATGAAGAAAAAAAGGCTCAAGCGAGGTGTTATAGCCGGATCCAGGATGTGATTGGAGAGTCACCCTGGCCTCCAAGAGCGCGTGCGGTCGCTGTGACTGTGACCACAGGCGGGCGGTTGGGTCATTGCATGAAAGGTGTGCAAGTGATGTGATTGACCGTCGTTGCAGATGCGTCCACATGGTTGGCTCTGTGCGGAATCGCCCATCAAAGCACCTCATCTACGCAAGCATACCAATCGTCAAGTCCAAACAAACGCCTCCACCCGCGCGGCCCAGTGTGCTTTCCTTTCCTTGTCTTTTCTTTTTTGTTTATTCCGGTCCAATCTATCGCTGAAGCAACTTGGCGCCGATGCTATTTTAGACATTATTATGTCTCTGGTCCGTCCGTCCCGGTCCACATCCACAGGCAAGAGCGGGGAAGACGTCTGAAATAGGTGAGCACATAGTGCTCAGGATGGAGCCCACGCGCGGCCCATAATCACCCATAATCACCACTAGCACCTGGCCAGACGGCCCTGCATGAGACC
Organism: Calonectria multiphialidica; assembly: GCA_020623665.1. Lineage (NCBI taxonomy): Eukaryota > Fungi > Ascomycota > Sordariomycetes > Hypocreales > Nectriaceae > Calonectria > Calonectria multiphialidica. The sequence continues at coordinate 110,527 of JAHVYC010000060.1, read as the reverse complement.
TTTAGACGATGAATAATCTCATGGATGGATTATGTTAGCTTTTGGAATTCTTCTACCGAGCCATGCACAGTCCAGGCCGCCCCAATCTGCATTGTACCTGCATTCTGCTTGTCATCACGGTGAGGGCCCGGAGCGAAATCTGCCGTCTTAGCGAGGGGGTAGGTTCATCTCGTTTCTGATGGTCTCGGTCTAGGTCATGTCATCCGCGCTATCCTTACTCGCAGCCGGGCTATAGTAATGCCCTGCTGCTCATAATGGCCCCCTTTCACTCATTTGCTACCTGAATCGCGAGATCTTATCTTTGCATGGCATGATCCTTGTTTTTTTTTTTTTCCTTTGTTTTGTTTTGTTTGGATGGCGTTGTTGTTTTTTCGTTCCCGGTTTTTTTTTTCTTCATCACCTTTTTTTTTGCGTTTGCCCTACTCAGGTCAAACTCGTATATTTAAAAGTTCCGACTCGACCGCAGCAGCCGGAAGCATGTCGTCAGCCGGAAGGTGGCGAAGCAGCAGGGACCAGCCGTTTACGTTCACCTCTCCACGAATACGTACGTATACGCGTCCAAAGTAGCCTTTTACCCATCCCATCCTACTACTGCGTCTCGACAATCCCATCCTTCCTGATCAGGCATCTCCTTGTGTCGGCCCTTTGTCTTGTCATCGCCCCAGTCTGTCTTATCCTGACTAGAGACCTTGGCTTTGGTGACGCCAACACGCATGGCTCCACCAGACAGCTGGCATTGTCGTCTGCACGACGGCATCACCATCTTGACACAGGACAAATATGATCAGTCCCTCAAGCAGTGAGGCCATCCATCATGTCTTTGGTATTCCTCGATGCTGCATGCGCGCTGTCTCTGTCGTCACATTGATGATTGGCGGGAGCCGCCCACCACCACCACCATCATTCAGATGTCATATGTCCAGATCTGCCGGGTGCACATTGCTTTTTACCCTCTGACCGTTCCAGCCTCCATGCACTCTCGTCCATCAGATTCGTCGCCCGTAAATTGCCCAACATCCGATTCGGGCAAGCCAATGAGCCACTGACGACTCTGTTCGTCCGCCACCCGCATAGTGCATTGCCACTTATGTTTTCTTCTTCCTCGGTCCTACCTCGTTCGCCGTTTGCCCGCACGGGACTTTGTGTTTCCTCATGTTAACATTTTTGTCAAAAGCCAGCGTGTCAAGCCAGCGTGTCAAGCGAGGCTCAGTCGCCTGATCCAAGCAGGTTGTTTTCGGTGTCACATTGTCACGTCTAGCCACCGGCACTGGTATTCCAGACTCGGCGGTATGTACGCTCGCGTTCGCCCTGGCCTCGCCACGCCTCTTGGTTTTGTGTTAGGGCAAACAGTCTGCGAATGGCGCGCCTTGCCATGGTTACATTGACAAACAGGCGTTGAGATGGATGACACGAGGGCGGTAGGTCACAATCAGGTGCCAAAACATGGCAATGAAACAGACAAACAACCAACTATGAGGGAACACCATGCCTGCTAGCTGTACGGACTGACGTCAAGCCTCCTATTCACTTAGACTAACTGGCCGAGAACTACGCCTTGGCCGTCACGGGATTCCCAATGGAGGTGCCATGTCTCACGAGCCTAAAGAAAGCATGTCCCCAAAATGCAAAGTTCTCCTGCCTTGGAATGATTTGGTAAGAATAGACTTGATGAGATTTACCAATTAAAACCGTGACGTCTGTTCGTAGCATGCTTTTAGAGTTGACCACATCTCTGTGAAGCTTCCTTACCATGATAAAATAGCATGATGTATATTCTATCTCCTACTCCTGTGTTTGCTGTAATGTCTAAGACCAAGGCGACCAGGTAATCACGGAGCATTTGACCCGCACATTGTTATTTGTGTCCATAAGTTCCAGCACAGCACATCACCACGTGTCATCACAGCATAATCCCAAAAGCAGGGAATGGAGGTTAGAGAGCTGAAGGGAAACTGAGAAGTCGTTGTTGATTGCTGTCGTAATTTTTTTTTTCATCCGCAAACGATGCCACGATCGGCAAATCGAGAGCTCCACGTTGAGCGGAAATTCTGGTTCGAACAAGTGGTCACAAGAATCTCCATGTTCGTTGCTTAGTTGCTTTTGGAAGCTGCAGAGTTGACATTCCCAAGACGGTTCCGCGATAGAGAGTTTGGGGATATCGTAACGTTACCTGAGCTCCCAAGTCAACGTACCAGGACATGTCCGCAATTCTCTCGGCGGATGTCAAAGCGAGATCCCCCCCAGAACTGTGAGGGAGTGAAACCTGTTCATGCAACCTCGAGTAGCTGCAGACTCCCGACGGATATGGGTTACCTGTACATCAGGTCAGTGTTTAAGCAGGGCACATCAAACGCCCTGCACCATTCGGCCGTTTCATTTCGTTGGACATGAGTGTCATCCGGTCATCGACGCAACCAGTGGGTATAGGGCCGAAATGCCGTTCGTTAGTCAACCTGGTCATGGGCTTGCCTGGAAGTGATATCTGAACATAAGGCTGGAAGACAAACGAATCGTAAGGTAGGCTGAGGAAGGTATGAGTGTCGACTGGGAATCTCATGGTTGGCGGTCGCCTCATTTTCTTCTTGGCTCTCTGCATGTCCAGCAGACATACCACACCGGGACCCTGGTTCATATTAACAATTCCGGGTCAGACCCCGCGTTCCAAGGAGTACAGGATGCCTCTTTATCACCTTGGAAACAAATTAGCGAATGTGATACAGAATGAGGACGATGGCATTGGCGGGGAGACGGTCGCCAGTCTCCCTTGCCTCAGAGCATGCAGCCTCCCTTGAGAGTGACGATCTGACATCGCTGATTCCACCCTACCTGTGTAGTGAAAAGGGGGCATGGATTGTTGATTGCTTCGAGTTTCAACGCCCACTCCATCAAAGGTCGCTCAGGGGTTCAACAATAGCAGGCGTTCAACACTGATGATCTGATAGATGGTGAGCAAGTACACAGTTTGCCTGAAATGTCTTCGATTTTTCGGGGCTGGCAACATTTCGCCTCAAAACACGCAAAGTTCCTTTTCGCCTGTCACTACCACCCATTGTTTTTTTTTAGGTTTCTTGCAGGGCACAGGCATCAACTGCAGCATGTCTCTCGTATCAGACAAGTCGGGAAGCACAAAGAGGATTTCAGGGATGCTACAGGTTGCTGGGAAGAAGGAGCAGTCCCAAATGGATGGATCATGCAGGTTGGCAAAGTAGCACACTCAAGCGACCGTCCTGTGAGCCCTTCCTCGCTGTCTCCCGTGAGTCGCGTCTTCATTCTCGCCCTCACTCGATAGGCCGAGACAGCGTATGTCCCACCATTTGCAATGCAAGTGCGACCCTAACAGCATACGAAAGATCAGCAGGCAGCAGAGCAGGCAGTAGGCAGCAGGGAAAAGGGCCAGTGGGTTTGGAAGGCGGAGAGATGCGAGAGAAAGGTAGGGACAGAGAGAATAGGACCAAGTAAACGGCCGCGAAACAGACGAGATGCGTGCAGTCGCAAGTAGAGCCAAATGCGAAGAGGGACGTGAAACAGCGAGTTTTAGGTTGGCTAACCTAGAGCTGCGGAGGCCCTGTCATGGGGGATCCCAGGCAGCATCGAATTTCGGCGCCAGGGAAATGGCATGTGGCATCCCCATTGAGGGCTGTCTTGCGGCATTGTTTCCTCCCCATATTCCATCTTGTCAGGGTCGAAATAAGGGATGCTATGGGAACCTAAACTTGGGGACTCCCTGATTAGGATTGACGGCGGGCGGGTGGGGGCCGTCGCTAAGCCTGCTTAGGGCTGGTGAGGGGGAGCTAAAGCCGCGATCTGGGCCGGAGCAGGGGGGGCCGCGCCGGCTTGGCTTTTTTGGCTTGGCTTGCGGGCTGCTGGCCTGAATTCTAGCCGGTACGGAGACAGATTATCGAGTTCGAGGGGCGAGTCTTTGACATGTCGGTTGATTTTATTCGGACAAGGGCACATTCTGCACTTTGGAAATACCGCGGCCGGGAGAGGTCCCCAGGGGAGCAGGGTCGCTAGTCCTCCACGATTGAAGCTTCACAGGGCACAGACTGTGCCGCCAGCCCGACCCCTCCCCTCCTCTGCAACACCGGCCGGTGTACGGACGTATGTCGCCCTCACACACCCACTCGCGCTCCCAATCAATCAGTCGCTGTCGTATGGGCGTCATGTCATGGTGCAACCCTCGGAAGATGGCATGTCCTGTTTGGCCTGCCCTCTGCGTATGCGCACAAAAAAAAATTGAGAAATGAAAACCCCCCCGAAAACAAACCAAACCAAGCTAGATTGGCCCATGTTTGCCGTCCTGCGCTGCGCTGCTCATGTACGTCGGCGATTACAGGGTTAGATGATCCTGCGGGCCATCATCGGCAGAACACCCTGCTGCAGGTCTTCTGCCGGCGGGAGGGTACCGAGCGAGTGTGTGCTACGATGTGATGCATTCGTTCGTTCGATCAACCACGGCGGGAAGGGAAGGGATAGAACGTCGCCCACACACTCGCTGCCCAAGGTAGCAAATAAATCCATCCTGTGTGTGCACCCTTGCGAGCGAGCGAGGGTGCGCGTGCGCGGCGCAGAGATGGGCCGCAACTACCACGATGCTATAGTCCGCCATATGTAGGGTAGAAGTAGATCTCCCATTGCATTGCTTGTTGCTTTTGCTTGCTTTTGCTCGCTCTGCTTGGGACTCACCTCCAATCATCTCGTCGTCTCCTCTTGCATCACCGCCTTCTCCTCCGCTAAGATGCTCAATCGTTGGTAACTGGGTGCCTTACTTTTCCGCCCTCTTCTCCTCAACCGTCATTGATTCACGACCCCCTCACAGCCACCCCTTGACCAAGAGGAGCTTCACTTTCCCATGAGCCCGTCAGCATCTGACACTATTGCCTTGATACTTTGGTTTTACAGCTACACATAGCTACCGATATCGTCCTGACATAGCTCGTCCTGCATCTCCTCCGCCCTCTACATCATCTGCCTTCCCTGCCTTTCCCCTCCGTCTCCTCCACCACATCCTCTCACCGGCACCCCCTCCCTGGGACTTTGCTTTCATCCCGTTCCTCCTCGTCCCCTCGCCATACGGCCTCATCTTATTCCTACTCCTCCACCGTCGGCCAGCTGGTCAGTCACACTCGCCCTCACACACGCGGGCACAATCACATATCCTCGCACACTGGGGACTGTAGCACGCACCCGCTACTATCGGTCTTGTCTCGCCCATCATTCCTCCCCCCCCGGGCGCATATGAGCTATCCCTTTGCCTCGAGGGGAAACCCGCGCAAACCCATCTTGATCTCTGACCGCACCCGCGCATTCCGGCCCTGAGGTGCGACCCGGCGACCTGCCCTTGTTTTGGTCGCGACCTACTACATCTAAACTACTGCGCCCGCCTTCTGTTCAACCATTCCCATCCACTCGCCTCCGCTTGCACACATTCTCTCCCTCGCTTCCATTTTCCTTCTCCTCACATACCCTACCTACATCAATCTCAATCCTTCCTCCTGCATTGGTCTCTTTTTATTCTTCGTCCCTGCCCCAAGATCCGGGGTAAAGAACAAGAACATCTCTCAACACCTCCATTTGGACATCGTCGAGGTCTGTTGAGCGAGGACATCACTGTCGAATACCTTGAAACTATTTCTTTTGCGACTGGTTACTTCTCGTATCTTCAGCAGTCATCCCACCGTACCTACCTTCCTTACATTTTTCTTTTTAGTTACTTTTTTCTTTTTTTTTTTTCTTACATCCACTTACGGATTCGATTTTGCATCGTTCCTTATGTACATGCCGTCACAGTTCCGCACTTAAGAAAAAAAAATTCAATCCTGCAGATCGTCTCGGTTCCAGGCATCCCCGTCGCATAATCTTCTTTCAAAAGACGACCAGGATCCTGCTACATTCCTAAACATCTACCATACAAATACGGAGAACTTGCGCACGCGACACGCCGCAGTCGCTACCGCACCCACCGCGCTCTTACTGCCACACCAAAGCCAAAATTTAATCCTTCTCTTGATCCATTCGGCCTCGTTGGTCCAAGGTTCGTGCAGCTCAGAATCTCCACGTTTCGGCGTCTAAAACGACCCAAGGGCCGATCTTGCGAGAAGCCCCTTACCCCAGTGGGCTGGCTCAGAACCCTTGCCAGCGCCTCCTGCGGCTACAAACTGCGACTGCAACTGTTCCCGTTCCAGCTACGCCTCCAGTACATCTCCAGGGAAAATCCAACCCGTGAGTAGCTTCCCTTCCCGCTAGCCCTGCTGTCCGAACCGGACGATACACGGGCAGACACAAAATTGGCCGGCTTCCCAAGGTCCCGCCACTTTGTGTGTTTTTAAGTTGACTGGCCCCCCCCCCTGGTCCGGCTGGACATTGGACAGCCTTACCAACCCAGCCCAGACCCCCAAGGTTACCCCGTCTTTTTTTTTTCCCGACCTCCGCAGCGCCCTGATGGGCTGTGAGCCGCTGCGCTGCTGCGACTGGTACTCATCCAGGTGTTAAATGTGTGCTGACTGACGCCTGCTTCGGCTTTTGCCTCTTTAGACCCATATAAGGTTCTTTCTTGTCGATAAACAACTGCCGCACCATCTCTCATCATCATCTATTTCTCACACATAACCAAAATCGGAATCGTTCCGATTCTACACATTCTCGCCCGAGATCATCCCTGCCAACGGCCGAATACAGGAACAAATCAGCCGAATCGCTCCGTCGCCCAGCGTCGATAGCGTGTCTTGTTCAGTGGTCGCCAACTGGCCTTGTCACCCCCGGTCTGTGTGTGTCCCACTGCCGAGCCAAGGTAGTGTTAGGCCCCATCTGCCGCTCTAAAACACAAACCCTCCCTTGCGCGAGCGCCAGTACCACTGCCAGAAAGCCAAAGCCAGCGCCGACGCCGCCCTTGTTCCTCAACCCTCGACTAGACAAAAAGTGCTGCCAGCCCCAGTCAAACCTGGGTCCGACACCGCTGAAAACTGTCCTCGTCCACCAACGCCTCCTCGCCCGACGAAGAGACGAGACGACTTTTTATCCCCAATCATGACGACTGCGGTAAGTCCTACTCCTTTTGACCCTGTCGCCCGGTTCCAGCCACTTCACTGCATCCCCCTGCCCACGGCTCAGAGCTCGGAATGCGACGTCACAGTGCTCGTGTGTCTCAACCATGCGCCAAACTAGCGCACAATCGGCCGAAGGCTTGATTTGCCCCGGCCTCTGAAGCCCACGTTGGAGACAGCACTGCTATCGTGCTCTGCAAGCCCTCACAAAAAAAAAATATCCCACGAAATCACGACGCCGCGCGACAATTTCCATCTTTTTCTCGATCGCAAGCTAATCCTCCATTCCCTTATTTTCTAGACGCGGTCGAGGGGATTCCCAAACTTCGCCATGCCCGCGAGTTCTAGCGACAAGTCGCAGCAGCAGCCCATCACTTCTGCCTTTCCAGGCTCCAACCTCTACCCCAACAAGAACATCTGGTCTTCATCCATATCCAACGCCAGAGACCGCTCCATCGCCTCCAAGGGTCAGTCTAGCGCTTCCATCTCCCTCTCTCGCGCCCCTCTCATGCTCACCCATAATGTAGACGCCGAAGAGAACCCCACTGGATCGAGCGCCCTCAACGCAAACTCTGAAGTCGACGTCTGGGGCCCCAGTCCCTGGAACACAGAGAACCCTCCTCGATCGACGAGCACATCTCCGAACCGAACGCGAGATGGATCGGGCTTTTTCGACCCCACGCACCCGGCGATAGGATTGAAGAAGGGTGGCTTCAGTGGCAAGGCCTTCCAGGACGAGTCGAATGGACATGGTGCAGCTTTCCCCTCTCAGAAGCGGAGCCCTCAGGAGGCTTCATACATCGACTCGATCGCCGGTTACGGCTCTGGTCGCGACTCCAACGTTCCTCCCTCACGCCAGTCCCAAGGCTCTCCGGCCTTTTCTGATCTCTACGGCCATGGACGAGGCCACACCCCTAGCAACTCCATTCAGTCGCAGCGGCCTACACACACATCATCGTTTCAGAACCAGTCAGCAAACCAGCGCGCCTTCAATTTCAACAACAAGCAAATGGACGATGAGATGTCACTTCAATTCGCCCGACGAGTCACGCTAGATGGCGCAAGTGCCGCCTCTGGAACGTCAACATTCAACCCAGCTTCCCAGCCTTTCCAGATGAACGCTGCCGGTTCGCAATCATGGGCAAACGAGGGCGGTTCCTCTCGGTTCAGCAACAGCATCGATCTAGGTTCGGATCCACTGGGCGCCCAGTTCCAGGCCATGAAGCGGGGCTCAGTAGACCGCATCTCGCCTGGTCCAAGCTATCGCCTCGAGCAAGGCAATAGCCCCCGGAGCTACGCGCCAACTCCCGATCCATGGAGCGGCCGTCCTTCTTCTCGGGATCCCAGGTCTACGGAGCATGACAGAAGGGCTCAGGCTCAGTATGCTCCTCCCTTCCCCTCATACTACCCCAACCAGTATGCATATGCCAACTTTGCCTCCCAATACCCACCAAATTTCCTCGATCCTTACACCCAAGGTTTCCGCCACCCCATGATTCCCGGCTATGGACTTCCTCCCCTGCATGCCGGTTATGCACTTGGCCAAAACGTGCCTATCCGACCTGCTCGGGATCAAGACCCCGGCAAGGGCGTCCGCAGTGTCCTTCTTGACGAGTTCCGACTCAGCTCCAAGTCAAACAAGCGCTACGAACTCAAGGATATTTACAACTATGTTGTGGAGTTCAGTGGAGATCAGCACGGGTCGAGGTTCATCCAGCAGAAGCTTGAGACTGCCAACAGCGACGAGAAGGATCAGGTTTTCCGTGAGATTGAGCCCAACGCAATCCAATTGATGAAGGATGTGTTTGGAAACTACGTGATCCAGAAGTTTTTTGAACACGGCAACCAGGTACAGAAGAAGGTCCTGGCGGAGAAGATGAAGGGCAAAGTTGTCGACTTGTCAGTACAGGTCTATGCTTGCCGAGTGGTGCAAAAGGTACGCCCAGCTTCATCCCATATCTCAACATATATCTAGACCTGTGCTAACCTTTTTATGATAGGCTTTGGAGCATGTTCTGGTGGAGCAGCAGGCAGAGCTGACCAAGGAACTCGAGCCCGAGATTGTCAGAGTAATCCGAGACCAGAACGGCAACCACGTCGTCCAGAAAATCATCGAGCTTGTACCACGTCAGCACCTTGATTTCATCATGGCCGCTTTCAAGGGTCATGTGACTGGCTTCGCTTCCCATGCCTACGGATGTCGTGTCATTCAGCGCATGCTGGAACACGGTACCGAGGAGGACAAGGCCAAGATCATGGCGGAGCTTCACAGCTCCATTCAGATCCTCATCACCGACCAGTATGGCAACTACGTGACACAACATGTCATCCAGAATGGCAAGCCAGAAGATCGAGCCAAGATCATCCAGCTGGTCATGTCTCAACTCTTGACTCTGTCCAAGCACAAGTTCGCATCCAACGTGGTGGAGAAGTGTATAGAGTACGGCTCGGCAGAGCAGCGGTCGGAGATCCGGGAGCAGCTCACGGCTGTCGGAAGTGACGGAACAAGCCCTCTCCAGCAAATGATGAGGGACCAGTATGGAAATTATGTCATTCGTAAGTACAGTGGTACCACTGCCGATGAATGTGGCGCTAACAGGTCGACCAGAAAAACTTCTTGGGCAGCTCGAGGGTACTGAGAGGGAGCTTTTGGTTGAGGAGATTAAGCCTCAATACTTCAGCCTGAAGAAGAGCGGCACCTCACGACAGCTCCAGGCTCTCGAGAAGCTGCTTGGCCTCGGAACCAACGGCACGCCGACCAAGACGGGGGCGAATGGTCTCCAGTCCGACTCGTCGGCACCCACACCCGGCCTCACGGACGAGACCAACAGCCCCCAGAGCAGTGGCCCGCCCAGCACGAGCGCGAGCGCCGTGGGAGCCCCTGCTGAGGATGGATCAATCAAGGCCTCCGCCAGGGACAATATTACACCCCAGGTGCAGGACAATGAGGCCTAATCTACCATATTTGCATGCATAATAGACCGCAGGGTCCATTTGGACAGGCGGTCTCTTTCATAACTTGTATTATGACGTTAACCCGGGGTCATTGGACGGTTGGAAAAGGCACAAAAAGCTCAACGACCCCCGCGGGAATCAACATAAAAAAGCACCAGGCACACTTCGCACCTTCTTCACATGGAATATATGGCATCGTTACATGATTCACTAATACATCACGGCGGGGCATGGGGCAGGTAGATCAGGCCCTGGCCCTGCCCTTTTCTGGGGGATATGGGTGCACATGCACAAAGTCTCAATTCTGGATATTCTCGTCGGGCAGCCGGCGGTGGGCCAGGGCATCCCGAGGAGGCGGATTCTTTACTCATGATTGGACGGGTCTCATCAGTGGGGAAAGGCAGAAACAAAACACCACAGCGGTGGGAGGGGCGATATGGGTATTGTTATTTTTACTTCGTTACTTTTTTTTTAAAGGTGTTTTACTTGTTTACAGTACTGGGTTCCCAGGGTCGTGAGTAATGCAGCGGGCACAGGGGGGTCGGCTCAAGCAGAAGGGGGGTAAATGGGGTACTAGACTACGGCCAATGGGAGGGGAGAACAAGGTATCATGGGAAACGTCACATTCAGCGGGTGTCATTATGACTGGAATGGTATGGGTAGGAATGGGACGTGAGTGTGGAGTGAGACCTAGAGCAAGGGGTGAGGGTTGTCCATAGAGTTTCTGGGAAAATGGGAGATTGTTCATGAAAATAAACCGATGTGGAATGGCAAGGAAATATATGGTGTTGAGCTGCAGCTTTTCATGCAATATTTGCTTTGGTGAGCGGCCAAATTCTCGGTGCTCGGTGAAAAGACAGAAAAGCAATGACATGTTTTGACTTTGCCGAAAAAACAAAACCTCGCAATTCATTGTCCCAGATCACTCACTTTCTTGGTTACCTCAAAACATGGTACATGGTCCAGAAGAAGGGTAAGCATGTGACGTCCCACATCGGTTATTTGCTAGCATTGGTCCAGAATATTTCCGCTCTGGCTTAGGCGTGGTATGATGGTTTGTGGCAAAATATCCCGTCCTTCTTTTGGCGGCGGATATTTGTCAGTAAGTTGGCCCTTTTGGTCTAAATTCGGACTTGCCGCACACGTGGATGAGAAGGGGGGAAAATAGAGCCCAAATAACATTTTCGTCCAGTATGAGTCAATGATTGTAAAATCGGGACAAGCTGGTTGGAGCTACCCCCAAAAAAGCTGTCACGGAGGGGGGGTTAACGGTGCACAATGTCATCTCGACGATATAATTTGACCCCATCATATCCGGATGATGGTTGCCAATGGGTTGTTGCTTACCTAAATCCAAGAACCAAAGTCCCCCCACCCTCTCTGTCCTGTCTGCTGTGGGGTTTAGGGTAGTGGTTCTCGCAACCCAGTTTGTGAGCCGCCACCAATGAAGCAACACGAAATGATAATAAGAGTAAAATACACGCAAATTCGGGTGAGGGGAATGTAGGTCGGTGTCTTGGAGCATCATCTGTGTCGCTTTCCCCTCCTTGATGACTTTTTTTCTTGTCCATCATCTCGCAGGGCAGATGAGAAGCTTGTTATGCCCGGCTAACATCGGTAGGGTTGGGCACTGTCAGCACTCTAGCCAGCCCCAGCGGACCCCTTTCCCTGGCTGGTCGGTATGACGCCACGTGCAGATCGAGACAGGTACAGAAACGGCAAGAAGCCGGCTCCGCCTTCCGGGACAACTTGTCCCTCACCCTAGCTTGGAAGGAACATTGAACATTGCTGTCAACACTCAGATTACCGACACCAGCCGCCCCAGTCACCACCGCCCCTATGGTTCGCCCAACTCGATACCGATAGCTCTCCCAATCCCACTACATTCCTTTTTTTTCTTTTCCGCCCAGCCAACAACCCCCCCCACGCCAGTCGCTGCATACCAGCTGCCAATGCGATGACGGCTGCTGCCCGCTTGACGTTTCTAAACCCCCGTTTGATGCGCGCCGTTCGGGCGGGGGGTCCATCTCGCGCCTCCGTCGGTCTGGCCCGACACCGGGGGACCTTTGCCCGCAGGCGAGGCAAAGCTGTCGAGCCCTCTCAATTGCACGGGACGAAGGCAAACGAGACAGCTCCATTGCCGAACGTCATCGAGGCCGCTGCACCTTCGACGGTCGCCGCCCCTGACCAGAGCTCCGCCCAGCAAACGACCCAATCCTCCGATTCCGGCTCAATCGTCGACGACGCAGATTCCAATGTCAATGCCAATGCCAATGCCAATGCTGACGCCAATGCCAACGCCAATGCCAACGACTCTGAAGAGCCCAAACCTAGCCCCAGCGAGACGACCGAAAAACCCTCCTCGTCGCCAGAGGAAGAACAGACTTCCAGGGTAGAGCGAGCTCGACTTGCGCGGGAGGAGGCTAAGCAGAGCGGGCCGCTCGAGGCGGTCCTCCACATGCAGCCTCCAGAGAACATGGCCAAACCGAGTCCTACCCTGTCGCCCCGACCTTATGTTCACCATTTCGATACATACTCGCTTGTTAAGCACCTCCAGGATGGAGGGTACACACTAGAACAGGCTACGATGGCGATGAAAGCTATTCGCGCTGCCCTTGCACAGAACCTACAAGTTGCACAGTCAACTCTTGTTAGCAAAAGCGACGTAGAGAATGTGAGATACAATGTGCTGAGATTGATCACGATGCAACAGAAAACTGACCAAAGCTGTAGGAAACCTATCTCTTCAAAGCTGCCTGTTCAGAGCTGGCCACCGAAATAAAGAACAATCGAAGACTTGAAGAAGAGCAACTCAGACAGCAGAGGACACACCTACAACACGAAGTGGACATATTGAACCAGTCGCTTAACCAAGAGCTGCTGACACTCAACGACAATGTCCGGGGTATGTTCAATGACCGAAAAATGGTAGTTCGAGAGGAGCAAAAGGCGGCAGAAAGTGCAGTGAGTAATTGCCGTGTTTGATGATGATGACATGGTGAATCTAATCGGATCTAGGTCCAACAAATCAACTACAAGATTAGTATCATGCTTAGCAGTGATGCTAAATCAGACATTGAAGAAGTTCGGTGGATTCTTATTCGAAGATCCGTTCTGGGTATCCTTTTCATGGCTGTGCTCACCTTGGGTACTCTACGATATGCCACATATGTGAGCCATGAGAGACAGAAGGAAGCAGACAGGAAGAGGAAAGAGGAGGAAGAGATACGACGAGATGGTGGAAAGAAAGATCACAGCATGGACGCCGACGCAGCCGCAATTCTGGCAGCCAACTGAACTGGCACGAGATCATGACAGTTTTCCTTTTTTCTTGATTCCGATACCCTGTAGACTTTTCTTGGGATGGGACATAGTGCTGGTGCTGCTGTGCACACGCAATGGGCAGACCGGGAGTGTGGATCTCTGGGTTAATAGTACATATGAGGGCCCAGCCTCTTGAGATGCAAAAGTGGGAGGTTGACTGATACCAAAAGACGTGGAGATGAAAACACAAGGACATATAGACATGGGCTTAGCCAAGCCAATTTCCTAGATTTTGAACAACGCCTATAGACGAAATACTAAACTTATGACTAGAATACATAATAATCATGACCATGGCCTCTGGGGTATCTGACCCCTGTGAAAATCTGATGGATCCTGACCCCGATCCCCTCTATCAGCTCTATCGGGGATGTCTATGTCATAGCTGCAAGGTGCAAGCCACAGCCGCCAACCGACAACTACCCCTCGCAGCGTCACGAGGCACGTGCGATAAGATACCCCACGCGCCGCCCATCAACGTCGCGTTTCGCGCTGAACACCACCACGAGCAGTACATCACCACCTATATCCAGAGGCCCTCTGTCGTGCCCTTTCCCCTCCCCCGCCCCTCGACAATGGCGCCCCAATCGCAAAGCGAAAACCCGCCCGCGGCGAACCCCCCGGCGGAGCAGACGGGACCCGACGACGCCAGCAACGACGCCGCGCAAAACAATGTCGCCAACAGCAACGGCGAACAACCCACCGCCTCTTCCTCCGCCGCCGCCCCGGCCGCCGACGAGCAGTCCCCCGCGCCGCCCGCCTCGCCGCCGCTGCCGGAGCGTCACACGCCCGTGGCGCCGGGCCCCCGTGCGTCTCGTCTGCAGGAGCTCTACGCGCAGCGCCTGAAGCGCACCATGGCCAAGCTGGCGTGGGGCAACTTTGCCGGCTGCTACCCGACAGTGTCCAAGAAGGCCGAGAACGTGCTGAAGCAGGTGCAGGGGCAGATGGTGGACAAGCTGAGCGAGAAGTGCGAGGTGAGCTTTTTTTTTTTTTTTTGGTCCCCGCGACCTCTTTTCTCGAGAGAAGAGAGGATTCAATTAGGATTTCCTCGTTTGGGAGGTTGGAGGGGGGGGATCATCCTGCACAGCGGTGTGCTCCAAGATGTGCAATTGTGTGGGATGAGCGGGCCTCAAGAACCCAATAGACCTTTTATGGGAGAATCTCAATGCTGACCATTGGGGCTGTTATGACGCCAACAGAAAGAATTTGAAAACATCATGGTGGCAAGACAAGTCGTTCCCAAACTAAACGACCTCGAGGGACTCATCCACGACGCGGCGCGCCGGCGTGCCGAAGCGACATCTTCAGAAACAGCTCCAGCTACAACACCAACACCGTACGTTACCAGCTTCTTCTTTACCCCCTTCCCCCTTCCCCCTTTTTGGTTTTAAAATTTCACCCAAAAAAAAAAAAAGAATTATACATACTGACACCTCCCGGACAGTCCTCACCTCCTACCCCCCGACGCCATCCTCTCCGCCCACCTGCACCCGGCCCTAGCCGCCCACCAGTCCCAGCTCAACGCCCGCCTGCAGACGACGCAGTCGCAAAATGCGCTGCTCTACGACGAGGTCCTCCGCCAGCGCGAGGAGATATCCGCCCTCCTGGACCGCCTCGACGCCGTCGTCGCAGACGTTCGCGGCGCAAACGACGCCCTGAGACCCATTGCCAACGACCTCGCCGCCGAGACGAGGGAAGGTCTCGCAGCTGTAGAGGCCGCTGGGGTGCCGAGGCCGTGACGTGGTTCTTCCACGACGGTTGATATAGTTTTACTGTACGATTCTCGGGTGGCTCGGAAGCCGGGATTGCGATGCGATGATCTCCCGAGTCGGAAGGCTTGGCTTGGAAAATGGACCGGAAATGTTGATGATACCACTTTGTTTTTTGTTTAACGAGACCATACTCTGATGATCTAAAATCACTTGCCAAGAGGTCTGGCGTAATATCACATGATTAGCATAGAACTTTAAACCAAAGGTGTTCTTGTTGCTTGGGCTTTCCATTCGTTCGTTCCTATGTACAAGCAATGCCAAGCATGCCAAGATGTTGATAGATACAAAAACGAAACTTGGAGGGGGGGTGAACCTTGTGCCCCCCTCAAACACACGCCGTCCATTTGAAACAAGTATTCGAATAAAGACTAAAAAAAAAACGAAAGAGAACTCGTAAACTCCGGCCCATGTACCCCGGATTCCGTGCCACCAAGGCTTATGCACCCCAAATGCGCCAGATATGCAAAATGCCAACCCAATCGGGAAATACTAGAAACAGCTGTCATGGCTCCTGTATGCAAATGTTGTATTCGTGAGAGTATTGTTGTGTTTTTTTCGGATGAAAGCGACATCACCAGATGTGCGTCTGAAAGGCAAAATATGGTGTGTTGGGCGTAATGTTGTGAGGGGTGTCATGATCCCGGTATAGTATGCGATGCGTGAATGCTGAATGATGTTGATGCGATTTCCTAGAATGGCTAATGGAATGTTGTAATGCTCCTAGAACCGTGATGGATGCCCCGTGGAGGAAATGGTGAATCGTTAATTCGTCCGTGTCGATAATCATCCGCCCCCGGGGGCCGTATAATTCTATATCCTCCTATTATCCGTATGAACAACTTGCCATGCTCCAAAGTAGTCGATTTCACCGTACTCTGGTGGCAGCACTCGGACCATACGGCCTGTCGTCCAGTCCACATACCACTGCTTGCCTTTGGAAATGATGTAGTTGGACTTGCGTGGGCTCCTGAAGAGCAGATTGCTGTAACATAGTTTGGCGTACAACATGTCGTGAGCTCTTGACCATCTATGCTCCGGAAACCATTTGCCTGAGCTGGGGTCTATTTCGAGGGCGGGGTACGACGAGGTGCTGAGACGGTGTACCGGCTCGATGCGGGGTGGAGGTGATGGGTGATAGTTTGATTCGGACCGTGCTTCTTCAGGCGCAGGCTCAGGCTCAGGTTGGGGTTCCGTGGGTGCATCAAGGGAGGCGCTGGATTCCCCGACCTCGATCATCGACGAAGTAGCTGCTTCACGCTGGTCTTGGGCCTCAAGTTCGGACAAGTCGAGCGTGGTAGGAGTTGGATCCTGGCCACGGAACCATCGAATACGTTGAACCCGGGGGATTGACATATCACGGGGAAAGTCTCGATCATCAAGAGGCGTGGCAACATCGATGGCTGCAAATAAAGCCTCAAGCCACTTGATGAAGGTGCTCAGCTCAACGCACGAAATTAAAAACTGGTCCGTCTCTGCGCGGACGCGAATGACATAGCGACGCCTACATGGGGGGTACCATCATGTCAGCGAACGACTCTTATGTGATGGTCATGAGTGATTATTAGTATGTGAGCTGACTTACTTCTTATAGTCGGCAGCAATACCAGCGTCGGCATATAATAGACTGTAAGACTTTTCGAGCTTGCCCTTTTTTATCCAAGGCGGGTTGTCGGGATCAATCGATGGACCGTCATCACGGTTTCTCCCCCAGCTCCATGCCTTCTTGACTTCGTGAATGTTGAGTGCTGTTCCTTGGAGCGTGACATATACGTTGCGCCACTGGCGATCCTCGGCCCTTTTTGTGGTGTTTTCGATCTCATGCTTCTTGCAAAACACACCCTCCAGAGCTATGGATGTGTTGTATTCTGGCAACTGTTCACCTCCCTCTGCTAGACTGACATACGAATGGCGTTTTTTGGTACCGCCCCCACCAGTCGCAGCTTCCTTCCCCTTGCCGGAGGTCTTCTCATGATCCAAGGCAGAGGGCGCGGGCGGATCGCGCTGGTACGGAGGCGGTAGTGAAGGACGGCGAGGGCCCGTCATGATTTTCCGATAGCGCATGTCCTCTTCCATCGATACACGCCGCCTCTCAGGCGGCGATGAAGTTGTGGTCGGTGATGGTCCATGGTCCTCGGCCGGGACCCTGCGGGGGTCCATGGGGGATTGTGAGACTTATATATAAGAGGGCCTCTCTTGAGTCTGGAGACTGGTTTGAAGCGGTGCGGAAAGTACGGGAAGAGTCAAAGGGATCTGGGGGGGTGCGACTCAAGGGACCGTTGCCGCAGGAGTCTCCATAGAGTGCGGATAGCTAAGGAGAGTGATCATACCGACCCGCACTGGAGTGTGATGGTGGAGAGAGGTAGAGGAGCAAGCAAACGAGCGAGCCAACAGAGAAGCCAGGTCAATGAGACGACAGTCAGCGTGGAGCCAAAACGAGGGCCGTCCGTCATTCAAAGAAGGGCACCAGCACCGGGGCGTTGGGGGTAGCAGCCAGAAGGGGGGCGTGGGCCGAGCAGGACGACGACAGGTAACGCTGAACTGAACCAGTCGCAGTTGCTGCCGGTGCCGGGCACCTCAAGTGGGCGTTTGATGAGGAGAGAAGATGGGGATGGATGGGGGATAGAAGGGGCGTGGAACACGGCGGCTCTTTTGTTCGAAACCAGGATCGCAGGGTCAGGGCCACAACGACCAGACAGACGCAAGGACCGTAGACCAAGGGACCCACGTTGAGGCGCGGAACGAGGGGGGTGGAGAGCAAACGGAATTCCGTACAATGCTGGATCAAGTCTGGAGACTGGGGAAAAAGAGAGCAGACGATCCCGGGGCAAAATGCGGCAACTAGAGCATACGGGTGATGGTGTCTTGGGTGTGTGTATCTGGCTCCGCGGCGGCGGAAGTGGCGAGATCGGTTGGCCGAATGGTGGCGGCGGGTGCTTTGTTTCGTGTGTCTGGGCAATGTACTTTTTTAGTCTTTGCTCGCCCAAGACGGGATCCGATGCGATGGGCGCTGCTTGCCGGGGGATGGGTGCGAGCCGCACTCAAAAAGGTTGCAACATTGACATTGGCACTGGCACTGGCATTGGCATCGACATTGACGACCAGGGATTGAGGGACGGGCCTTGGTGTGTTATTTGTTGCGGCACGCGTATAGTACGTATCGTTTCGAGTTTGGGGGGTGAATCTTGGTACGCCGGGAAATGTGGCTGTCGATCAATCCCTTAACGGAAAGCCAAGTCTCGAAACTGGAGCGCGACCGGGCATGTACCGACGAGGATCCTGAGCGCGAGCAATGTATGAGGTTTTCGCGGGGAGAGAGAGAGAGTGGCACGCTTTCACGGGGCGGGAGAGAGGGAGAGAGAGGGTAGGTTGATGACCATGACCGCATTCGCCGAGTTGGGGCGATTGTGATAGGAGCAGATACGAAGGCGTGTGTGCACTATGATGCTGCACAACAGCAACTGAGGGCACCTTGAGAGACTTCGGATAATTTGTTCAAGGTAAGGTAGGGTGAGAATTGAGTTCGGATGTATTGACCCCGTGTGGGTTACAGGCGAAAAAGGAAGCCTTGTGCTATGCAGCCGAGTGCAGCACAGCTCAGTCGTTCTGAGGTGAGTGAGGCGAGAAGGAGGCAAGGCCAACAAGCGCAGCAGCACAGCAGTAGTCTGGCATGGCTTGACCTGGCAGGTCCGACCCCCGGCCCCATTCCCGCCAAAAGGTCCCCCGGGCGAGGTTCCACGGGCCCACAGAACCGCAGAGGGAAGCCAGGCCCCACCGGGGTGCACCACCGAGGAAGGGCCCTGCCAGGGCATGCCAGGGCACGCGTTGGGTCGGCCATGCCTTCTGGTGGTGCTGTGGGGAACAGGGCAAGACGAAAGGAAAGGGGTGCTCCGGGGGGCCATGAGGCAAAATACAGCGCCATTCCGAAACGAGTAGGTGAGCGCCTTAGACGGATGTTGCGGCACCGCTGACGGCACCGGGCATTTTTGACGCTGAACATTTTGCCCGAGATTGATTGATTGATTGGCATTGATTAACAACCATTACTCCCAGGGGAAAAAATCGGCGGTCATGCACCAGCACTCGCCCTTTGTCATCCTCAGTGGACAAGGTCCTCCTGGGTCCTCCTGGGGCCTCCTGGGTACCGTACACGTTCCCCATATAATTAGGTATTGGTGATATTCCGACGTGACTTGGGGGTTGGGCCATTTTTGGAACAAGGACGCGTCATTGCACAGCAGTCACTATTTCCGCGACGCATTTTTGCCGCAGCTCGTCCGGACCCTTTGTCGCGCTCTCGGCCGGGAGCCTCGACTTGGCACCGCCGAACGCTTCTTGGCCTCTAAAAATTTAAACATTGGACGCTGCAAGTCATCTGGCGGCGCTGGCCCTTGGTCTAGATCCTGAGTCGAACCTCTCTCGGAGCGGAGCGAAAATGGCGAAGTGCATTTCCGCCATCCACGAAGTAAAGGGAAAGAAAAAAAAAAAGCCCCGTGGAAGCCAAAAAAGACAAAACATTAGCCCATACTCGACACATGCAACGAACATCCCTTCGGTTGAGGGATCTGCAGCACACTGTATCGAATAATATCGACCTCATCTCCACCAAACACGAGCAGGGCACGCAGCACGCAGCATGAGGCACGCAGTACAGCACACACACGCCGGTCCGCAAGCTTTCCAAAGGTCCCGAGAGAGAATCTCTGACACACACACATGCACCATCGCCTGGACTGTGAATCGCTGATGACCAATAATCTTGTCACCAAGTCGTGTCGCATCTTTTCCAAGTCGCCCTCGCTCTCTCCGGGTACCCGACGAGGGCCCAAGCTGCTGGGTAAGGAACTTTTGCCGCAGCCCTTGGCACCTTTGAAAATCGGCCAACCCACACCCCCGGTTCCCCCAAAAGACCCAGCCAGTTGCGTGGAGTTCTCTGGCGAGCTATTACTGGTTTGGTATGTTAGCATATTCTGAACTGTTCTATCTTTTTTTCCTCTTGTCTCTGTCTCTCGGTTTCCCCACTTTCCGACTCTAGCTTCGCTCTCGCTTTTTTATTACTTATGACTTCAAGCACCATGATCCGTCACGAGCATGACTTATTACGAGTGCTTTCGGCAATGTGCCTTCGCCGCAGCGCGTGCGCCCCAGCCCGTACATAGCTTTGACGCCCTTCCTGTCCTGTAACATCCGTGCATGCACGTGCTCGCCCTTTGTCGCTGTCGCCCAAGTACAACCTCTGCGGGTTTGCTTTTTGCATCTCCCTGCGCTGCAAAAGGGCCCTCCCCCGCTCGCCCTTAAATCCGACGCATCGTGCATCCCGCCCCGTTGGCGTTTCGCGGCGCTATCGCTTGGCCTGGTTGGCGAACCGCATGCTAGGGGCTGACAGTTTTGTGCCAAAGTGAAAAGGCCCTGAAAGAGGGATTCATTTCCGTCTCTTCCCCGAGAAGCTAGTTCTCAGCAATTAATATTAATAGAGAAAAGAATCACGCTAGAGTCAACAAAAGGTCTCTCCGTCTTACGGCTACTACGTACTAAACTAATTCCTATTTTGCGGACGAAACTGCCGTCGACGCTTGGGTGCCCTCCATGCCGGCGTCCATCCGCGATTATCAACTCGGATGCAACCCTCCACTTGGTTGTCCCCCCCGGACCACCACGCCTGGTTTATAAAAAAAAAAAAAAAGGGCGTGATTGATTATCCGCATGGCCCGCGCGGGTGCGTTGGACCTTGGCCGATGATGCATCGTTGACGGGAGGGTTGACTAAAAAAAACCTCCGCATCGTTGCACAACATGACTCTTGGCCTCCACGATTCATCATCGAGAACCATGGTTAAAAAACATCCTTGTTCACTTGACATCGGTCCGTCGCTACACACCGCACATACACACACCTCTTCCCACTTTCCAATTGCTACCCATCCATGTGTGCATCCCAGGCTGCGTAGACCAGTCAGCTTGATTTCCCATGCGCTCGACGATCGTTGGCAACTAGCCATCGAGGCCGTCCAGTAAGGAAGCCATCACAACGCCATGCTGCTTAGATGCCGATCGCTATCCCCCATCTCCCGTCTCCCACCACCTTTTGTTTACCGCTGTGACCGCCCATCATCGCAAACCCCATGTCGCCATTAACAAGGAGGATCACCCGGGTTTAGAGTGCCTCGTGGCTGCGCCCGCCCCCCGTTTCCTAAATTTTCTACATACTCTTCGGGGGGGGGGTTAGCCTCCTTTCGCTCCGAACCGATCTTGAATCTTCTGGCCCTCCCTTCCCCCCGGATCTTCGGCAAACGGAAAATTGAGCAATATTATTCGTCGTCTGACTCACTCGCTACACGAGATTCGCTGGAGAATGGGTCTTGTTCTTGTTCCCTCTCTCCGCACACCAAAAAAAAAAAAAACCAAGCTGAAGGTTGAGGACTGGGTCCCAAAAGTCGCCCCGAATACCATGCACCATGCCCTACCATTTTTGCTACTTTGAGAAGGTCGTAGCGGAACTTTTTTTTTCTTGGTTCCCATCTCTAATTATGTTGTTTATTTATTATTTTTATTTTATTTTATTTCGGTGCCTTTACCTTCCCTCCCCCCCCCCTTCCCCGGGGGTGTGGGTACGTTCACCCCCTCCGAGAACCCCGTCCACGCCGGGACCAAGAAGCTCTCCCGACCATCCGACCCGCCGGGACGACAACCGGGCCAAACGAAGCCTCAATTTCGTATTCTCTGGCGCAAAAGTTCTTGCTTGGCTCTCTCTAGGCTCACCGACAGCGCGTTTGAGTTGGCGAGCGAGTTGCGGCCGACTAACTGCAGCAGCAAACCCAACCGTTCGACGTTCCAACCTTCCCGCTAAGCAACCAACCGAGTTCCGGAGCCCTGGAAGGGGGTTGTTGCTGTCGTCTATCCCGGTTTCGTCTTGTCATGATTATGGAGCATGAACTGATCCGCCTTCTGAGGTGCCATGGATCAACCCCCTTCACCTTCTGGTTAAGCTCATCTATCCGGGTCCAGTGTTGTACTGTCACAGGCGAGCTCTTCATGGCTCCATCAGGCTCGGCTGGTTTCATCATGACACATTGTGTTGCATAATTCTTAATTTCTTCATTCAACCTTGTTGGTATCAGTTTTGCCCAACTATTCCTCACTCCCCCGCCCAACTCCCCTTAGACCAGAAACGCTGATGATTATTTTTGTTTTGCAACAGTAGAACGTACAGATATGGTCCCTTCCGCCCTGCTTCCAGCTAGGCCCGTCCATATTCTCTCGTCATCCTGAGTTCCCTATGTCCATGTTCCCGTCCGTCATCACATCCTCCGCCCTTTGTGTGCACCATCCGACTCCAGTCTCTATTCCCCGTCCCCTATTGCTTTTTGTGTGAAAATATACACGACCATTAGGTGTAAGAATGACGCCGAAATCCGAGCTCCCAGCCAAGGACCTTTTTACTTTTCCCTTTTTTGCTGAATCCTTGAGCCAAATCGTTGGTCGGGGAGGATTAGATGCAGATGCAGCGCGCAAAGCAGCGAAAACTGAAAACGAAAATCGAACAATTATGACTCCGGCTCCAACTCCGACTAACCCTCCAAAGGGAATGCCCAACTCCGCTCCTCCCTAGCCTCCAGATAACCCTCCCTAATTTGTTTGAGTATTTGTGTTTGGTTTTCGTAGCCATGTCAACGGATGGACATGGCTGGTAGTCATCGTTGTGATGACTAATTCATATAGTTTCTTTCCTCCGCCGTGTCAGCACACTCTCTCGTCTGGGACTTTCGAGAGCTGACTCTACCGCCAACCGAGTGTGAGCGGTATTATAGGTTAATTGCTTTAGGCATTGTTGGCCTGGGCGCCGCCACGGCCTCGAGCGGCACCACCACGGCCACGGTTCTGGCCAGAGAAGTTGCCACGGGGACCCTGGCTGCCAGATCGGTTACCATCGAAGCCGCCACGGCCACGGCCAGGGGCACCACCACGGCCGGATCCGTAGCTGCTGCCTCCGTAGGCGTTGGCCTTGGGTCGGCGAGGCTCAACGACAATGTTCTCGCCGTTGACAATGTGGGGGTTGGCAGCAACAGCGGCCTGGTAACCCTCAGTGGTCTTGTACTCGACGAAAGCGCAGTTCTGCGTCATTGTTAGCAGTGATACCTGTGATGTCCTTTTCGCTACGTACCTTCTGGCGGTTGATGTCAAAGTAGGTCAACTCGCCGTGAGCAGCAAGGGCAGCACGGAGCTCAGCATCCTGGACCTTCTCTGTCACATACTTAACGTATCCAAGAGTTCCCTCCTTCTCAGTAGGGGCGTTTGAGATGGACTGGGGACGGGCCTGTCGCTTAGAGTCGGAACCGGCGGTTTGCCAGCCAGCGTTGTCCTTGGCAGGGGCCTCAGCGGGAGTGGAAGCGGCCGGGGCGGCAGCAGCAGCAGCAGCAGCAGCAGCGGGTTGCGAGGTGGGAGCAGGGGGAGCGGGAGCACGGTTCTGGGCGGGCACAGGAGGAGTGGGAGTCTTAGCAAGAGGGACCACGGGCTTGGGACCGGCAGCAGCAGCAGCACGGCTGGCCCAGGTCATAGGCTTGGGAGGTCCAGCAGGCTCTGCAGGAGGGGCGGCGACAGGCTTGGCCACGGGAGTAGGGGTGGGGTCCTTGGGCTTCTCAGGCACCTTGGCGTCTTCCTCAGCAAGTTCCTTAGCAGTGGACTCGGCGTCAACGGCCGGGACCTCAGCCTTGGGCTCGGGGGCCTTAACCTCCTCGGGGGCGGATTCAGTGGAACTGCCGTTCAGGGCACTATCCTTGGAAGCAGCCTCCTCGAGCTTCTCATCGACAACGGTAGTGTCGAGCTCGACGGGTTCCTCCTGGGCCTCCTCGACGGGCTCGGCGGCCTCAACCTCGGCGGGAACCTCGGGCTCAGCGGCAGCCTCGGGCTCCTCAACAGTCTCTTCGGCAACAGGTGCGGGCTCGTCGTCGTTCTCCTCATCAATGTATCGCAAGATGTCGTTGAGGACGAAATAACCGGAGGGTTGTTGCGCAAGAACGAAGGTCTGGACAAACTTCTTGGGTTCGCCAGCCTTGTTGGATGTCTCGCCGATAACTTGAATGACAATGTTGTCAAATGAGGCCTGGGAGTCGACGTTGGATACGCGGACCTTGCAATCCTGGAAGTCAAGAGCCTTGATGCGGTCCTGGATAGCCTATACCAGGTATGAGCGGTTAGTTGAATGGGTCACGAGTTGATATCAGAGAGTGGGTGCAATGTACCTGTCGACCAACTGAGACGTTGGCGACCTCAGCCTCTAGACCGTAGACGAATTGCGAACGCTTGCCGTAAAATAGCTACGAAAAAAGGGTCAGTATGTCAAGATTGGCACATGAAGAGGGGGGATATCGCATACGTGAAGCTTCTCGGGGGACTTGCTCAGAGTGGTGTAGTATTGCTCGACAAAGTACCAGCCAACCTCATCCTTGGAGAGGTTGTTGTTGGCGGCAGGTGTGGCGGCGGCATCGGCGTTGGCGACGGGGGCGGGAGGAGCTGCATCGTGTTGGCTGGGGGAGTTCAGATAGTGGCATTGAGGGGTTGAAGTTACCGTTGGAGGCCATGATGGCTGATGTGTGGAGCTGGAGAATCTAGGCGACGTCGACGAGGGTGGTTCCGGAGCTAAAATTGGGGCAGATGTGCGAACGCAGTGAGGGGGAGCGGTCGCGGGAAAACGTCGTCGGCGGGATAAGGAGGGACAGGATAAAAAGGGAAGCTCAAGAGTCTCCTAGCAAATGTCGAGAGATGATATGAGGATTCCGGTCGGGTTGTGGCGTCGCAGAGGGAGAGAGGCCCGATGGCAAGAATCGGAGACGAGAGACCGGGTTTGGCGAGTGGGAGGGGCGACCAAAGGTGGCGGGATCGGAAGGGAAGTATGGGCCGGAACAAAGAAAAACCTCGATGCGACGGAGAAGACGATGAAGGATGGGAGATGAAGATGGGAAGAATGGGAAGATGGAGGAGGGAGAGGGAGGATAAAGGCGGTTGTTTGAGAGGTCTCGGCGTTTGTGGTGCTTTGTGTGTGAAGGTGTGAAAAATACCACACGCACAACAGGGATTAGTTTCTGGCATTTCGGCGCGAGGGACATATGGTCCGTGCGCGAGACCCTCGACTTATACCGGCTTAGGTAGCTACAGCTATAGCTATATAACTCAAATCAGAGCCGTGGTTTTTGGTTGGAAATGCCGTCCACCAGCTTGGCCGCCGACTGCGCGCAGCCGAACGAGGTCTGGTATCCTGCACCGCCGTGCCCGTAGTTGTGCACCACCCATGTCCCATTGATTTTCTCCCTCTCGATCCGTGGCCCGCCGTCTCTGACGGGTCGCAGCCCCACGCCATGTCGGATCACGTCGAGGTGCTCAACGCCTCGTCCGTTGGTTAACTGCGGGCAAGCCTTGATGCACCGGCTCATGATCCTGCTTGCCAGATTGGGATCTGGCTGTGACTCCCAATTGTCTTTTTGATAGCATCCCCCCAATATGGTGCCTCCGCCGGCAGCTCGAGCCATGACGTACATAGCCTCGTCTGGCCCGTCATCTGTACCGGAAACGGACACCATTCCATCTACCTCGTTCCTGACGACAACCACCTGGGCCCTGGCTGGGTATACCAGGCTGTCTGCAACCCCTCCAAGACTCCTGGACGCTAGTCCAGTGCAGTTTACGACGACGTCCGCTTTTTTGCCGCTGTGGTGGACGCCCTGGGCTGCAGCGTCGGCGATGTGTGATAGATTGGCACGCCTGAACACCACACCATTCTGGATACACTGCGAGACTAGCCAGGGCAGATATATGGCTGTGTTGATACAGACAGATGTAAAGCTTCGTCCGCTATCCGCATCGGGGTGAAGCTCTTCCTTAGGGACATGTCGGAACTGCTCGACTTGTTAGTTGACGTTTTCTTGAGATGTAAACATGAGATCTGTTTAACTGACATCGGGAAGCAATGATTTCCACCAAGGGTTGTCTGAGAGAAGCTCTGAAAACCACGTAGCTGTGGCTGTTCCGACATCCTTCTTTCTGTTGTAAATGGTTGCCTCTGAGTGGCGTTAGTAACTAAGTCATATACTCCGAAGTAGGTGCGGGGGCTTGTACTCTGGAAACAAATCCCAGCCTCTGGTTGCTTTTTCGTGATTTCTTCTAAAGCGATCCAAGTGCGTCGTTCCCATTCCGCAGCCTCCGTACCGCCAACGGAGAAACTCGGCCACTGTTAGTTTTGCAGTTTTGGAGGGATGAAACGGGCAAAAGAATATACGGCATAAAGCAGGCACCAGCGAGAGGAGACGCATATTCGATATCATAGTCTCCCGGCATGTGTTTTGCAACAACTGTGACTTTGTATTGAGGGTTTCTGGACAAAAGCAACGCAGTAGTGAGGCCTGTGATATTGCATTGAGTGAGGTGGTCTTTGTTTCCCTCTTCGTTTATCACCAACCTGTTACACCCGCCCTGTGAAGATATCATCAGCAGTTGCAGAGCCAAGATGGCCACAATGACAAACGTCCTTACCCAACGACGACAATTCTCTGTTCTTCCATGATGGTTTATTTTCTTTCAAATAATTATATTTCAAACGGAACAATTCGAAAAGCAGTCTTATTTCAGTATTATAATATGGTCAGCCAGCTGTAAGCACATGTCCCCTCTTTAAATGCCGTCCGGTTATCTCCTATCTTAGAAAGGCGACATCGGCTCCTCGTGGTCGGCGCACTCTCTGGCTCCGAAGCGTGCCCCAATCAGAAACAAGCGCCAATAGCCAATAAGTCGCCGGCTGACGGGTGCTACCCACGTCGAGTGATGATGATATTTTCCCGCGGAACCGAGGCGGGATGCCCCGAAGCGAGCCACCACGAACCGACAGTCTGGTGGGTCGGGCGTTGCTGGGCATATGCACTTTCACCCCGCACTCTTTTCGTCGCTGCCATGGCCATTGTGTGCGCCAAGACGGGTTTTCTTGGCTAAGAGCAAGAACCCTAAATGATAGGACGGTAAAAAATTGAGGGTGTACATGGACGCATGGCGCATGATGGGGGCATCGCTTGGGGCTTTTGGTTTGGAACGTCTGTCTGCTTGGAAACTAGACGAGGCTCAGTGCCAACCCTGGCTTGCCAAATCTCATTACCACAACTACAGCCCAAAGTACAATTAAGAGTATCCTCCATGAACCTCCTTGGTGCTCAAGCTAGCACCGCTCTTCTTGGCCTCCATCAGCTTTGTTAGGGCAACTACCAAGCCATCTGCCGCATCTTGCGATGTCTGGTGATGGAACACCAATCTCCCATTAGGGAACACACCCAGCTTCTGCTCCGTGCAGTACTCCACAAAGGCGGCCGGGGGGATGTCAACCGCCTCCAGATCTATAAGGATCATGTTCGTCTGCACCGGTAGCGCGAATTTGTAGCCTAGATTTTCAATCTTCGCCGCCGTAGCCCTGGTCAACGCATGCACCTGTGGAAGCCGGGGCACGCTGTATTCTAGCGCTGCATGCGCCGCTGCAGCCATCATTCCGGGCTGTCTCGTGCCGCCGCCAAACATCTTGCGGTACCACTTGGCTCGCTCGATAAACTGCTTGCTGCCCAGGATGACGCTGCCCATGGGCGCCCCGAGGCCTTTGGCGAGGCAGATGGACATGCTGTCAAAACAGGCTGCATAATCCCTAAGGCTGACGCCCT
This sequence comes from Calonectria multiphialidica, assembly GCA_020623665.1. NCBI lineage: Eukaryota > Fungi > Ascomycota > Sordariomycetes > Hypocreales > Nectriaceae > Calonectria > Calonectria multiphialidica. The sequence continues at coordinate 82,751 of JAHVYC010000060.1, read as the reverse complement.
CGCCAGCGACACCGTCAAAGACACGGGCAGCATCCAGGTGCATGGCAATGGGCTTCTGCCCTTCCGGAACTGGGAATGACCGAACAAACTGGGAGATGGCTTGGGCATCGGCGAGTGGCAGGATGGTGCCGCTCAGGGTGTTTTCCAGGGCAACAACACGTGTTGGTGGGAAATGGACTGGGCGAACGTATGATTAGCGAGCCTAAATGATAAGATGATGAGTAGGCTTACTGTTCCCATCCGCAATCATGTTGGCCTTTACATCTTCCAACGTCAAGTGGACACCGTTCTTCGGGTGCACCGTTGTGACGGAGGCCTGGGACATGACAGGGAGGGCACCCGACTCCCAGCAATGGACATGAGCTCGGTGGTCGAGCAGAACTGTGTGTGGCGGTTGGGTGAGATGAGTACGCAGGCAGACCTGGTTGCCCTGAGTGCCGGATACGACCCAAAGAGCAGCTTCCTTGCCGGTCAACTCGACGAGCTTAGCCTCAAGAGCTTTGACGCAAGGGTCGCCGTCATCATCGTAAATATCATCTTTGACACTAGCCTCCAAGATGGCCTATACAACAACACTCAGCGGGCCAGTTCTGCAACAAATCCAAGAGGCTTCCTTTGATATACCTGCATCATGGTCTCTGTTGGCACCGTAACGACATCGGAACGAAAGTCTCGCGAGGCCTTCTCAGCCGCCGCTGACCATTTGGCCTTGATGGCGGGCGCAAAGACGGTCTCATTGGATGTTGTGACGGTCATGATCGAATTGAAGGATGGTAGAAGCTACCGGGTCCGAGGACAAAAAGTGGCAGTCTAAAGAGACACCGCAAGTCTATAAAGCTATTTAAATGGACCCTTCTCAAACTCAAGGCTTGGAAGGATTCCCGAGAACCGGATGCCAACTAGCCCACTTGCGACTGAAAGCCAGACTCGAGCTAACGCGGCCCACGCCATATTGGCATCTCTCGTCCTGCCTGTGACATTCGGGCTCCACCATTGGCCATATACAGAAGGCCGTTGTTTGCCGGCTCGTGAATATTCAGAAGCATCGAACTAGATCGACAGCCAGATGGAGGGGTTTCCCGCGGGAAATGCCCCGCTCCTGATTAGCGCCGTTGGCTGCTGTATGATGGACATTGAGATAACGGTGGGGGAAGTCCGACATTCGGCCCTTGTTTTGAGGCCGACTAAAGGAAAATCCTATCGTCCAGAAACGGAAAGTGTTTCCTTAGAATTAAAAATCGCATTTTCATAGCAATTGGACTTTTACGCCGGAATTTCCAGCACACATTAAAGCCAGTGGGTGGGTCTGGGTGTTGCTACATAAAGGACCAGCATCAATGGATCATCAGTGAGCATGACAACGAAATACTTGATACTTGCAAACAAAGTGCTGGTAGGCTAAGAAGGAACTAATGCTGTTGTATGTGCAAGATAGGCATGCCGTTTCCGTGTGATCTACGTCGGAATTAAGGTTCTGATAATAGCCTGGGTGGCTACCATTGGCAGTTTCCAGGGCCGTGAGGCCAAGGTGGTTCTGGTTTCGCTTGCCGTAGATCGAAATACCAGGCCAGGATTCGCGGCCGATGTCCAGCGCTTGAAAGTTTTGCTCACGAGACAATAATGTGCTCTTGTTGAGAATGATGTAGGCGATTAATAGACTGCCCGAGCTGCCAAGTTGGTCCATGCCCTAAAGCTCTTTCGTGATGACGAACGAGTAATCCACCTCCGAGATGGTGAATCTAATGATTCTACCGAAGGCAACGATGGAGATTGCGATAACAATGGCGGCTCTAGTTTAAACAAGCCTCCCACTTGGGGCGACCAAACAATAGATTTTGATGCCTGATGAAGGTGTTTTGAACAAGAATTCGGATTTAGAAGCTAGTTTAGTGAATTGTATTAACCAATAACTGAGAAATCACTGACCTTGACTATTGATGGTCATATTTACAAGCTAAATGCATCCTTCGAGCACTCCCAGACTATGTTCGTGATATTATTAAATGTAAGCTTGGTAGGTATAATAAAATTTCTCTATTTCCTATTGGTGTAAATGGCTGATGTCTAATAGTCGTCCTGAGCCTGTCTTTATGTTGATGGCGGTGCCCTCAAATCAGCTAGCTATTGCAAGCTGCAGTCGACGGTGGTTGCAAGCCCGGTCGGTCGGGTTAGCTGGCCTTGCAATTGCCGCCTAGAATAGCTATATCACCAAATAGCTATATTTTACTCAATTTAGTACATATATTGCTCTCGTAAATGGAGGCATCTAGGGCGTGCGTGGCAAAACGCACATGTGCACATATGCATTTACACTTTGAGCATGCTGGTCAAAAGTTCCGAGGATGATTCCGTGTTTATTATAATAAGAATTATTAATTAATTAATAAATAAAATAAAATAAATACAAATGACATGTCTAATTATTTATATGATCTTCTTTAGTACTCTTATAAATTATTCACATTTTCTTTTATCAGGTAAATATAGTGAGTATCAGCCCAAAGAGTAGGCAACTCCTTGGAACTTTCGCCGACCCACTCCCCTCACCAGCGTCGTTAGGCGGTGTGGGCCGGTTCTGATAGGGTTCACTGCACCTTATTGGCAAAAAGAAAAGGAATTCGATGGCCGAGCGACAAAAAAACATACAACAGCGAGGATTCCCCGGTCGTCACCGACCCGAGTACTAATTCACCGCTTCTCAGCTTGACTATGGGAGAGCGGACGGGATCCCGTATTTTCTGAGAGCTATGGTCGTATGTGGTCGGAGTGCGAGGTCAACCGGCTCATGAATGCACCCGCCGGCCCCTGTGGAGGTTTCACCAGTATCCACGAGTGCCTCAATCTTGTAGTAAGTCAAACGTAATCAAACCGAAACAATAAAGGCCAGCCAAAGGTGTTTGGGCACCACTTTTACCATCTTGTCACCTTTTGGCTTAGACACGTTTGTGAGAATTTCTGGTTAAATTCACTGCTTTTCTTTAAACTGGCTATGGATATTTATATCGCCATTGCGTTAGTCTGAAGCCCCCAACTCTAACTGTTATATGAGAGGAAATGATTCAAGGCATAGACATACAGACTGACAGCTATCTATGACATATCCGGAGGAAGGAATTCTCTGCAAATTGCCACCTCTTTCAGGTAAAAATTTCTGTCGAGTGTCACCCAGCTCTAATTATAATTATCAGTGGTGAGTTCGGGCTCCTCAACGCACCAATTATTAAGCAACAACACTGACAATTTGATGAGGGCGAATTATGGCTGTTTATTAGGGCTCTATTAGACATGAGGCGGAGAATCTGTTGCGCGCTAGTCTGGTTGCTGTCTCTTCCTCCATGCGACCCACGTCTTGTCTAATAGCATATGGTAGACATTGCGCTTCTCCTATGTCGAGAACCTATTTTATCAAAAGAAAACAAGACCACGGTACATGCATTTGAAATATATAATACACAAAACAAGGTACAACGAATGAAGAGAATAAGAAGAAAGGAGTCGCGATGTTGCCGTCGACCCGTTACAGATTTCTGACCCTGAGGTACCGTTAGGCTACTTCACCAATTGAGTAGGTACTTGATACTGCAAATTCCCTCGTGTCCATAACCAGAAATTGCAAACTCTGATCCGATCTCAATGCTAAGCGACAGCCAAGATGCCAACGGCGCAGCGCCAATCTGATGCGCGGTGAAGCCAATCCATTCCGGGACCCGCTTTTATTCTGAGGAACGACCCCGCTACTCGACCATTGGCCTGCCTCGATTTTTTTCTCTAATCTTATCGGAGCACAAAATTTGGTTTCTCGACTTTTCGTCCTTCTTCTCCTCGCGCCGTGTTGTCGATTTTTCCTCCCCACGCCCGCCGGTTCCTCTGATTGACCAGGATACACACATATCCAAGATCGGAATCACTCGGTAGAAAAGGATTCGCCCTCGTCCGAACCGGAAAAAAGAAAAGAAAGGGTCCAAGCAGAGTTTCGGAGACAGCAATTCTTCAAGATGCCCAAGTCCAAGCGCAGCAAGGTCGTCCACCTCAGCCAGGTCGACAAGAAGACCCGCGAGGACAAGGACAAGCTCTTCCAGAGCATTCGCGACACCGTTCCCGAGTACCAGACATGCCTCGTCTTCAGCGTCGACAACATGCGCAACAGCTACCTCAAGGACGTCAGGCGCGAGCTGTCCGACTGCCGGTATGTCTCTTTTTTTTCTTCTTTCTTTTTTCCTTTCCCTTCTTGATGCTTTGCATCTGTCCGTACCAGAGTGAGAAGTAGAAACTAATGCCCAATCCTTTTGCTACAGAATCTTCTTTGGAAAGACCAAGCTCATGGCCAAGGCCCTCGGCCAGACTCCCGCTGAGGCCATCGCCCCGGGCATCGACGACCTCGCCCGCTACCTCACAGGCACTGTGGGCCTGATCCTCACCAACCGCCCCGTCGAGACGATCCTGTCCTATTTTGAGAACCTCGCGCCCGTCGACTTTGCCCGCGCTGGCGTCGCCGCCTCCCGCGACTTCTCCATCCCCACCGGCGTCGTCTACGCCACCGGCGGCGAGGTGCCCGCCGAGCACGACGTGCCCATGGAGCACACCATTGAGCCCGAGCTGCGCCGCCTGGGCGTCCCTACCCGCATGGTCAAGGGCCGCGTCGTTCTCGGCGACGAGTCTGGCCAAGGCGAGGAGTACGTCGTCTGCAAGGAGGGCCAGATCCTGGACTCGCGACAGACGAGACTACTCAAGCTGTTTAGCGTGTGTTTGAGCGAGTTCAAGGTCAAGGTAGAAGCGTAAGTCTATCCATGTCTTTTTTCAAGCACGGTTGAATATATGAAGACTAACAAAACATTCTCAGTTACTGGAGCTCTGCTACCTCGGAGGTGACCAAGGTCGACAACGAGAATTAAAGCAGGCAGAGGGAAGAAAAGAAACGCTAAAAGGGTGCTAAAGATTGGGTTCGACACATCTTCTGTTCATATGACTGATACCAGCATGACATTTTTATGGGATCTCGGCGTTGAGGGCCATGGGATACAGGGGCATCATGTTGACTAGATAGGCCCCTGGATGACACAGACAAAAAAAATAAAAAAGACACAACTATCAAAATTAACCTTGTTCTGATCTGAATGAATTTAAGTCATTCCTAAACGACTGAAACTTCAAAAATAATACAAAATCACCCTACTGGGCCAACCAAAGGTCGGCAGGCAATGAGAGGCTTCGTGGCAAGCAGGTCACGAAGTGCTTACCTCTTGACCTTACCTCAGTTCGTAGCCACTGTTGCAAGCTACAGTCAATTCGAGTTCTGACCCCTTCCCCCTCCGATCCATCCTTTCGATTCATATTAGAATACATGTAACGTGTTTTCTGTTTTTCTCGTTATCTGCCTCCGTGGTCCGTCCTGGAAGTTGTTGTATATTCTTGCTGCGATCGAGCATCAACGAGGCTTGGGGAAGACTGCGCAGTTGAGTACCAATCAAGAGCAATGTATATGTGCGGGAGGCCAGGAAATCCAGGCTATTGGTGTAATATGCGGTTGGTAGCTGCCAAGGGACTTTTGTGGGTTGTAAGATGTCACACATGCTTAGGAGTTGAAAAGGGGAAATGGATCAGTGACAAAGTCGACAACCCACCAGAAGCCCAACGACTGCAACTTAGTATCGGCGCAACTTCCGGGGGTCTTCGTAGCCGCCGCCGTCGTAACCGCGCTTTCGGCCGCCATCGTCGTCTCGGGGTCGGTCGTAGTCCCTGTCGCGATACCCACCTTCTCTGCGGCCGATAGGCTCCATGTTGCTGCCCGTTCTACGGCCTTCACGATCTCCGTATCGGCCGCCGTCACGGTAGCCACCGCCGTGTCTGTCGTCAAATGAGCGGCCGCCTCGATCATACCCACCACGTTCTCCACGGTCTCGGTCCCTATCCCCGCGGTCTCCGCGATCGCCACGGTCACCACGGTCGCCACGATCGCCGCGGTCGCCGCGGTCGCCACGGTCGCGGTCATAGCCGTTCCTGCGGTCAGAGCCTGGTCCGGATGGTGCGCCGCTGGGGGCTCCATAACCATTTCGATCGCCGCGTGGGCCGTCATAGCCACCTCGGAAACCACCTCCTCGCCCGCCGAAGCCGCCACGGAAGCCACCTCGTCCACGGCCGCCGCCTTCAAAGCCCTTGTAACCTCCGCGGAAGCCGGGGCCGCCACCGCCGAAGTTTCCAGGACCCATGGGGCGAGAAGGCATCGACCGGGTGTATCCTCGTCCACCAAGGCCTCCACCAAATCGGCGAGGCTTCCAACCCTTGACGGTTCTACCTCTTTCGACGTCTACCTTGATACGTCGATCCTTGATGCGAATTCCATCGCAAGATTCCAGTGCAGCTACTCGCGATTGCGCCAAAGGGCGCGAGTGTCAGTAAGTCTTACCATAAAACACCAAAGGTGTTGAGCGGGTCAAAAACAAAGGAAAACATGAGGCCGAGACGGGCAAGCTTGAGGGCCCGTTGTGTCTCGCAGAACACTCCAAGAGAAGGGCAAGCCTGAGGGCCACATCTCAAAAGGTACGTCCAGGGAGGAAAGAATATGTCTAGAAAGGAAAGGGGGGGTGGGGGGAAATAGTTACCTCGCATATCCTTCTCAACCTCAAAAACTACAAATGCATATCCTCGATGAGCCTTCTTCTTTTTTCGGGGCTTCTCATGTGCGTGTGTATCAGTGATGATTCGGATCTAAGCAGAGGGTTAGCTGTTGGTCGCGCAATTGAATCAGAAAGAAGGCACATACGCGCTCGATGGGGCCGAACCGGCCGAATTCCTTCTCCAGGTCTCGCTCGTCAGCATCGTAGCTAAGACGTGCGACAATGAGGGTCTTGAAGGCATCGCCGCGGATATTGGGGTCTTCGTGAGGCTTGACTGCAGAGGGAAAAGTTAGCAACCGCACGTCAGCCGATAAAGGGTAGGGTTTGTCGCACAAAGTTTGGGCGCATCCGCAAGATGCTGTTGTACAGACTCCTTTTTCTCCTGCTTCTTGCGATCGCGCTGCTGCAGCCAGCTCTCGGTGGGTTTATAGTCGTCCGTCTCCTTGTACTTCTGGAGCTCTGGAAGGAAAGCCGCGACGCCGGTGATGGGCGCGGTCTTACGACTCTGAGGCGCATGATCCGGGGCTTCGACCCATCGCAGGGGTGGGCGCGGCGCGAAGAGCGCAAGCAAGTTGGGGGGGAGCTTGTCGGTCATGGCGCGGCGCCGTGTCGGATGCTCGGGGGGAATTAAAAGCGAAAAGAAGATATCATGAACAAAGGAGCGAAATGAAAATTGGCGAGGCACAGGAAGCCGCCGGAATTAACAGATGACGAGTCGAGAGGTATGGTGAGGGCAAGCTCTAGGCTGTCGCGCCGTCGTGAAATTATCCAGCGAAAGGTTGTGGTTTGCCGGTGTTTTGCCGTCCCGCACTAAGCCTCTTTCGGCACCTTGAGAGCCTGATTTTCGGGCATGGTCGCCGCACCTCCAAAACTTCTCTAACGTGGACGTCGGATCATGAGGATAGCGATTGACACGGCCACACAAAGATGACGATCAAGGCAATAAGGGCAGTCTCTACCGGCCAGGTAAGCATCAACTCTGACTGACCGTTTGTCCCATGTTTCCAAGGCTTACACATGTTCCAGAATGGCGTCGGTTCCTTCATCCTGCAGTGCAAGAAGCTGGATTTCCACTTCTGTGACTGGGCGGGAAGCTCCAAGGGCATGAAGTATGTGTCACTCGCCCCAACTAGACCCTGATGTTCTTTTGCTAACGCTGGTACAGCGGCTTCATCAAGTCACTCCTCCCCAAGTTCGCCTCCGTCAACCCCCAGATCGAGTTTGCCGTCTCCCCTCGACCAGGCAAGCACCCCGTCGTCATTGGCCACTACATCAACGGCCGAACGAAGCCCATCTGTGTGCGAAACCTGTCGCCCTACGAGATTCTCAAGAAGGTGGAGCTGCTGCGCGATGCTAGCGGAGAAAAATTGAAGCGCCACAACAGGGCGGTCACGAGCACCAAGCCCAGCGTGCGTGGCGTCTGGTCACCGTACCACGGCAAGGGAATGGTGGTGTAAACTGGCCTGCTGGGAAGGTTTGGGCATCCGTGTACGTATATATGTATCAATTTTTTGGAGGCGGCACGAAGCATTGGGTTGCGAGGACATTGTACGATTTAGAATCAAAAATCTCAAAACTACCTTACGACTATGACACTAGGCGAGAGAAACCTGAAGAATACTATCACATCATGAAAAAATAATGAAATTCTTCGCGGAAGTGAAAGTTCCGGGCTAAAGAAAGCTTGGTTAAGTGACATGATTGCCATTAAGCGCTCGAGACACTCCTGATGGAGGTACCACCGATGCCAGAACACAAGGAGTTTTTGATCCATGAAGGTAAACGTTTTAGGCGTGGAGGGTGCACTGTATGTTTACAATGACTCAGGGTTCTAAAATAGACGCAAAACACGGATGACAGAAGACGGGTAAAACTATAGTCGGTACTGAATGTAATGATGCTGGAGGACGAACTACCTCAGCCAACATCATTATGCCTACCGCCGTTTCCCAATTACCCAACTAGTTGTTATATGTTAAAACTGCCTGACTGGTAAATACGAGACATTGACAGCAGCAACAATTTCATAATGAAGGATGCGCCTCGAAGCCCAGATACCGGTCAAATCCAACACTGTCTATAAATCAAACCACCATGCCACATGTTTCAGAGCTCTTGTCCACCTATTCCCACATTCATTGCACACGTCTTCTCAAGGTTGTTCTGCCTGAAAGAGCGAAGTTAAGTTGTATGGTACGGGCCCGCATTGTCGGTACCACTAATTGTATTCAGAAAAAGCCAGTTGTATGAGTAAGGTAAGTTTACTACCTTGCTGAGTCCATAGTTGACAACTTTCGCGCATAAATTACGCGCGTCTATGTGTTTGAGATTTTGAGAGTTTCGACTTTTACTCGGCACGATACGTGATGCTTTGCATGAGATTGTCGGGATGGTGGTTGTCAAAGACAAGTCTGAGATATAGCTCTCGAGGAGATGATGCACTGGTCTGTGGGGCCAGTGGCAGAGCGAAATAGAGTAGTCAATGAGGCTCATGACCAAATCATTGGTGAGATACTTATTGCCATGTTTGTATCTGTTAACCCAACTGTTGCAGTGTTCATCTTTCGTTGTGCCATCTTATAATTCAGTTCAATTTTGAGTTCTTCCTCGCTTGTCGCCCAGGAGGGTCCAGCCTGCTCCTCGGCGCCATCCTTTGGTTGCCTTCTGGCTTACTCAAATCCCTACCCACTGCCTAACACCACACTCAATCATTTTGACGTGCCGGGAAAGTCCACTTGCACGTTTTATGTGTTGTGGCAGGGTTTATCCAAACCATCACCTATCTGTGGTGGGATGACTATCCCTGAAGGCCATGGTTATAACAGGTCATGTTATTTTTCAAGCTGCCCGAAAGTCCATTGTTAATGTTGCTTCACTTCTCCAAATTCGAGGATGCACAATTCAAGATTGCTGAAATCAATTTTTTTTTTCTTTTTTCAGTTTTGCTATATAGTTTTTTTTGCCCTTTTTGGGGGGGTTTTTTTTTTAAATACATTTGAAAGTAAAAAACAAAGAAGAAAGCACAAAAAAAACCCTGTTCTCCGATGTCATAATCCCTATCTGCTACCCATCTAAGTTTGACTGGTTCAAAGTTCTGTTGCTTGTTTGTATGAAGTGAATGTGAATGAGGTGAAATATGAATCCTTTGACTCCCTCCATCGACATTGTGGTCGAGTTGCCTTATCCCGATCCCGGAAGGGCGGGGCCATGGTCCTCAAAAGGATGCAAACCGATTGATATTCGGCGCTGTGTTCCTTGGGATATGGAATTTGGCATCCTGGGCTCCGGAAAAGATAATATTCAAGTCCTCGTGGGGAGTTCTTCCTTTAGGCAGGACACTTTTGTCTCTGCCGGCGAACCGTAGGCGTCTTGTTTGTCCGCCCGCCAGGTCCTAGGAAGGTCCAGGTATGGTTTGGTTTGGTTTATGTAAGACATAAAATGATGTCTTTCTCAGGTGAAAAAAGTGCACTTGCACGGTCTAATGCGTTCATATCCCGGTAGCAGATGATGTCCTTCGCCTGCAGGTCATTGTGGTTAGCCCATTGTCGTATTGTAGTGATAAGGCGTGAGTACTTACAAATTTATTCAACCAGTGCCGTTGAAGTTGGCCATCTTGGTGGCGTTAAGCTCGTTGGTAAGCTTGAGCATGATGGAGAGGCGCTCCTGCACATTGCTGATCTGCTTGATGTTCTGGGTGTCCTCAGGCTTGCCAAGTCCCTGGATAATGGTCTCCACGGCCTTGCGGTGCTCCATCCACTGGTCAAGAAGGGGTCGAGAAGTGTCCTTGGGCTCCGCGGCGGCCATCGACTTGACGGTCGCCTTGCGACTGTTGGTCTGGGTCTCGGGAACTTCAGTCTTGCGCTTACGTCCCTTGGTCTGGGTGGCGGCACCGGAGGGGGGGGAGCCACCGGCGCTTCCGTGGTCGTTGTGGACACGCTTCATGTGGTCACGGAGGTTCCACTGGCGGGGGAATCCATTGCCGGGAACGGCGCGCTCACAGCCCTCGTAGATGCAGAGGAAAGGCTTGTCGCCGTGGCCGTGAAGGCCGTGGGCCTCACGCTCATGGCGGAGGAGGCAGGCGGTGGAAGAGAAGCGAGCACCCTCGCAGGACTCAGCCTTGCAGCGGTAGGGCTTCAGGTGAGAGTCAACGAACTTGCTGGGGGTGGGTTAGTCATCTTGCACAGTAGTATTTGACGCCGGGGGTTGTATGTTCTTACTCATAGTTGCACTTGAGCTTCTCGGGCTTGTGGTTGCAGCTGGCCTGGCCCTCCCAAGGGCAGTGGTACAGGCCATCGTCCATAGGGGCGGCCTTCTTGTAGAGGTCGTGGTCCCTTGCAGACTCACCATCCGAGCCTTGTCGGCGAGGTCCAGTGAAGGCAGGGGCGGGGGGCAGAGAAAGGGGCTCCTCAAGCTTGGGCAGGGTAGCGGGAGCAGACATGGGGGCAACAACGTCCTCGGAAACAATGGTAACCTTACGGTCACTGCTGTATGGATCGACTTGGTAAGAGACCGACTCAGGTGTCGCGGTGTAGTTGGACAATACATACCTGGGAGACTGGCAAACAAGTTCAGGGGAAGAGTTGGGGCTGGGGGCAAGGTTCCACACATCATCGATGGTGGCAGGAGAAGAAGACCGGGAAATGGAGCTGGAGAAGCAGTCCCAGTTTGTGGGGGAGTTGCCGGACAGGCTAACATCAGGGCCGAGCTGCATGTGGGCAGGGACCACGTGGAGTGGGCTGGAATCCGGGATGGAAAAGGTATCGGCGGCATTCAGTCCCATGTCGAGTGTGTATCCAGCGGACCAGTAGGGCTCAGAGTCCAGGAGCAGGCAAGAGTCAATTCCGGTGATAGAACCGGCTTGAGATCCATTCCGGAAAGCGGATGCATTACCTGTTACGTCCAGAGTGGACAATTGCGAAGTGTGCGACAGTGAAGAGCCGCTAGATCTGCTCGAGCTAACCCTGGACATGGCTTGTCCACCTTGGGGCATAGCGGGAGCAGACCTTGAGGTCCATGTGTTCTGAATCTCCTGGTGTCCTTGGGAGTGGACACGGGCTCCTCTTGGGGTGGCATGGCCAGATGTGAAAATGTATTCCTCGGCCTCTCCAGAGTGGGCAGATCCATTGTCTGAGAAATCTTGAAAGTTCTGTGGTCCTTCTGCTGTCGTAGCCCATGAGGAACCTGACAACAGGTCCGCTGATGGTTCTGTTTGAGAAAAAGAAAACATTCCGGATGTGGTAGAAGCCATAGAAGACTGAGGGTAGCTGTAAAGCGGACAAGTGTTAGTGTGCCATTCACGACTAGCAATTTGAAATGTAGAATAAGAAAAAACAAAAGACAATTAAGTCTTGGCCCGAGTCAACTTTGATCTATTGTGGGGTTAGCTCAGTTAACTTTGTCAGGGCTACGTTGGATGTATACAGACCAGGCCAGACGGAGAGTGAGTGGGGTCTCCAGTAAAAATGTTGCAGTCCATGTCGAAGTCCATTGGGCCGTTCAGTCAAGATTCCATGGGTCGTCTGGTTCAAAGCGAAGGGTCGAAGAGTGGAGAGAAGGGTTGGGCACAAGTTCCATCAAGCTGGGTCGTCATCCATGTGGGTCGTATCAGTTGTTGCCTTAGTGGTTGTCCATTAGTGTTGTTGGCTATGGCGTCATGTCGGATGTTCCCTTGGGTTGAGCGACTACATAAGACCAGATAGGCTGGAGGTTGAGGCGTGTTAAGACATATCAGATGTGGGAGAGCAGATATCCAGGGTTCGTAGTGTCCAGCAGTGTCCATCAATGTTCAGGGGCGTTTTTATTGGTAGAGCGTTGATTCCCGGCAATCAATCATGTCGTAGTCCCATGTTGGAAACCCAGATGTGCGGCTGCACTGCAATTGTATTGAATTGCTTCGGCTGTTAGGCCGTGCTACCCTAATCCATTGACTAAAGAGTACAGGATGGGAGCTAAGTGTCCAGTCGGAAAGGTCCAGGTGAACATCCATGAATGAATCCTTTGAAGTACACGGGGTCCTCGTCCATTATGTCCGGAAAGAATCCATAGGCACCATGCAGAAAAGGAAATCCAGTAGAGAAGGTCCATTGTCTAGAATCTGTTGTCTCAATCTCAAGTAGCGGGCGATACTTACTGTGGGCCAAGAGGCCAAGAGAAAGTGTGATTATTGTTTTTTTTTTCAAGTCCGGCTCGGACAGGTCCATGAAATCCAGATGGGTCGAGTGAAGAAATCCTTGGGTTGGAGGGGTCCTTGAATCCAGGGGCGATAGGATGGTCCTTGATGTAGCTTCCGCCGGAGCAAGAGACTGAACTGAAAGAAATGATACATGACTTCGCGCCAAACATGAAAAAGCAAAAACGAGAGGCTCCGAGGAGTCGAGTGTAAAGGAAACAGTACCTGGAGAGGGAGTGAACTTCGTCGAGTTCAACAGAGTTATTGTAACCTGGCATAGCCGGATGTGGCACAAGGGTAACGGTCATGGTATCCTTGGATGGTAGAGCAAATTGGCTCTTTGAGATCCAGCAGATCAACGGGCGTTGTCTTGCAAGTTCAACCAGTGGCAAAACTGTCGTGGAAATGTCGTCAAGATGTTGCGCGACAGGATAATCCTTGGATGGATTGGGTTGCTTCAGAGTTCCTCTTGGGGGAGCGGTAAGAGCAAGTGTGAGAGAAAAAGCGGTGGTAAAGAGGTGGATAAGGTAGGTAGATCTTTGAAGGATCAGGCCGAAGTGTGGTGTGTTGGGCAGAAAGGGGCTGGTTGGGCTGAGAAATAGAGAAGCAGAAGTGAGACGTTGGGCAACGAGGGACCCTGCGGGTTTTATTGTTGTCGTGGGCCGACCGCCATTCAGCGCAGCACCCCACCCGGAGCGACGAGTGCCAATGAAAGCGCTGGCGAAGCGGCCGTCACACTGGCCGCAGGAGTGAGCTGGCGTATGTGATTTTGAAGCGCAAAGTGCGTCTCGTGCAGGGATTTAGGGCGAGGCATGCCGGCGACTGGTCAACTTCCCTGATTTGGGGAGGGGGCCCTGTGGGGAGCTACGCAACTAGCCGCCCTATCAGTGCAAGCGACGGGGGCAGATTATGTGAGAAGGAGGGATTATGGCTGCTGGACAACGCAGCACTGCAGCAGACCAACGCAAAAGCAAGTCAACTACGAGCAAGCAAGACACGCCGACGGGGGGGAAAGGAGGTCGACCCCGAAATTACTCCAGGACGCGGCACGAAAGAGTTCGCATTGTGGCCGACGATCCTCATGAGGACCCAGTCCGAGCGCCAACGAAGCACGGCATTCTGAGATGCCCATGTTGCGCGCAAGAGGTTGGCATGGCCGGCATGGCTGGCATGGCTAACTAGCTGGGCCTTGGCCCGCCGGCCTGGAAATTCGAAGCTCGCTTCCAAACCAGTCGCCTGGAGGGTGACATTCCCTGGCGGGATTTGCGGGAGCGCGCGGCACGGACGGGCCAGTCAACCGTTGTCTTCGCGGGGTTGTGCTGCGACTCTGCGACGACTGACAGGACCGGCGACCATGGTGACCAAGGCTGACCGGTCGGCCACCGTCCGGGCCACCATCAGGGCCACCATCAGGGCCACCATCATGGTCTGCCTGGGCTGGCCAAGTCAGCGCGCGGTGGATCAAGTGAGGGAAACCCATCGCCAACCATTGTCAGCTCTGCGAACCGGCATGCGACCGGCGGCACACCGAGCCTGCACCAGAGAGGCAGCGCGCCCGCTCGCGACACCTGATTGACGGGCCATGGAAGAGTGCGGGCGGGGTATTGCTCCCAGAGGCGCCCTCTCTTGAGACGGCGTCGCTCGCGATGCAGAAGTGCAAGCGGGCCTCAAAAGGAGGCCGGCGAATGGCATCAACGCGCGTGATGACACACAAGTGCGGTCAACGGTTGGAGGGCATGTGAAGGTGGTGTGGGCGAGTCGTCGGAACGACCACGATGGTTGAGTGAGGGGCTCATCGCATTGCGCCTCCAAGTCCGTCGCGCTCCAGCTTTCTCGGCGGATGAAAGGTGCCACGTCGATGAAGGTTGATGCCTGCTGGTGTTGTTCGTCCACCTCAAACCTCAGTTGGCTTTCCGAGTTTTCCAGAAGCGTCCGAGCCACGATGTGGCCAACGCTCTCTGGCTCGCTCCCTCGCCCGGATCCACGTAGAGTTCGTGTGTTGAGACATTGCAGGCTCTTGAATCAGCTCATGAACCGTCTGCTCTGCAGATGGCTTGATGCGGCTCACTGTCTTCCTCAAAATTTGGAGCCTCGTATGCCAGTCGTTCGTTCGCCCTGAGCCTCACGCGGGGTCGAGAACAGCTCGGGATTGAGTCTATGCAACTCCAGCGTGCAATGCATTACTCAGGGGCCGCAGCATTTTCTTTCAACTCTGCCTGCCGCTCACTGGTCGTCATTTCTCACTTTGTCGACGTGGTCTACATCACGCACCGGCAGCAATGGCTCCAGAATGACGAAATTCTCGTCCGGAAGGGGGGATGAGGGGTTGGACAATATTGACGCACCATGCATACCCTAGTCCTGATCCATTAGCTCTATCACAGTCGGATCTATAGTGTTTTCACCTGAACTTCCCCCCCGAACTACGCCTTCCTCCCACAGCTCCCTCAGTCCCTGCTCCGCTTGCTCGTCGATACTCCCCAAAACCCCCTCCAGTACGGTTTTCGCCGAGTCCCAGCCGTGAATGTCGAGCACTCGACTGACCAGTCGCATCTTGTCGTTGTATACCTCCTGCCACATTGCCAACTGTCTCTCCTCGACGGCGTTTGTTGCTCGCCCCGACGACGCAATGGCCGCTCCGAACATGACACACCACAGCCATAACGGACGTGTCCATGTACTTGACCTCAGATATTCCTCGCCCGCATTGACATCGTCGATCAGTTGTTCCAGCAGCCAGTCAACGAGCGTCACGTCGAAGTATCGGTGGCCCAGCTCCGAGCATAGGTAGAAAAATGTGGCGATGAAACTCGTACGACTGCTTCTCGGGTCCTGGTTGAGGATCTGTGGTATGTATTGAGTCGCATTAAAGTCTCGGGATATCTCATAGTTGAGATTAAGATCGTTCGTGTGGTTCTGCCACAATCTCGCCGCCTGTGTATCTTGATCCCTCCACCATCCATATCTCGGCGCCTCTCGTGGCGGCAGCGCCGTAATGTCCCAGATCGATGCGAATAGCAGGGCAAGGAAGGTCGGTGTGAATCCAGGCTCGTTGACCAGTTTATCCGACTTTCCGGTTCGCAGTCCGTTTCCAACCCTGGCATGCAACGTTAACATGATTACACCTCAGGACCTAACACCGACAACTTGCATTTTCAACATCCTTTGCGGCAATGTGGCGGTCTGTTCCATCGTATTCCATTCCCGTACCACTGATTGGATACCTTTCAAGTGCCTTGATGATGCATCCAGCTCTCCAATCGCGCCCTGTTCAGACATGGTGTCAGTGCATGGTTACACGTCTATCTTGAAGCATTCCCAAATCCCACCTCGGTTAGAGCGAGCGCAGAAATCGCTAGCATGGTTTCTCCGCTTTGTGCTGACTCGGGACTCTGAAGTTGTTCTCTCGCAAATTGATATGTAGCCGCCTTGTGGTACAGAAACGGGATCCTAACTTCGTCCATTGAGCCTGTTACCCATGCCCATTGTGTCGCCGACAACATCAAGCACATGTGCATGTACCCGGGATTTTCAAAGGCCTTTTGGATTCTGGGGAATTTTGTCGCGTCAGTCAGTCTGTATGAGGGGGGGGGAGGGGCCAATCTGGCTCGGTGCTTAGGGCAAACTCACGCCGAGGACTGAAGCTCTCGGGCAACCGGTCTTTGACCCCAGACGGCATATTGGGAAACTATAATGAGTTGCGTTAGTACCTCTGTGCTTAGATCGCCGTCATCTGCCGAAACACGTACAGTGGCGCAATAACCGTTTAGACGACTCGGGCAGGGCGTCAAAGGAGCCCCCAACATAGTCATTGAGGACATTGATTAACGGAGAAGGAGGATCGGGCAGCGTCAGCTGTGCGCCGGCGTCACTATCGACGCCGCTGCCTCCGTGGTTGGAGGGACCTGGTTCGCTGGAAGGTAGAGTTTGTTGCGGGACGGGATAGATGCAGTCGCTCCCGGTTTGGAGACAGTTCGTGCTGAGTCGCCAATCAACGTTAGCAAAGATGTCGCGTACCGTATATCAAGGCCCGTGGACCGCGGCAACTGACGCGGCGGTGATGCAGGACTCGTGTATACCACAGCCTCGGGTCAAGGGTGCCAGGAGAGCACATACCACAGTGGCTTCTGTTCGTCACATCGAACGTGACGTCTCTTACATGTCTGACAGCCGTTCTTGCTTCTTCGGTGGAATCTCCTCTTGCGCTCTTTGGGGGGAGCCATTTTCTCACGTGTGCATATCGTGGCTTGCCCTCAATGATAGTCGCCTCACACGCATGCTCGTGGGTTGTCGGGGCCTCTAGCTTTAACTTGGATTCGGGGACAGACGGCAGCAAATATGCCCCAAGGACGCAACGTCCTGACAAGGCTCAAGCTCAGAAGGAATGCTATCAAGAGATGCTGCAACTCGTATTGAAACCCGCCCTTGCCGGATACAAACCAAGTCGATGGTGGAATTTGGCTCCAAATAGAAGCCAGGGAGCAAATTCGTTTCCCTAGACGAAGGATGCAGCGTTTTACCCAATCAGAATCAGTGTTCCCCTGTCCATGACTCGCTTAGACCCATCGGCGGGGCAGTCTGTCAAGTTGAGTCGGCCGCTCGGTAGCCTTGGGGCTGTAGATCGTTTGAAGCTATCACCAGTTCTGATATATGAAGATATCAGTCCGTGCCACAATTTTCACTGCTTGAGCCACAAATCCCCTACGTCACGCATGCAGGTTGGCCTTAACCCCGTGTCGGGAGCCTCTTCTGTGACCCCGGATTGGCGCTAATTTGCCGATGGCAAACCCAAGAAGGGTGATTGCCCGGGGTTGTGGCGAGTAACATAATCTTTGTCAGCAGGATGTAAGTCAAGTGGCATGGTGTGTGGCTTGTGCTAATAGCTGACAGATGGCCGATGGTAGTCCAAGACGGCATTTTGCCAAGACTATGAGCCGATTTGGATCCAAATAAAGGAAAAAGACGGACACGCGCCCCGAACAACCCCCGTCCATATCGCCTCCGGGCGGCCGCCCTCCCGCAGCGGAGGTCCGGCCCGCGAGTGGAGCATGTCGGAAGACGTGATGGTAGCACAAGTGTGGGGGACAGAGGCTTTATTTAGGTCCAGGTGTCTGGAGTTGGACAAGGTCAGTGAGCCACGGTGTTGCTTTGGGATTGGGACCTCGTGTCTTGCCCATCGTGTCCTAGCGGTGCACGATTGATAACGAGGATCTCCGACAAGGGGGGAGAACCGAGTCTTGGGAAATTATATCGCTCGGCCGAGTACGGAGCATATGGCGACGACGACGACGATACCAATGACAACGGCGGTGACGATCATGACGATTGGGCTTCTCCGCGCTGGCTCTGTTACATTGTCATGTTCGGCTGTCGGGCTTGAATCCCGTCTGACCCGCCTGCCAGCGAAGAGAAGGCCAATTCATAGCTTCGGGCAAATGGAGGGCAACGACCACGAAGCAAGACAGCTTTGTCGACTTGTCTGGATCGGCAATGTCCGCATTTTGTTTTTGTTTTTCTTCTCCGGCATGGATTGATATTGCGAGTACGAAACGGATGGGTGTGGCAAGCTATTGCCACCTCATAGCTAGAGGCAAAAGCTGAAAACGCAACTGTTCAACTTGGAAGCAAGAAGGCGGCGCAGCTAACCCGGCAGGTGGAAACGAACTCGAGGTAACCTCACGTGTTCCATCATGTGTGGCGTTCCGGCCCAGCCAGGGACCACCACTTTGTTGGCATTGTCGCACCTAAAAAAGAAAAGCATGAAGACCCGAATCGATGGACGGCTCCCGTGGTCGAACCTTGTTTTTTAAGAAGTGTCCGAGATAGGGCATATCTCAGTTTTGTCAGTCGTGTCACATCTTCACTGCGCAGATCCATGCGGGTGCTCGGTCACATGCATATGGCATATGCCTGCCATCTCCATCTCCATCTCCATCTCCATCTCCATCTCCAGTGCCTGACGTGCGGTTGTTAATTTCTGTGAGGAGGAGTGGGCTCGGATCTGGCACTTGTTAGCCCTTCGCCGACGATTCGCCAGCCATTCGCGAAACATTCTGGACATTTATCCTCATCTCGTTGGCCTCAAGATGACGTCCGGGAGGAGTGGCCAGCCCACTTAAACCCGCTTCCATTGCATCTTCCGCACCAACGCGGCCCACAATCCTTCGCCTCAAGTTGAAGCTGAAATCAGGGATGGGCCACGGGGGATCATGAAACACTGGGAAAAGCAGGGTCCTCTAGCCTTACAAGTGTGCCAACAGTGCCACGAGCCAACGCTTGGTGGAGCAGGACGCAATGCCCACGTAGCCAACTACTGCTGATGCATCAGCGTCAGGCCACGCGCTGCTGCGACTTTGTCGACATGATGATGATGCCCTCAAAGTTTACCGGAGGGGTTATTTTCCCCGGCGTTTGCTGCAGCATAACGCCCGATTTTTTTTTTTTTTTGACCCTCTTCTCCAGTACCTTTTTCGGGCACAGTTGCGAGGGGTTCAATTGTCCCGTCCCCAACGGCGACCCATTGGGTCAAGTTTCAAGTCTCTGAGCCTAATTAGCGTCATCCTGCCATTCAAAGACCTATCTAGCACAGTGGCAGAGTTCCAGTGCTTGCGTCGTCGGTGCCCGTTCATTCCCAGTCACACCTCATCAAGTTGCATCGCGTGTATGGGGCTCAATTCCAAGCATGATGGTGTGCTGGGCAAGCCAGTATATTCGCTGAGCTGGTCCGGCGCGGTGCGAAATGGGTGGTGGTGGGCATCAATCCGGGGCGGTTGGGTGCTATTAGCTGGCATGACCCAAGACGCTTGGTGCCCGACTGCCATCTGAGTCTACCCATTGACCGCTCCTCCTGGATCCAGGTAGTTCCCTGCTCCAATTATCTCACCTGAGGTCATCTCTACCTGATGCTGCCAGCGCGTCTTGGGCAAAAATACCAGCGCCCAATGATAACCGGGAAATTGCCTCGCTCGGGCCAAGCTGCCACCCTTCAACCACAAACATCTGGGGTAGTCCTGGACATTGTGACGAAACCCGTTCCGCTTCCCCTCGGCTACTCTACCAGCCATCCTCGCTCAGTCTAGGTTTCCCTCGATCCTCAAGCGCGCGCGCCCCGTCTCACAAGATCTAGCCCGCCCGATGGCTGTGGGCTCTCTCGTCTTGCTTGCATAGGTAGCCGCAGACCCTCGCGTCCCTTTCCTGCCAGGCGGGCTCTGGAACCCTCCATCTTTCCAAACTACCCGGGGTATTGGGGCGAATTCTGCTGCAAATCTTACCGGAAAGGACTTGGTGTTTTGCTTCGACGTTAGAACGCTAGTCCTTGTCAACTCCGCTGCTAGCGAACGAATTCACTGTCACTGCCATCGCAGCCAGGATCCTCCTACTTGGACATGCGGCCCAGCGCCCTTGATGCCTCACGAACGAAGATAAAATCGTCACTATTCCGAGCTTGACCCCGTGGTCCCCTCCCGTGCCAACTCAATCGGCTCTCCAGCACTACAGACTGGTTCGCTGAAAACGCTCCAAGCATCGTGCACTATCCCTAGTGCTTCATTGCTCCCTGCCAGGCCTGCCTGTACAAGCCAGCTGGTATTGCTGTTTTGGACAAGTCCCCTGGTTAGGCCCCGGGACACACCGCCTAGAATCGCCGACAGGAAGACCCAGGAACTCGCCATCTCAGGAAACCCTAGTCACCGTGGATTCCCCCGGAGTGATTGGAACCAGCCTTTTGGAGAAACCAAGGATCTCAGCCCGAGGCTCCATAGTGTGCAACTGTTTAGTCTCTTTTTTTTTGGAACCCAAGGCGCGGGCCCATTACGTCTTCAGCGCCTGTGGACTTCTCTTTATCAGCCGCAAGTCTCGTCAATCTTGCCAAAAAAAAAGTTGACGTTGCGCCTTTACCATTATGAGCCAGTACGACATGGCCCAACCCGAGTTTGCCTACAGATCTACCGCCATGTCTAGTGGCCCCTGGAACCCGTCGAGAAGGTAGGTTACCGTTATTGGACCCTTTTCTTGCCCGTAAATGGCTTGGCTAACGGTTGCTTGACAGTTCATTTGTCGAGCCTCAAGTACATGGAGGCTTCGACAATGTCTTCTACCAGAACCCAAGGTATGATGATCTCCCATCCTCCGGTCTATCCATGGGCGGCTCAATAACACATGCTATTCAAGTGTCAACTTTTCATCCAGCTCTTATAACCTAGCCGGCAGCGTGCCCATTGGCACCAGTGGGCATCGATCACGGCCCGAGTCCATGTACCACTCCGGTCCCTCTTACAGCACCCGCCCTCCGTCAGGTTCATTCGGAAAGGGGGCAGCAGGCCAGGGCTCCTACAAGAGCTCCGGATCCCAAGGGTGGGACGTCAGCGATAGATACTCACCGACGGATTCAGTCGACGACATAATCGCATCGCCCAACCTATCCGACTATTCCCTGGAAAATGGGATCAACACTTCAGCCCAGGGGGGCAAGTCATCAAAGACAAGCGGCAAGGGTCGATCACAAAGACGACCCTCGAACAGAGACGAGTTCGACGGTCCTCACCAGTTCTTGCAACGCCCACCTCCCGATGTTATTGCGATGCAGGAGCGAGAACTCCCTCACCTGCCCACGAATCTTCACGTTCAGGAACAGGACAGCGTCCTCAGCCAAGTCAACGATCGGCTTTCGCAGTGCGCATACGACTTTGTCGCCAAGTACCAATTCCCGATCCCACTGACGCAGGACATGAGACCTGTTGAGCGGCCTCAGGATAGAGAGTGGACCGAATGGGTCTACCTCCTGAAAAGACTGGCAACAAAAAGACGCATCCCCGCGCGAGTGCTATACAATGGACAAATCAAGCAGTTTGTTACCATTTTGGAGAACTCGCTGGAGATGCGGCACGCTGCCAAGCACCAGAGCCGCCCCCTCAAGGATGACCGAAACATCCTTCAGCTGATCTCTGCCGGTATCCAAGTAGCCAAGATCCTAAAGGATGCTTCGGCCATGGATTACCTCGACAGATTATACGTTTCCACCGAGAAGCAAATCCAAGAACGCTCTGCCGCCCGGTACCGTTCTTAAGGACGCTTCTACTATATGAGTCTACGAAAGACGACTATGACCACGTTTATATTACTTATCCTGTTTACAGGAATGAGCACAAGCCTACGACTAGTACGGCGCAAATGCAGGAACAGGGATCGGACCTGAGCCCACACGTTGGCGGCATGACGATGTTGGATTTGAATGATAATGTTTTTGTCTTATGATTGGGATGGCACGCATGCCGGGTAATGGCTGATGACCACAAAAAACACGGACCCATAATTGGGGAGGGAAGCCATCATTTGGAGCGTGCTGGGAGTTGGAATTGTTGCGTTGTTTTTCCGTGCTTTTTAGCGAACTTGATTTGTTGTCTTGAGCACTAGTTTTGCAGCATTTGCTTTTTACCAACAAACCTCTCACAGCGCTCGAGAGAGAAAGAAAATTGCTCACGACCATCCAATATTTGGTTAGGGCCTCTGTTGGTGAGGTGCACGATAGGCCATGTCAAATGTCGTGTCCACCGGTGGCGTTGGGAATCAACGAGGTTGTGATTGGGCAATGGGATAAACGGGAGGTTCTGGGGTAACCGTATGAGGGAGGGATGGACCTTTGTCTCGTGGTAGCGCTATTCGCTTCATTTGCTTCAGCCCGATGTAGGATTAGTACGATGAGCAAGCCGGTTAAATTTGACAAGATTGAAGCCGAGAGAATGAAGCAATGCCGATATTTTGTCCGCACAATATGTTATTTCCTGCTGTGACCACCAGTGTCTGCCTGATTGGCAGTGCGGTATTAACTATGCTCGCTACTGCGTGATTGATGTGGGGGTTGTTGAGAGAACACTGGGCAAAGGCAGCACAGTTCGGCAGTTGGACAGTCGGTGACGTTTAAACATTTGGGCGTGCTGGATGGAATATGGTCGGCTGCGATTTCTTGGTGGTGGATATCTGGAGTGGCTGTGCCAGTCCTCCTGCTGTACACATGCGATGCAGTGTGCCTCCAAATATACATACATTGGTCCTGCAGCCACACAAAAAATCAGTCAATGGCGATTGCACATTCCAGCATATGTTTCGGCCCTAGCCGCCAGCCGGATTCCAAATGGAATCAATTCGATGTTGCGAATCGCTTCAAAAAGAGAGGTCCCGGGGGGAGTCGAACCCCCGCTGGTGGAATCAAAATCCACAGTCATAACCGTTAGACCACGGGACCCTTCCCTGTGATCGTGGAGGACCCGTAATGCGTGTTATTTAACCCAGATTCCGCCAGATCGTGGCCTCGTGGGTCCGTCGTCTAGGGTAAGTTGCAAACCCGATGAGAGAGAAGTGAATATCCAAGTATACCTGGACTTTTACAGTGTCTATCTAGAAAAAAAAAAAAGGTGAATATATGTAAATGACTTGCATTCTGACAGGCCATACGGTGTATATTTGAGGCCTCCCCATTACTTTATCTTGATCTGCATGGAAACCTGATTTAGGTCACATGAACAGTTCATACCTGCAAATGCGATATGATCAGGTCGACATGTGTGCGTGCACAACTTTGAGTTCCCCATCGCACAAATCTGACTGGCCATTTATGAACACTTATGCATATTTGCGGGTTGTCTAAAATTGGAATAGCGGGAGCATGTGCAGATTGATTGGATGAGGCCCAATGTGTGGTCGAAACGCCTCATTCGGTCTCCCTTTGGGTTTAGCGGCAGCTCTCAGCACCGAAGAACCAAGAGCGTCACCGAGAGATCCTGATGAGTCCAGCTTTTCGCCTCTTAAAACAGAAATGCCCCAGAGACGCGCCCCATTGTAGTCCCTCCTTCATCATCTCCAGTGTCCTCGTTGCTGTGAGCCTGGGTTGTTGACGACGAACCGCCGATTGCTGCGATTGCCCCTCTGTGACCTCCGCCGCCCACGCTCTGCCGATGCGACACACTGGGCGCCCACTTGAACTTCATGCGCTTGCGACAGTGACAGGCCAGTATCGCACCTACGAAAAGCTGGTCGCATGACCACCAGCAACTGGATTCAATATACCCATATATCGATTGTCAACTACTATTTCGCCTCGGAGACCTTCGCATTTATCCCGACGACCCATCACATCTCCCCAGGATCTGACCACCCCTCCATACTTGGTATCCCACAAGGCTAGGTAATATCACTAGAACCACCTTCACGATGGCGTCTGTCACGTCACGTTCCCCAAACGGGGCATCACCCTACGAATTTGATTCCGCCGCCGAAACCGACGACTCATGGCAGTACATCGATTACACGGCCGGCTCAACACCTTCATCCATCGGCTTCCTCTCTGACCCCGCGAGTGGCAGCCTGAACGGCTTCACAGTAATCGGAAATGTCGCCGGAAACACGCCATCGCCGTCGGCCCCTGCTGCATCGCCGCTCCTGCTAGGCGAGATGGACCAGTCGAGCTTCTTCTCCAGCAATCCTGCCTTCCCTCCCCAGTCGGACCAAGGAAGCTCCGATGTCTTCGCCTCAGCCGCATCGATGCCGGTAACCGCAGACGGAGCCTTTGGCCCAGCACCTGGATTCATGACCCCACAGCAATACCTCTTCCAACAGCAAGACCCGAGCCAGTTATCTCCACAGGAGCTTAATGGTATGCTGGGATCACAGAGGACAGGGTCCCTTTCGTCTCAGGGTGCTGACGATGAAGCAGAGATGGCTCCGTTCATGACTACTTTCCAAACCGACATTCCTCAGCTCTCTCAGATTGACTTGAACATCCCGCAGCCTTTCCAGGCCGACCCCAATGTCCCGCCATGGAACCCTGCGAACCCTCGGGTGACTGAGCAAAACATGCTGGTCATGGATGACTTTTCTAGCCCGTCGCCGAAGAGCATGTACTCCCATAGCACATCTTCACCCAGCTCCCGAGCCAGCCCCGGCGGAAGCAGGTCTCCGCCCGCCCAGATCCGCAAGGTCAAGACGGGCAAGGTGGAAAAGAAGAAAACAGAACAGTCGGGCAAGTTTGTCATTGTCACACCCAATTCCATCTCTGCCCACGCTGGCCGGCCAAATCCATTTGAATGCTTCGAGGCTATGCGCACAAGCCAGAGAGGTCGCAAGGGACCGTTGGCGAATGCCACAAAGGAGAGTGCCCTTCAGGTTCGCCGGCTTGGCGCCTGCTTCTGCTGCCACAGTCGAAAGGTCAAGTGTGACAAGGAACGTCCCTGCAAGAGCTGCAAGAAGCTCATGATTCAAGTTCCCCAAGTTGTTTGCTGGCAGTTTGCCGACTTTATCCCAATCCTGTTCCCCGATTTCATCCGTGGGCACTTCCGCAAGGATGAGATGAACAAGTTCATCACCGATAATATTGAAGGCTTTGCGGTTGACGGCATCGAGCAGACCTGCTCCGTCCAGCTCTTCTCTGGGCCGTTGTTCTCAACAGTCCTTTCAGTAGAGGCCAAGTTTTTTACTCCCAAGACCTGCGATGTCTTGCAGCACTGGCACCTGACTGGCACCTCAAACCGAATGAACCTCCAATCTAATGGGTCTGCGGCCATCGGTCTTGAGTTTAAGGACAGCTCTGAAAGGGATGCCCTCAAGAAGCGCACTAAGAAGTACGTGCAGGACGTCGTGGCCGAGCCTGCTTTTGCAAACCAGGTCACAGACGCCTTCAGGCACATTGACTTGCCCAGGAGGCTCCTTAGCGTCATCCAGCGGTATGCTCAAGAGTCTGATTCTTTAATCGTCAAGCGGGCTCTCTCTATATACTGCATGCACTACATAATGACTCGCCACCTCTGTCTTACTACTGGATGTGTTACCTCGCTCCAAGCCACGGGTATGGTTCCCCAGAATGTCAACCAGCTCACGTCCCGAGTTCTGGCCCGACAAGTCAAGTCTATCATTGACGAAATGATGATGCGGGAGACGACGCAGCTATTCGAACTCTTCTCCAAATCGCTGAAGCCCAAATCTCGACGGGAGTGGGCGCCTTGCTTGGCTGCATTCCTTGTGCTATGTCTATTCATGGAAGCCATAGAGACGGCTGCCGACGTCTTTGTCATCTCCGGAAACGAGATTGGCATGAGGAATGGATCCCGTCCGGAGTACCAGAGGAGCGTCGCACTCGGCACATGCAAGGAGGTTGAGAACATGCCATTCAAGCAGTTTGCGTACCAGTTCCACCAAGTTTATCAGACACACACCAAGGAGGCCAACGCGAAGAGCTTCAACCCCCTGTTCGACAACAGTTTTATTGAACAAGGCGAGCTGGATCAGCCGGCGATCAACCTGGTGACGGAGTTGAGAGAATTCTTCTACGGAGACCTTTGTAAGTGTACTACGAAATCCGACTTGACCAACGATCCTAACCTGCTTTCGCTACAGGGCAAGACATTGACTACCTCTGCTGGGACGCTATCCCGCCCAGCCAAGAGGAGCATCCTTTTCCGAGGGATCCGCAGTTGTACTACACTGGCCGCCTCGTGGCGAGATTCCTGAAGTCCTTTATAGATGATAAAGTCATCTGGGGTGACTCTAGTTAGGAGTGGTGTCCCAGCATTTCACAGAGGATTTGGTTCGTAAATAAGGCAACTGTTTTTTGTAACGATATGGTAATGCAAGCTTCGGAGCGGCGGCGAATATGGATACCCCTGTTTGGAGACAGGATGACGAGGTCACGATGCGGAAAAAGAGCGTTTGGGTGCTTGGAGAATCAATAATTGTATTTGGTATCATCATCATCATCATCATCATCATCAATGCGATATATAGAATTAACTGAAAATATGTTCTTCACTGAAAGTATGTTTGCCCGATTTTAGTCCTGCTGTTACATTTTTCCCTATAACAGCAGGGTGGAGCGGACTGGTTGTCTAGACCTCGGATTGTTCTCCCACTCGAACGATAAAAATAAAGTTGACACACATGCGCATTGAAAACGCGAGGTGTAGGCAAATCGTGGGTGCCGCCGGAGCGGGCTTTGGTTTGTGTGTCTCGAGGACACTGTCTCACCTGGCATGGTAACACTTGTACCCTTGCAACTGTGGAAGATGCGCCCATTGCGCTGAAAACAGCAGATGGAGCATAAGCATCAAGGCCATCCGACCGGAGCAACGACGCGCCGGGTTCGCTCACGTCTCGTGCATCACGACATGACGTCTTGAGGGACGGCCATTGCTGGCCATCTCCGACTCGAATATCAGTCGGCGAACCACCCGCTGAGTGTTGCTACCGTTCGGCGGTGCCTTTTGTAGTGCTGCCACAGTGTATGCGGTTTCCTACTCAAGGCATCTTGAGCAACTGTCGGAGACAGAACTAAGATTGTGAGAGATGTTGGAGAAAAAGGAAGGTAGACGAGGAAAAAAATTCTTAATAAAGGGCCCACCAGGCGAGAGGCTGGGAGTGGTGGACACGACCTGACTTAATCACGTGACACCTGCTATTTTCTCACAACGGTGGGCGCGTTGGATTGACTCCCTTTTTTTGATCTTTACACACTTTGCATCATAAATCAACCGATGAGGATTCGCACACTTCTTGTCGGTCATATTGCATGCTAGAGAAACGAATTTCCCACCCTGGACGTGTTACATCGTCTTATTTTGCGGCAAGATGCAACCTGTCTTGCTGAGTGGTGTTGGATCTCCGACATCTTGGTTCGATCATCATACGACGTAGCTACGTAGCATAACTTGACTTCCGACCTCTTATCGGCAATTGGTAAACGAGAGGCTTGGAAGTCGTAATTGTGTACCCTGATAAAGGTTGCCGAACTGGGCAACCCGACTGGCGTGAACCTCTCGAGCGATGTTGTTCGTATACGGTCGCTTCGTCGTACGTACGTCTGGCTCACTCACCACCGCTCTCTGAAACTGTATTGGCTGGAGCTGCTGTTTGCGGAGACCTGGCTGGGCGGCAGCTAGGCAGAGATCTTTTTAGGCAAGGGCGCATTTGGACCAAGTTGCTTGGACTAGGAATAGGACGTCTGAGTCGCCTGGCTATGCCTTAGCCCGATTTTGTGTGATATTGGAACACAAATGTTGACGCGACACCCCCGTGTTGACGAGCTAAGTTTTTTTCCCCACGTTCCGAGGCGTCAGCGGGTTTTTTGGTCGGAGGGGAACTTGAATGCATCACTTGAGCAGATCGGCGTTATAAGAATCATCACCCTTGTCTCTGTTGCCTTGTTATTCAAGCTGTCCGACTCAAGGCTTGGATATGGTTGAACTACACTGATGTGGCTTAATAAAACCTAGGACTCTGGCTCATAATTCAACGGGTCTTTTGGTTGTCAACGCCACAAACGGTTCGCAACGGTTCGCAAACGCACACGCCTTCCACAATAATTATTCGGCGGCCCCCATTTGTGACATGAAGTTTACTCCTTGTTCACACATTTGTGTCATGTCTGAGTCTTGAAAAATTTATAGCCAGGGCTATGTGGTTGAACCCACGCCCCTTGTTCAAGCTGACGGGGATAGCTTGTATGAGCAACACGGTTGGTTGAACTGTAGAAATGAACACATCTGTGACGCCGCTGGGCTCGCTAAGCCAGTCGGATGCGCGGTAGAGGCCGTGTTTAGGTTTCTATACTTTTGTTGAACGTACAATTCTGTCAGAAGTCCGACATTCGTGGACAGTCTTTTCAGCTATAAGAGGCAAGATTGCCCTGGCTGATGAAGTGACTCGTCTCGATTCACAGCACACTGGAAAAGACTTTACAATACCTATCCCGTCCATTTTTGATCCTTTGTTTTCTGACAGAGCTTGACAATCACTGGAACTCCGGCAGCTTTATTTCACCCTCCCAACAAGGTCTTCGTCAATCAAGAAAATGGCCGCAATTTCTCGCACCTTTGTCAACGTCAACAATGACAGCGATCCTGGCAACAATGGTTCTTCAAAAGGACAGCAGCCTATTGACCCTCGTATGTAATTGCCCTCCATTACCCAGCCAGGAAACGTCACAGAAACAAGCAGTGAAACATATTTTGCTGTGGACCCCTCATATTATGCACGGGAATATGTTGCCTCAGAACCGGGGCCTCTCCGATTGGATTATAGCTGATGACTTCCAGAGTACGGAAAGTAAAGCGGTCGACGTCGGACCAATGCACTGCACTTCTATGACTATCGAAATCCAAGGCATGGCCTCGATAAAACGAGCCACGGGGAAAACGGCGGAAAAGGAGTAGGGCATGGAGTTTTCGCTTTCAAGGCGTCAAGGAAGATGGCTAATTAATGAAGGGCAACGAGGTGGACATGTTGGGCTCGGAGTTTTTGGGCTCGTATTTTTCGAGTCCGTTTAGTAAAGAAATGGCGCTGCTTCTGCGCATGCATTGTTCAAGTTTAGGCATCGTGATGTTGTGTGAGTGTTCCAGCTCGCAAGCTGGCATGGCGTTATCGTTGTTGCATTGCATTTGCAATGTAACTATGGATGTATGTGGTCCGACTGTGAAGACTAATTTATGCCATATGAGTGGTGCAGGAGTGAAATACAACGTTCCCCAGTGGGAAGAGCGGGGAAGTTCGCAGGTACGGGGCGAGTAATGAAGTGGGAGCACAAGGAGGGAGTGTTTTGGTAGTAGCAATGGGCACTAGGAAAAGTTGTACATTTTTGTCAGGCCACTGGGCTACTCTAGTTGACCTGTCTTGAGGTTTGGAGAGGCGTCAAACTTGTGGCATAACACTGAAACCTTCCCACTTCGCAACCGGGCGAAAGGATGGCCCCAACAAGAGAGAACCAGACTTAACCCGCCAGCTAGAGGGGAATCATGACATTGCCTAGATATTTACTGTTTGGGTAGAGTTCTGCTGTGATCCGGTATTTGTTTCATGTGACGATGGCATGATCATGTCGAGAAAGATAGAAAATTCAAAGTGTTGTACATAAGAACTTCTATTGAATCTGAGAACCATCCTACTCTGACATGGGCTCTTTTGGAAGCCCGCGACGCAGCGTTTTGACTCGCCCTTCTAACTCTTCGCCATGCCGTGTGTCGTGTCTGTCCGGCGAAAATCTCGCTCGTCCCCTTCAATTTCCACACTGTTCCAGTCGTTCGATTAAGCCTACTTCTTCAGCTCACGTGCAGCCTGCTTGAGGCTGTTGTTGCACTCCTCATAGGCTCGGCCGGCACCGAAACCAACACCGACGAATGCGGGCCATGCTCTTCGCTTGAACACGAGGACGGAGAAGACAACACCGAATCCCAGGCCGAGGGTCGACTTGACGAGGAGGTTGGAGAGGCAGCGGTCCCACTGGATATTAAATTAGCACCTATCGAGATTGATGGCGTGCCGCATTTTCCGGATGCTGGTCAATACCTTCTCATTGAGCAGCGACTCGCTGAGGGGCCTGGAAATGGCGCTCGGGGGAGGACGAGTGACGACGGGGGCTTCGGCCATTGTGAATGTACTAGGCATTGGCGCGTTAGTTTCAATGGCTGAATCTGCGAGTCGTGGAAGGGATTGACCTACGTGAAGGCGGACAACCGGACGAGAGAGTGAAGAACGGAGCTACGGCGAGCTTGTATTCGGGTAGGCTTGATGTCAATCTCACGAGGATTAATCGGCTGGTGTACACAAAGGCGGTGTCCGGTTACGGATTAGCGCAATGGCAGAATTTTGGAAATTTTGGCGGCGCCAGAGTTAAGCCGTGAGTTGTATCACGGGCAGAATCGCAAAGCCAATTCGTTTGTTCTTCGTCTACACGGCCAATTTCTGAAAAAAGATTTGGTCGCTATGGACGTGGTAATGACGGATAGTCCATCCGATGAGAGCATCCAAGCTCAGGTAAGTGGTTTTATGCGGAACTGGAGTATTCCAAGGCTTACACGCGACAAGGATAAATTGGATCTGATCAAGACTGTGAGAGGCCTTGACCAAAATGGTCCTGGAGAAAATGGAGCAAACTTGGAAAATCTGTGGAAGAAATTGGCCGCTTCACCTAATGGGAAATTTCACGCCGCGGAGGAGAGCAGTCTGAGATGGCTATTGAAGTCGATGAACGGCACGTCGGCGGATGCTGAAACGATGAGGAGATGGCCTCTGACCTGGACCATTTTGGAATGTGTCTTCCAACGGATCCCGCTCTTTTCGCTAGCAAAATCTTTGGCCGACCGTCGTTTCATTGTTGTGCTTCAACAGACCCTCAAAGATATCTCACAACCATCCACAGAATCATCTCTAGGAAGCTCATCAAAACGAAAGAGATCAACGACGAAGGCCTATGTTCTTGATGAATTGAAGGATCAAGAAGGATGTTCGATGACTGGAGATGCGCTGTTTCATGCCCTGAAAGGTCTGTTGGGTCGTC
This sequence comes from Calonectria multiphialidica, assembly GCA_020623665.1. Taxonomy (NCBI): domain Eukaryota; kingdom Fungi; phylum Ascomycota; class Sordariomycetes; order Hypocreales; family Nectriaceae; genus Calonectria; species Calonectria multiphialidica. The sequence continues at coordinate 51,655 of JAHVYC010000060.1, read as the reverse complement.
TTGATTCGACAGCCACCCAGTCATCGCATGATCGAATTGGTGCCGAGCACATTCGGTCCTTGTTTTGTACGACGGCGGTGGAGGCGGCAGCGATGGCCTCTTTGGCACTCGCTATTTGCGACGGGGCATTGAAAAGTCAAGATTCTGACCAGGACGAAGAACGTGAGATGTGGATTGAGACCATCTCTTCAATCTGGGACCTCCATCTCCAAGGCGACGACGACACAATCGACGTTGCGACGCACTTATTTCACCCTTGCGCAACCATTCTTAGCAAGCTGGAAGGGATTTCGGCAAACCAAGATCTTAACATTCGCGAAGCGCTTCGACTAAAATGGTCGTCTGATATTCAGAAGTTGATGCACCGCAACCTAATTATTCCAGCTCGAGCTGTGTTCATCGGTCGGCAAAACTTTGACGCTGTCACCACTGCTCTTGGAGCCACAGGCACGGAAAACAGTACCACCGCACCGGCCCTTTACTTTTTTGCTTCCGGAGTCATTGACTATCTGGGCGAGGGAGCCTTGCGGAAAAGCAATGGCGACTGGATGAAGCAGGTCTTTAAAGCTGTGGAGGTCTCGATCCGCGCACAGGACGATCGGGATAAACTCATCCAAATCGTCCTTGAGCGCGCCGCCAAGTGCTCTATGCTTGTCGATAACAACGACCTTCGGTTCATTTGCCGCGAGTATGCTCTGAATGAAAAGAGTACAAATTGGAACTTGCTTGCAGATGTTTCAAGCTGCGATGCTGATGTTTTTCAACTTTCGGAAGACGCGGCGAACTTGCTCAACGAAGTATGCAGGCGGAGTACGACGGAAGGTCTTGATGAGGCCGAGACGCAGGCAGTGTCAAGGGTGATTGGTGCTATTGCGCAAGGATTCAGAACTGGTCGAGACTTCCCCAGTTTCTTGAAGCTGTGGTTCCAACAACTTTGCAAGGTTGAGAAGCAAAAGTCAAAATCCTCACCATGGTTTCTCGTGGGATCAAGAAAATACGGAGATGATATCTTCAGTGCCTTGATTGAGAAGGAAATGTCACCTCAGCAGCTCCTTGGCGTTCTGCAGTGGGCAGAGACAGAACAGTCGCACCCGCGTGCCCTTTGTCTTTTCCTAAACTCAATTGCTCAGGGAATCCAGACCGAGACATACAGCAACGCTGCAGGAAAGAAGCTTTTTGATCTGGTCAAGGATATTTCAAAGTCTTCATCAACCAAGACGGCCCTCAAATGGGGTGTTGTATCCAGGACATTATCTTGGGTCGTTTCTCAGGATAGGTCGGAGATTTGGGTTGCCATTAAGGAGCAGCTATCAAAGATTCTAGCTGAGGCACCCATTTCGTCCCGAGAAACATTTGAGGCTTTCAAGTGTTGTTGTCAAGCATGGGTTTCAATGAACCCGGATGACGATCACATTTCTGAGCCTGTTGACCTGGTTGAGAGTTTTACCAATCGTCTGGCTGCGGAACTGGTCACCTCCGGTGCTGTCAAAAACAAGGATTTGTCGACATATCTCGACTTGGAAGCAGAACCGGGTTATCTTGAAGACGCTGCTTTGGAGCACTACCTGGCTTGGTTCTTACGTGGCTCAGGCCGACTTAATCGACTGTTTTATGGTCAAAAGGGTGCGATCCCCAAAACAGTACAAAACGCCTTGGAAATCCCAAGTGGCCAGACCATACAGCTGGAGACGATCTGGAAAACACTGCTAGGCAACGAAAATAACCTAAATGATGTGAAATTAGTCGAAGATCTTATTAACCGTCTGACCCGGGCATTAGAGGAGGACGGAAAGGAAAAGCGCTGGCCCGCAGAGGCTAGTCAGGTCTGGATCCGAAGTTTGAGTAGCATCCCAACTGATGCCATCACTCGCCCGCAGCGTGAGCGTATTATGGAGCTCCTGAACAAGCACAGAGCGAACGCCAAGAAGCGTGTGCCTGTAGATGGCTGGAAGCTGATTCTGGGCTTGTCAACTAAGCTCATGGGCCGGTCAACCTTTTATGAAGGTATGCAGTTCTTTGACAATGTCGCGGTTGCCGATGCAATGTCAGATCTCCCTTCTTCAATCTCGACTGATGACGGCACATTGAGCGATCTTATTGCAGCATTCTTTGCAATGGCATCCGCCACGATCCGCCAAATGGCAGAGCACATTGACGACCGAAGTCTCGGCTACTTCAAGGGGAGCCGAGAATTTATCACAGACTGCGAGAATGCCGAAAACTTGTCTCCTTTCCGGCTTACATTGTTAAAAGCATTGGTGGTTGAAGCAACAAGATCACCAAATTGCCGAAGCCATCCGGACCTTGCTTCGCTTTCGGAAAGCGCTAAAGATACGCTTGGAAAGTGTGTAGTAGCTGCCACAAGCTACTTTGTTAATGAAAAGAAGGCCTATGATGGACACGACGCCATGAAGGATCTGCAGCTTTTAGCCGCTGTGGATGCTGCTGAAGCTCTTGACTCTCTCGACGGGGCAGCTCAGCTGAAGCAGTCCGAGGTTCGAAAGGCTGAGAAACGAAGCCATGCAGCTGTGGAGTCTGGTGACCTGCGAGGGTGGAAGATGCAGACTTTCCTCAGAACGTACTTTTCGCCGCTGATGGAGGAGGCTCGACCAACAACTTTCCAGAGCCTGGACGATTTGCCGTCAAAATTTAGAGAATCTCTCCTGACAAGCAATGTTGTTTCAGTGACTCGAGCGATGGATACGGCTGCCAAGGCTATGTACCTGAAGGACTTGGTGACGGCATTTACTCAAGGTTCAGACTCGAGTGGTCAAGCATCGGCCATCCTGACAGTTGTGAACCAATTACTAGGTAATAATATGCCTCCATGTCGTGCAACATATTGCTTACAAAAACGAACAGAATGCCCCGATTTACAAGGTAAAGGTGACGCTTTTGGCCTCGCCAATGTCCACGGAGAGCTCACCTCCTCGCTATCATCGGCCAAGTCCCTGTCCGTTGCCACTCGAATCTGTCGAACCCTTTATACCATCCTTGAGAAGAAGCCACAATCTATGACTCAATGGAATATCGAATTTACCTTGAGTACGGTTTGTAGCCTCAGCGCTTCCGAGCAGGGTGACCAGGCACCTGTACCTTACGCTTGGTTGTGCAAGCTGGTTGAAGTTATCATCAAGAAGCACAGACTCCGACTGGAAGGCCACCATCATTTGCTCTTGACAACGATGCAAAATCTGCTGCGAAATCTTATTCTCAACCAGGCTATCTCCGATCCCAATGACCAAGGCGTTCAGGAATCGAGGGCGCATCTCTATACACGCCTGGTCACTCTCATTTGCGAGCCTACTGCTGGCGCTGTCTCACGCTCGCAACACCAGAGGGCACTGGACTCGGCGACGGATGCGGCCAAACGCTCTGCTGGTCGACACATGTATCTGGTGCTGATGCAGTATGTCAAGCTGCAACTCGGAGCTGATGTGCCGCGAGCAGTGAGAGAGGCATTGGAACCTGGCATGAACTCGGTGTTTGACATCACACCGCCAGAAGTGAGGAAAATCCTGAACGATGGTATGGATGGAAGTGGAAGAGCGATCCTACGGGAGATGTACAAGCGGTACACCAAGTTTGGAAAATGGAGTGGCGTGTAAGCCTCTACGGAATGGATATACGGATAAATACCCAATTGCGCCATGTAAAAAGAATAGACTGGGATTGCAAAATTTATTAATTATTAGGGTATCTTTGGTACGAGGCACTGCCTCTTTTGATGAATGAACCCAGGGGAGGATCACGTAGAACCATTCTTGTGGGTATAAGTGCTGGGATGGCCGTGCTTCTTGCCGTAGCTTCTGATTTTACTGTGAAGGTCGAACTGGACAAAGATCCAGACGATTTGGACGACCCACGCACCGAGAATGTCCAGGATCCAATTGTTGCGGAACGAACCGCCCAGAACACCCCATTTCATCAGGGTGCCGAGCCAGGCCACGGTCACATAGTACTCTCCCCTTTCGAGTCCCTCGATAGACTTCCTGGCCACCTCATCAGGCTCCTGCTGCGGATCGCTGTCCTCGAGAATCTTTGTAATCTCTGGCTTGTGGGCGCTCTCGTTGACGAAGCCAGGAGAAAGGATGGTGCCGGGATGGACGACGTGGACCTTGACATTCTGAGGGTACATCATAACCTCCTGAGAGATGCTATCAGCAAGACCTCGGATGGCCCACTTGGACGGAGCATAGGGGGCGTATCCGGGGATGGTGTAGAAGGCGACAACGCTGGATGTCATGATGAGATGCTTGGGCTCCTTCTCGACAGGAGCCTCCGGGGCAAGCCACTCGCGAAGGATTGCGTGAGACATTTCAGCGGTTCCGAAGAAGTTGATGTCCATGTGGCTTCGCAACGAGGACATTTCCATATCAACGAACAATTCGGGGAGAGAAAAGCCGGCAATGCACCACACAATGTCGGGAGACTGGCCATGGTTCCAGGCCATGGCCTCGGCGATGAGGGTGGTAGCATAATCGGGCTTGGAGACGTCGGCGGAGATGTAGTGGAAGCGTTGGGATCCCGGGTTCTTGGCTGCAGCCTATGAATTGAGCCGGCGTTAGCATCGAACGATCAGGTCTGCAAAGCATGTGGGATGGGGTCGAACCTGGACGGCGGCGACCGCGTTCTCGAGCTTGCCCACGTTGCGGGAGACGAGGATGATGTTGGCGCCCTTGGCAGCGAGCTGCTTGGCGACGCTGAGTCCCATGCCCTCCGAGGCGCCGGTAATCAGGACTGTCTGCAGATGTAGTGTCAGAGGCTACCAATGGTGATGGCGGGGTTGTATGGTGGCGGCCATCATGATTCAGCGAGCCGTGGACATACCTTGCCGTCAACGGGCATCTTGTTACCACCGAAGAACCCCATGATGATTGTAGCAAAGAGCAACGTTGCAAGACCGATGGCAAGAGGGTAGAGGATGGTTTGCGAAGGCAACTCCATGGTGGGAGCGGGAATGTCGAGTCGAGTGGAAGATGTGCCGGTGATTAAATTATTCCACGTCCCATGTGGACACATGCCATAGGAGCTGGATGCTTGCTTGCCCCGGAACCAACGGCACTAGGGGACGCGGGTGCGGGCCACACAAGCCATGGCGCGTCGGTTTAGTGGCTCAGGGGCCTCTGTGCCACATGCACTGTACTGCATAGGGCTGACGGTCTGTACCTGGATTCAGCGAGAGGGATGAGTGAAGAAACGAAGCATTCGCATTCGCCTTGCTCGTATCACTCAATACGGAAAATGTAATCCTCCAGGGGCCAGATCTTGCAAATTGCATCATAATTGGATGAATGTGGCACGATATACACACGTCGGGAAATTGTGGTGGTCAGCCGCTTGGCTATAACGACGCAGGAGTAAGCTTCGGACAAGTGCTTATTAAGTAAATTTGAGTGAATGCCGCGTAAGGCTTGTGAGACTTTCCGTTAGGCTTCTTGGGCTGCTCCAGTGACTCTGTACCAGTTGCCAACGCCAAGGGACAATAGTATCAAGGCTGAAGTGGGCAGATAGCCATTCAAATGCAAGGCTTTAAGGAGGCTTCTATGGTTACCAATCCGATCAATAATATTATATCCGGATAGAGTACACAATTAAGCTTCGTTGAGATGAGAATATGGGGGAATATATTCATGAAAGCTCATCGCTGGCTCAGTGGTGCTATACAGTGTAAATAATCATAGATGAATAAAGGGCACTGTCTGCAGAACTGATGACACGCCTGAGCCACAGCCATAGCTAATTCAGACGCCATCATAACAACCAAGTCAACCCCCACCATCTCTCCCCTCCAATTAAAAGAAATAGACCTTAGCCAGTCTATTGATTGCCTGTCATTTGAAATAAGTAGGCAAGGCCGAGACGCCGGCACTGGGCCACCAGCCTGTAGCGCGAAGCTATAATGCAGAATTTCCTGCGCTGGCAATCATCTTGACGTCGCCGCCATGTCCGCCAATGATGAGGAAACCAGGTTGACGGTGCCTAAATTCTCCTCCTTCAAATCCAAGGAAATACCCGGAGAAAAAAAAGCGCCTAAGTTCTCGTCATTCAAACCAAAGGAGCCTGAAAAACCGAGGCCTGCAGACAAGGATCGCCATCAAGATTCCAGGAGCAAAAGAAGCCGGCATTCTGAGGATCGAGATTCTGATGGCCGACGCGTTCGGCATCACTCTAAAAGTCACCAGCATGATTCTAGGCACAGGAAAAGAGACCTTTCGAGACCTTCTAGTCGATCAGGAACACCAGATCGCCAGGCGCCAGCTCCTAAGCCCATGCGCGATGACAACGGCGCTTCCTCTTCCAAGGTGTATTTTATCGATACCAAAGGTGACCCCTTGATCTTGAGATATGGAGGCTCTGATAAGTATCAGATCCCTCCATATTATCGGCATGGATACGGAAGGGTTCTTGGCACCGCAGGGCGTCTGGTTATACATCGTGACGGGCCTCGGGACCAGTTCAGTCTTCGCATGCCGGGTGAGGGATCGTCTGCTTTTAAGGACCGGGACGGCCTGCGCTCGAAGTCTTGGCGGGTTACCACGACTCCTAGAAGGATCCGGGCAAAAGAAACTGATGGCCAAGGTGAAGATGATGGTTTCCTATCGTTGAATACGTCTAAAAAGAGGAAACGTGGCCAGGAGGGTTCGCAATCTTCAAACGAAGAAGAACAGCCCAATTACCGGTCAATTGAAGGCAAGGCAAAAACACGGCAGTATTCAGATAGCGATTCGGATTCCGAGCCCGAGTCGCTTGCTGAAGTCGTTGACACAGAACACGACAACCCACTCAAGTGGAAGTCGATACAGCTCTCACGCCAAGTCAAAGACCACCCTCATGATATCGATGCTTGGCTGGAACTATCAAACCACCAAGATGCCCTGTTGAAAGCAGGGGAGGATATTGACCACAAGGCCTTGGAGAGTGAAGCACATAGCTACTCCGAGATCAAACTTTCCATGCTGGAGTCTGCCCTGGAAAATGTAACGAATCCTCAAGACCGATTGCGGGTTCTGGTGCCTCTAGCACGCGAGGGAGTCAAGGTATGGAGCGGTAAAGCCGCAACTAAGAAGTGGGAAAGCTTGGCAAAAGATGAAGAATCCAACTTCTTGCTCTGGAAAATACATCTCGACTTTGCCATGTCCAATATTGCGACGTTTCACTATGATGAGGTCAAGAAGATGCATGTTGACCGACTTCACCGAACAATCCAGCGCCCAGAACCCGAGGTCCTGAAAGAGAACACGAGCGAAGCCATCTACATTTTCTTGAGGCTTACCCGATTCATGTATGATTCTGGTTATAAAGAGCTCGCTGTGGCAGCATGGCAGGCCATTTTGGAGCTCAATCTTTTTCGACCTCCCCACGCGGACAATAGAGAGAAAGCACTATCGGAATTCTCCGAATTTTGGGAGAGCGAGATTCCAAGAATTGGAGAGGCCGATGCGCAGGGTTGGGCGGCATTCGTTGAATGTGGCGGAGTAGGAGATCCTCCGGAACCTCTTCATGAAAAAGTTGACCAGGGGAGCCAATCCAGAGACGACTACAAAGTTTGGGCAAGTATCGAACGCGGACGGGCAGAGGGAGCCGAGCTGCCTGCCAGAACCATGGATGAAGGCACAGACGATGATCCGTTTAGAGTCGTCATGTTCTCGGATATTGAGCAGCTCCTTTTCGTGATTCCCGATTCCGTTCTGCCTGAGCTAGTCCCGCAGTTAGTAGATGCGTTTCTAATATTTTCACGAATGCCACCGGCCATCAACTCCAGTATCTGGACGGAAGACGCATACCGCGACCAGTACCTGGCAGGCCCATCTCCAGGAGCAGAACTTCCAGCGTATGACAGAAACTCGGAGGTTGACCCGCTATCTGAGGAGATCCCACGGAAATCTCCACCTTTCGACCGCGTGGGAACTTACACCGCGTGTTCTCTCGACGAGTTGTTTGCAGGATCACGTTGGTTTCCCTACATGTTAATAAAGGATCAGAACAAAAGGGCTGGGCTAGAGCTTGTGCTCAACGTCACGAGACAGATGGTTCATGCAGCTGGGATCGAGCCTTTGGCCCAATATTACCTGGGGTTGTGTGCATTGAAGGATGGCCCAGTGATCAAGAAACCAGCCAAAGCTCTCCTTAAAAAATATCCTTCTAATATCGGCCTCTATGGTGCTTATGCCCTCGCAGAGGCTGCTAATGAGAACTATTCTGTAGCAACCAAGGTCCTTATGTCAGCTACCGAACTCGCAATGGTAAGAAAACGATATACATTATTCTAGAATTATGCTAATTACTCTCGGAAGTCATCCAACGTGGATAGTTTTACTCTTTGGCGACTTTGGTCATGGATTGAGCTCGAGCTTGGCCAAAAAGAAGCCGCCATCAGAAGGTTGTGCTCGGCAGTAGATGATGCATTGCGGTCAAACATAGGGAATGCCAGTGTCACGCAAACCCATATTCTGAAGGCTCAACAGGCATTTTCATCCAATGTCATGCGCTCGCTCTCTGTAGGAAACCTTGAAGAAGCGGCAATTCATGTTGAGTGCCTGGGTTTACTGTCATACCTGACGGCGGATGGTGGCACAGAACCAACATCCTCCACACAGGGGAACATTTCCGCAGCTATGACGACCTTTAGGGTACAATCTGCAGAGTTTAAAGCACGGGGCTACGAAAGGTCAAAAGCCCACGAGAAATGTCTGCAGTTTGCTGCCAAGATACTATACCTAAATGCTACTCGAGGGTAAGTATAAATCCTATGGTTAATCATGGATCCCAAGCTAACATGCAAAAGGCCATTCCGACGAGCGTACATGCTTGAGCAATTGAGCTGGATTACTAATTACTTTCCTCGCAACACCGTCTTCCTTTCCCTCTTCGAGTGGGCCGACTCCAGTCTTCGTGTCATTGACGAACTTCGGTCACTCCTTGACGAGAGGGTATTAGTGGCTGGGCATGATGGGGTCAGTAGCCGGCTGTTTGCTATCCAACACGAGATGCAGCGGGGCAATGTGAATACTACAAAGGCAGCATTTGAGCATGCGGTGAGGAGTGACGCGTGCAAGTGCAACGTGCCTGTGTGGGTTCTCTTTATCAGGTTCTGCAGCTCACATAAAGAGCTTCGGGGAAGCGCCAAAGACGTTTTATTCCGAGCGCTGAGGCATTGTCCATGGTCAAAAGATGTCATGATGGAGGCGTTTTTTACAGTGAATCGAGACATGGAGTCGGCCCAGCTGAGGGGTGTGTTTGAAACTATGACGTCAAAGGGATTGAGGGTCCATTTGGATTTGGAGGAGTTTCTTGAGACAAGACGTAAGAGGAGGCAGCAAGGCAAAGAATCGAGGCGATGAGAAAATGGTTGTTTGGGTTGCGAGGAGTATGTATATACAGTGGGTGGGCGAAAGCTCCAAGGAGTCGCCGACTTTACACCAATATTCGCCCCAAGAAAAAATAACTAATAACTTATCTAAAAAAAAAATCCTAAGAGGGGATTGTACGAATAACAATAAGTATTATCTTTATATATATATTATTAATTATTTTATTTATTTATTTAAATTTTATAATTAATATAATATATTGTTATTTAACTTCATTCACAACCTACCAACATAACCGCGGGATTATCCCTAAAACTTTTGTCAGATGACTGTACCCAAGTCCCAGAGACAATGAACAAGCAATAAAAACGAAGATCGATGACGAACAAAAGGGATGATTATTTTTATGGCTGATGGAAATTGAATGTCATTGGTGTTTAAAAACGCGGTGAATGGCTTTCTTGGCACTCGGAAGCTATGACGACGCTGGCTGGGACAGATTGAATTTGGAGCAGGTTTCATGACAAGGCGAAACAAGGATAGGAGGTTGATCCCTTCAAGTGTGGCAGGTAAAACAATGAGAAAGCGAAAACTACCCTGCAGTTTTAGGGGAAAAGGCGCAAGTGGAGAAGGGTTAGTGGGACCTGGTTCCTCAGTCGAGGGGGGAGGAGGGGCTTGTGTTTTTTTTTTCTTTTTTTTTTTATGACAGAAAAATAGACCCTGAGTCGTTGTCTTTGGGTGAATGTCTTGGTCTATTTTTACGTGTTAGGATCTAGAACGACGGGACCGCCGCCCACTATTTTATTCGGAGGCGTCGTGCCGTGTCAGACGCAGGGACAAGGAGTGACTAGGAGCGACTAGGAGCGACTGGGAGGGACAGGGAGGGGCGCTGTTGGAGCCAGCTCAGCTGGGTCGGGGTCCATGATTGCTTGGCTCGTGTGCACCTCGCCTGCAGCGTCTAAGCCATGACATGTATCAACCAAGAGTCGTACTCTTTCTTTTTTTCCCTGAGTGAATGAGCCGGTCATTTACCCATTCGCGACACCCTCAACTCCGCTTCATCGCCGCATTTGCACCCGCGTCTCTCCCCGCCCGTCCTTGCGCTGTCCTGTCCCTCTACATGCCCCTCTAGCCCCGCCATCGTCACCACCATCATGGCTACTAACCCCTCCTCCGCTGCTCCTCAGGCCGGCGGCGGCGCCAGCGAACTTGATCGTACTCTTTCCACAGTCAGCAAAAACATCCAGGACCGCCTCGAGAAGCTCTACTACTCCCTCGCCGACCGAGAGGACCACACCTGGAGCAACGCCCAGATCCGCTCGTTTGTCCAATCCACACAACGCGATGGTGCCTCCCCTGCCGTGGACGAGCTGCTGGCCCGCGAACACCTCGATCTCGATGGCTTCCTGGCCTGGATGAGGTCGCGCAACGGTGCTGCGTCAGCAATGCCAAAGCCCCAGGACCTCACCTTCCCGATTGCCAGCTACTACATCAACTCCAGCCACAACACCTACCTGACGGGCAACCAGCTCTCTAGCGATAGCTCCGCCAAGCCTTACACGGACACTCTACTGCGCGGATGCCGCTGCATCGAGATTGACGTTTGGGATGGTGACGAGTCTGACGCCGAGGGCACGAGCAGCAGCAGCAGCAGCAGCAGTAGCGATGGGGAAGGCGGAAAGGTCAAGAAGATCACCCGCAAGAAGAAACGGAGCACCTTTAGTGTGCTCAAGGAGAAGCTGGGCAGGACCAACATCACCGACAACGAGTTGACCGAAGAGCCTGAAATCGCTGTTGTCGAGCCTCGCGTGCTTCACGGCTACACCCTCACCAAAGAGGTGCCCTTCCGTGATGTATGCATTGCCATCGGCAAGAGCGCCTTTATTGCTAGCGACCTCCCAGTCATTGTCTCGCTCGAAGTCCACTGCTGTGCCGAACAGCAGCAGGCTATGGTCCGCATCATGAAGGAGGTCTGGGGCAGTCTACTTGTCGAGGAGCCAAAGGATGAGCCCGCTGCTCTGCCCAGCCCTGCCGACCTCAGAAATAAAATCATTGTCAAGGTCAAGTATGTTCCTCCTGGGGCCGAAGCAGTCACAGTTTCCGATGACGAAGAAGAACGTGCTGCGGCCGCGGCCCATGCGCCTGCTGGCTCCAAGGCTGCAAACGCAAAGCCTTCCAAGGTTATCCAGGAGCTCAGCAGAATGGGCTGCTACTCGCGCGGTGTTTCGTTTAAGAGCCTGACACAACCCGAGGCTGGAATGCCCACCCATATCTTTTCGCTCTCGGAGAAGAAGGTGGTGGATGTGCACGAGAAGCAGGCCGCAGAGCTATTCAATCACAACCGCCACTTTTTAATGCGAACGTATCCCTGGGGCCTACGAATCGGCTCTTCCAACCTTGATCCTGCCCCTTTCTGGCGCAAAGGCATCCAAATTGTTGCTCTGAACTGGCAGAACTGGGATGAGGGCATGATGCTGAACGAGGGCATGTTCGCTGGCACCCAAGGCTACGTTCTCAAACCTCAAGGTATGCGACTCATCAATATGAATGACGACTTTAAATTTTGCTAATTTATTCAAGGCTATCGCCCTGCTCGGGACGGAGACGATCAATCAGTCAACGTTGTTGTTCGCAATTCGCTGAAGCTCGCCATCACTGTTTTCGCCGCCCAGAATATTCCTCTACCAGTTGGTGATAAATCTGCCAAGGGGTTTAACCCTTACGTCAAGGTGGAACTACACGTTGAAGGGCCGGAGGAGTTTGAAGGTGGAACGATCCCCAACAACGGCCACGAGCGTGAGGGTGAGTACAAGGTCCGCTTCCGCACTCACAAGGGCTGCGACCCAGACCTCGCTGGAGAGCGTCTCGAATTCCCACCCATCTCGCATGTGGTAGATGAACTATCTTGGGTTCGATTTACTATCCGAGACGATGAGATTGGCCGCGACGCCCTTGCTGCTTGGGCGTGTGTCCGGCTGGATCGCCTGAACAATGGATACCGTTTTGTCCACTTGTTGGATTGCCATGGCCGTCTGACACAGGGTGCTGTGCTTATCAAGGTTGAGAAGACCTTGGCTTGAGACATCTAGAGAGCATTTGTATTGGAATTGTTGACGAAAAAATGACCATGGCGTGTTTATGTAACGAATAGATGGGGGACAGCGAGATGAACTGGCAGACTGAAGAGGATAAATCATGAGATACAGCATAATGGCATTTGACGCACTGGTCATGCCATGTCGCATATTGTGTTGTAAGCGAAAGGAGTCAGGTGTGAGACAGACCGAAGATTGTATCGTTTTCTAGATATTATTTGGTACCATTAGCTAGCCGACAAGGTCAACGAATGATATTGTTCAAAAAAGAGAAGCAATGGGACTGGAACTGATTGAAAACTGGTCGTAATTTCATGATTGTTCTGTTGGTGCATTTATTCTTTATTGATTGTATGGATATCACCACCCCTTATACTCGATGCCAATGATCTCTGGCAAACCCGCCGCTATGCAAATCGCCCCCTTCTTCTTCTTCTACCTGGTATCTAGTTTCGTAAGACTTGTTGCTGTAAGAATATTGAGCATCCTCGTAACGCTCCCCCTCGCTCTTGGCCTGGTACCCGGCCGCGGACTGCCCGCTCTCGTACGAGTAGTGGGCATCCTTGTAGCTGCCAAGGCCCTTCTCGGTGCTGTTGCTGCCGTGCTCGCTGCCCGCGTCATCCTCGTTCAGGGGCCCCCTGTAGTGCTCGAACTCGAAGTCGAAGTAGGTGTTTGAGCGCTTGCCGTACTCGCGGTCGTCGATGCTGGAGGCCACCTGGCTCGTGTACTCGTCGTCCGAGCCGTCGTCCGGCCCGCCCCAGTGTCCGCCGTAGTCCGCCGGGGAGTATTCCACGAGCTGGTGGCCGTGGTCCGCGTCGTCGTCGTCGCTCAGGTCCTGGTAGCCCTCCTCGTCATCGCTCGGCCAGTGGTCGGAGTTGGCGTCGTCGGTTTTCAGCAGCTGCGCCGCGTAGGCGGTTGAATAGCTGTTGGCCTCTTCTCCGGGAGGCTTGGACTCATGGTTGGCCTCGCTGCTGGATACCTCGCCCGCGCGTGTATCGGAATCGAGGTCCCTGTAATTGATGCGCTCCTCCACGGAAGCCGTAAATTCATCATGCAGGGTAGTCTCACGGTGTTCATGCACGCTCGTCGAACTGAGAAACTCGGAGTGGAGAAGATAACCGCCTGCGAGGCCAGCCGCAGTACCAGTACCGCCAGCAATCACTGCCTTTTTCACTTCGGAATTCGCCTTGGGGGCGCTGGCAGAAGACTCGGTAGCATGGCCGACGGCACGCCCACCGGGCTGGAGAGCGGTTGGGACTGGAGGGGGCTTGACCGTCGGATGAGGTGGTGCCGAGCTTTGGCTCTTCCTTTGGGCAGTCCCAGAAGACTCTTGGGTGAATTTCGAAAACCAGTCTTCGCTGATGGTGGTTGTCTGGGAACCGTAGGCGTCATACTTCCCTGCCCCGAGAGTCTGCTTCGATCCCAGGTTGAGAGGGGGGATGACCGGAGGCTTATCGAAACTCGGTACCTCGGCGGGTTTCGGGGGGGTAGAAAACGGAACCCCTCCAGGCGGCGCCGATCCAGGGTATGGCTTTATTGTGTGTGTAGGGGCTGAAGATGGGTTGAAGACTGTCGACCCTGGCCTGAGTGCCGACGGGACGCTTGCGGTCTTTGCATGGGTATTGGGTTGTTGAGATTGTTTTGAGCTGGCATTGTCCTTTGAGGAAATGGAGAAAGGCTCAATCTCACGGAGGTTGCTGGGTGCCTTTTCCTCATACGGCTTGATGAGGGGAGATGACCTCAGGGAGGACGGCAGGGAAGATGGCTTCGCAAATGACTCGTTCAGGAGGCTCGAACCTGGCCTTTGCAACGGGTGTGGTTCTGGAGTTCCCTCCCTGGTGGAGGGCCGGGAAACAGATACGCCGTATGGCTTGGTTGTGGAGGGGAACTTGAAACCTGCGGCCGGGTCCTGTGTAAAGTTGACCACTGTCGTTTCTGAGATGCTTCGACCGTGTTGCGACTTTCCTGCGCCCTTGTCGGCTGAGAAAGTGAGATCAGATGATTGGCTGGAGGTTGAACGTTTAGGTTCCTGGAGACTGAGCCTTCTTGAACCGGCGGCGCCTCCCGGGAGAAGAAACGACGGTATGGCAGATGGAGAAGCCAGACCGGACGTTTGGAGTCGTGATGGTTGAAGGCTTTCTGGGATATTTCTCTTTTGAGGTGTTGCCTTTTGGATGGGCGCTCCAAACATGAGTTCATCAACAGCCGAGTTGGACTGAGAGCTAAAAAATGGAATATCTTTTGGGACATATGACCGAGCCTCTGCAAGTGGCTTTTTCGTCATAACCTTGCTGTCGTTGGATGCAAGGAACAAGGCCTGGCTCTTCCTCCAATCCGGATCCCACGTCACGACTGTCTCGCTATATTTGTCAAAGAGCACGGTGCAAATGGCTTTCTGCTCCTCGGAAAACGCCTGCCCATCCTGCAAGGCCTTTGTGGCATGGAATATGACACTGTTACCACTTCGATCGCGAAACGTGACGCTGGCCTTGTGTTCCAATAGGAGCTTAACAAGCTTGCGATCGGCCTTGGAGACGGCGACCATCAGCATAGTTCGACCAACGCTGTCCTTTGAGTTGACGTTGAAACCAAGTTCCAAGAGAAGCTTCGTCACGGGGATGGTGCCCTTATCAATGGCGATTAGCAACAACGAGCGTCCTTTCTCATCTGTGATGCTGGGATCTGCCCCCTTTTCCAGGAGGTATTTCGTTGCGCCTTCATTTCCCCTTGACACACCAAGCAGAAGGGGTGTTCTGTCCAACTTGTCCTTGATATCAACAGTGCATCCGTTGTCGAGGAGGAGGTGAACGACGGCGTTGTGCCATTTGGCAACTGCAGTGTGCAGGGCTGTGAAGCCTCCCTGGTCTTGCTGATCTATCACTGCGCCCGAGTCAATGAGAGCGTGGACAACCGCCGAACTTCCCAAGGCCGCGGCGCGGAGTAAGATGGGGGTGCCGCTCCCATCATAAGAATTGGCTTCTGAATGGTTTTTTAGGAGGAGCGTCACGCTTGAGACGTGCTCTCGAAGAACGGCAGAGAACAGTGGAGTTTGACCTGTAGAGTTGATGGAAAAAACGAGCTCGGGGGATTGAGCCAGCAGCAATTTCTGAACCGCCGTGTGCCCCTGAATCGCGGCAATGTGTAACAAGGATTGTCCATCAACTACGAGGGTGATGTCTGCACCCTTCTTAAGTAAAACCTTGGCAGCGGCTGCGTGGCCACAGCAGACTGCAGCATACAGAGGAGTCCTTCCCAGTGAATCTCGAGATTCGACTTCATCGATGCTTGCGTTCTGAAGGGCCGCCTTCAGTAGATCCTCCAGGCCATATATAGCAAGCAAATGGAGCCAGCTGATTCCATCGAGTTTTCCATAGGGACATACTGACTGCCCGGGCTTCAGTAGAGCGTCTCTGTGAGTCATGACCTTACCGAGGGTCGTCAGGGCGGACTCTTCAGGCCAGTTCAGAAGCTCCAGAAGATCTGTTGCATTTTTGGCCTTGACCTGACTGAGAGCAGCATGCTTTGTCCACGCCATGCTGGCATACGACAGGAATTGGAACTCAGGTCTGTTGCTCACCTCTGCCTCCCAGTCTGCCTCTTGCGCGACAGCTGTCATGTATTGGACGCAGAATCGCACTAGAGAATAGTGAATTTGAGCGACTGCTTCCTCCGGGGTGTACGTGGAAGTTGACCCCGGTGCCAACAATTCCAGCCCCTCGGAGATGATAAACTCCCGGACTAGTTCGTGAACGGGCTGGATTGTCTTCTTCCCCTGATACTCGACAATCTCCAGCAAACCCCCGGATTCGGTAGAAACCCAAGCCTCGAAGTCATCGTCACTGCTGGCGAGAGAAAAGTCGTTGGTCTGGAGGGGCCACTGAACCCCGGGGAACGAGGCGATGGCACTGGTGCAGACAACTATTCTGAATTCTGCCAGTGTGAGTGGCCGGACAGAGAAACAGGCCCAGGTCAATAGTGAAGGATACACCTGGCGTCCCTTCCTCTGGGCCATTGCCTCAAAGCGATTTCTCAACAGATCGAACGGGTCACCGGATAAGAAAGTCTGCGATTGCCGCCTGCGCCAGATGCTCGGGTCTCCGGAGATTTTAAAGCTATCAGCAAGTAGCCGAGCTACCAAAAAGGAACCTGCGGATTGATAAATGGCAAAGTCTTGTGTCTGTGCATCGGCGTTGGCGAGTCTCTGTCTGATAAATGTTTCGATATCGGTTCGATTTCGCTCGTCGATGTCGATAATTTTGGATGGCAGGGGCTCTTGCGCCTTTATTGATGTGCTGGACACGAGGATCTTGAAGCTGTTGTAGTTACTCATCTTGGTGCTAATAATGGAAGTTTTTTCAACGAGTTTTTGTAAATCTTGTAATAACTGCTTTGCTATTTCCTCACCGCAAAGGTCGATTCCGTCAACGACGAAGCGTACCGAGTTCGATTTGAGGATAATGGGAAGCGACCGTGCGATTTCGTCCAAAAGTTCTTGCACATCCCAAAGAACGTGCAGTCCCGCCGGCAGCAAGTCCTGAACTCGTTCGAACCTCTGCGTTAGTCGGTCGAACACCCCTGGAAATCGTCGGATGAGCTGGCCGAGGATGCTCCTGGCGAATCCAAGGCGTGAGCGATAAAGATCGTCGCCGATGGCCCTGAAGATGAATGATACGTGAACAGTATTGGTATTTTTGGGCCCCATAGATACGGGTTCTGTGGATTGAGAAGCGAGGTGCTTCATGAGGGCCGACCTCCCCGAGCCCGGGCTCCCTCGAATCCAGAGCAGCCCATATCTCTCTTTTTGCCATGCCTGGAACACTCGGTTTCGAAATATCCAAGAGCATGTGTCCCTTTCTGGTTTTCTGGCGTGGCTTGGAGAGATGGCATCGGCGGGGAGGGAAAGACTTGCAAGGACAGCTTCGGGAATTACTGCTATACCCATATAGTCAGTGAGCGTTTCAGACACACTGCGGCGGATAGCCCACTTGCCTTGGAATTTGTCTTTGGTATTACTGCGTTTGGCGCTGGTATTTAGTGCTTGAGGAGTTGGGGAAGTTTGGGGAGCCCCGGGTGTGTGTGAGGGTAGCCTATACGGCTTGATGACTGAAGACATGGTGATTTTGTGACAGCCTATGGTTTGTCAAGATTCATAGGGCCGAGATACCTCATGCAGAGTATATGGGAAGGAATTTCGGATCTTTCTTAGAAAGCGATATCGGAAACTGTCATTATTCGTCGAATACCAGGCAATATTGAGAAAGGATATGCGATGAGGCCAGGCACTGGCTCAGGAGAGTTCGAGCAAAGGTTAAAAAAAAGACAGAGGAAATCTATCTCAGTCAAGCACGAGATGTAAGCGGATGCTTTATTCTTATTGATGCTAATAAACCTGAGAATGGAATAAGCAGTAGGCCAGCCGGCGGAGGCTGAGCCTGGAAACCCTGTCACCACTAATGCCCATAAATTGGGCTGCGCACGATGCTAGAGGGGGGACGAAAACGGCCCAATAGAGCCGGAGACGCAGCATAAAAGATCCTCCCACTTTACCGAACCGTCCAATTTGCGTGGATTCCGGATACGTGGGTTGCCGTACAGTCATGGCACGGAGCAGCCGCCCAACGAACGTTGCAGCGTGTGGCCAATGCCAAATCAACCTTTGCCTGTCTGACGCAACCCGAGCAAGTAGAATGCGCGCCGTGCAGTGGCCGAACGTCGCTGTCGCTGACGGGGGAGCAGGGATGTGGATGCCCGATCCTATGTGCAAGGCGCAGCCTAGCGCCGGCAGATGCTACGCCGCCCTCTGTTCAGCACTAACATCGCCTATCACCTAGTTTTGGACAAGCCGAGCAGCTATATATAGCTGTGCAGCTACAGGTCGGGAAACGAAGCTGCGAGGCCCTTTTTCGCAAAAGAAAAGGGCATCGCGTGTCCTACTTACATAGGCTCTGGGCAACTGCAGCTCCAGATGGGATGGAACGTGCTAAATAAGAGACCGCAATGTATTTTGCACACCCCTAGCGTCGTGTCCGTGAGTGAGATTGATGACCGCTTACGCCAGCTACAGCTTTCAGCCATGGAGCCCGATGCCACCCGGTCCGTCAGCCCAAACCAGAAGAGCATCGTCGCCTCTCCCGCTAAACGCAGCCTGTCCCCAAAGAAGATAGATGCCAATGTTTCTGCCAACCAGAAGATGCCCTGAGTGCGGTATTGTTGTTTCCGTGACCCGCCTGCTCGCCCCCTCGCTTCCCCCGGGTTTCTCCAGACTATCCATCCAGTTCACGCTACGTATTCGATTTGCGACCAGCCCGCATAGAACCAGCACTCCAGCCTTCCCCTCATCGGGAAAATGCCCCAGGCGGTGTCGGGCAAAATTTCAGCTGATGAATAAGCGGTGATCGTCAAAGGGCAGAGCAAGTGGTTTTCTATCATAATGGCTGTGGGGTTTACCGTCGTGGTGACGGCATCGATGCCGAAGCGGCACTCGCCCACTGCCCGCTGCGCGCCGTTGGTGTAGTCAAGGATTATGCCGTTGCAGAACTCTTTATTTTTGTGTGCGAATATCTGGATCCTGGTGACGTTCTTCAACGGTGCGGTTGAATAGTTTAGGTGGTAGTAAATGTACGGGTGCACCAAAAGGTTGATGTCTGGTTGAGATGCTGGTGGCGGATCCTCGAACTGAACGCGACGCTTCATGTTCGAACGATCACAGGTCGCAATAAGCCCGCGGTTTTGCGCGTTCTTATAGCTGATGAAATGAATGTTGGGGCCATCAGCAAGGACAACCCTATGCCCTGGTCGAGGGTATCTATTCCATAGCCCGATGCTGACATCCCCAGCAAGTTTCATGCGAAACTGTACGAGTTAGTGAGCCACTACACAACTAGCCAAAATATTTTAGAAGTGCTTACACAATAACGATAGCCTGTAGGATAGGGGCTGCTGCCCGGGCTTATCCACGTCCCCACTGCTTGAATTTCTTCTCCTGGTGGGAGAGGAAGATAGATGTAACTACAGGTTCCCGCCGGGAAATCGCGATCGAAGGACAACTTTGGATTGTTGGTGGTATGGGCTTGAATAGCTAATACCCCGGAGACAAAGTACAGGGTTATACCGGTACATTTCCTTGGGTTGATAATCGTGATCCGGTTAAAAAAGGAACGAATGGGCGGCACGTATCCCTTGCAATCTTGGATCACGGGCGGACAGGGCCTGTCCCAGATGTAGAGACGGGGATGGACAGATGTATTGAGATGGGCAAGCCCATACTATCTAGCATCAGTATTGAGTGTATAACAAGACGTGGTGAGGGGTTCAACGTACCCTGAACTCAACCGTCATCTTCCTGAAACGCCGTGGAGTATCAAGGATGAAAGCCAAGTCCGAGAAAGGCTTGGATTGATGCTGTGGTCTTGATGCCAGTCGTTCAATCTTTCTAATCCCCAGAGAGTCAATGGTAAGACGAATGATTCCCTTCTTAAGGGTCTTGCAGAGAGTCGGCTCTTTGCCTCGCACCCACTCCTGGATCTCGCAAACAGGGACAGTGAGGTGTTCCATGTCCTTGTTCTTGTTCAGCTGCTCAACCCGGTGTATTACGGTAGCGTATCGCCATGTAATGTGTGAACTACAGTAACTATATATCTGGCTCGCAGTTTCCACTGGCAGGGAAGCCAGCTGAGGCATGTAGGCTTCCGAGAGGAGATCAAACCCGCGGTAAACACTCTTGACGGGATCGAGCTCGAGTGAAGGCAGGTTGGGCAAAGTGTGCGTCAGCTCAGCCACCCAGTAAGTGGTCCTCTCCACGTCTTCGACCTTGCACCTCGAGAGGAATAGGTTGAAGCAGTCCTCGTGAACGGTGACTTGAACGTTGACGAGGCCAAGCGTGCTGGACTGGGTTGCCAAGATGAAGTGGCGTTTGTAGTACTCGGCTTCCGAATTCTTTATGGAGCGGAATGTAACAGGGCTCGCGGCCTCAAGGTGGCATGTTTCGGGATACTTGATGACTGCGAAAGATGGAGGGGCATTATTAGCTGGAGCGACGAGAAGCGTACGCTGGTAAGGGAGTGATACTTGGTATGCACACATCGCTTGGCTCAAACTCGAAGCCGCATATACTACATTGGGAACGTACATAGGCCTTGGACTTGAACTCCTCCTGGAATATGGTATACGCTGAGCGGTGTGTTCCCCATGGATCCGCCATTTCAACACGGCACTTGCGCGACAAAGAAATCGGATCTTCGGCGTTTTTGTAATCGAAAAGGGGTTCGAGTAGCTAGACAAACATCTATGCCCGATACGAGATATGAAATTATATCTAGTTTACTCGAGGGCCTTTACCATCTGTGGGCATGGAGAGATGGGGCGTTTGCTCTCCGTGGCTTTGGATGCCAGCCTCGTGAGGGGTCGATACGGAAGAGACCATGTAGCATGAAGAGTATTGAAGTGTTGTACCAAGCATAAAAGGGGCTGGTATGTGGCGGACTAGGCAAATGCCCGAAATGTTCAAAGTCCAAGAGAAATGAGAGTCTGATCAAGCAGATGAAGTGACAGAACACGGGCGACTGGACGGCTGGACGACTGATGGCCAGGCTTAAGTACCAACCGCATTTCGGGCTAATCGAATTACTGGCTACATCGTGCCATTTCGTTTAGTTATTTATCATTGTTATTGCTATTTCTTTCTTTCTTTTTCCTGTGTCTCTCGGTGGTTGCGATTGGTGTGATTGACCGTCCGATATGCTGTGTTACCACGCAGTAAACAAGCTGCCTGCCTGGTTGCAACCCCGCGTGCTATGTATGTGACACAGGCCGCAGATGAGGACCGGCCTAACCTCGAGCGGTGAGACATGCCAGAAATAATCTGCTGTTTATCAGTCATTGACTGCTCGTCGGCCTGCAGCCAGAGCGAGACCACGGGATTTCGCACAGGAAGCAGTCTCCGGCCAATCGGCTGACGTTGTAGAGGCACCTGGAACTGATCGAAACCCAATGTATTATCGTCAAATCGTCACCTTGCCCCGTGATTACTCCCATTTCCAAGTGCGCAAACCTGCTGCCCATCCTTATCCCAGCCACCAAGTCACAACCGTAGCCAGCCCTAGTAATATACATGACCCAATAATGAAAGTGCATCAGAAGTCTACTCTTCTGGGTTTTCGTTTGAATTGCCGTCGCCATTGTTATTGGAGCCCATGATGGAGTTGACAAACTCTTGGTACTTGAACACCTCACCGCGCTTGGCTCCGAGATGAGCATTCATATTTCGGTTGAAAGCCCTTCGCCCGGTGAATCCGTTCATGATCTTGTCCACTTCCGCCGGGGTCAATGCTCGCTCACCAGGTTCTGGTGCAGTCTCGAGCAAGGCGTGTCGCAACTCTGCCAGATCTACCTGGCCGCTGTCATCGTCGTCGAACGCGGAGAAGGCGGATAAAAGTTCATCGCTTGGCGAGAGCGCCGCTAGTCCGTCGGCCAGCGAATTGAGAAAGGCTGCCAGGGCAATCGTCTGGGGGGCGGAGGGAGGGAAGAACTTTGATACATCTGAGGCGCCAGATGGTAGGCCTGGTCAAATAGGTTAACGCTGAATTGGCCCCCGTTCCGATACAATTCTTACCGAGTTGGCCGAGCATGTCGGCAACATCCTCGCGATTTACTACGCCATCGCAGTCCCGATCGAGAATCTGGAAGCTATCGCGCAACGTTCGAACTTGCGCAGGCTGAAGTTGTGAGAGGGCACTGCCATGGCCCAAAGACTTGGATCCTGGTGTCCGAGTTGGCGTGGTCGGCAGCATCCTCGGGGACGAAGCCGTATCGTCTTGTCCTTGGGGGGTCTTGGGCTTGGGCGTCCAGCTGGGCTGAGAGCTTGTCTGGGAGGTTGGTGTTGTTGGCCTGGCGAACCTGGAAGACGCACTACCAAAAGGCCCGGCCTTGGTTGGCGATCCGTTGGGTGTTGTATTAACTTGTCGAAGCGGTGAGGGCGAGGCAGGAGACTCTGCGCGTCGGAAAGGTGAACTGCGGGTGGGAGACGAGCCGTAACCCAAAGGGGAGGGTTTGTATGAGGTAGGTACAGACTGAAAACGACGGCGTTAGCATTCGCACACCGGCTCGCCAAGGTTTGAAGATTGATGAAAGGGTTAGTACCATTGTCTTGAACGTGGGTCCCCTTGCCGAGGATGCAAATAAACAATGACGATGGAGGTGGAGGCGGAGGGAAGCGAAAAGACGGTCTAAGCAGCCAAGACGTGGAGTGTCTTGCACGGAAGCGCGTCAAGGGCAAGCGGGAGCAAGACGTAAAGTGGTGATGGGTTGCGTCACATTGGGGAGTTTGTGCAAGCGAACGCCTGTCTCTCAGCTGCCAAAGTAAACAACCCTTGGTGCGGAGGCATGGTAGCTGGGGGGATGGAGCCAGAGAGCCCCACCACGTTCAAGGGCCGGGGACGCAGAGCAGAAGATCTATCATAACCGCTTAAGCAGGGCATGCTGCAAAAAAGAAGCAAAGTGATGATAAGTGGGTTGGTCCCTTTACCCTGGTTACATCATTGTTGTTTTTTTAAAAAAAAACCCTTTTACATATTTGCTCGTCTTTTATTCTTGTTATCGTCATTCGTCTTCTAGCGTGCCACATGTACCGCAGAGCCCTAAGCCACACCTTCCCCACTAAATGGAGGGGAACCAGCCACAGGCGCCACAATCGGCGGGGAAGAACACTCATGAGCGCCAAGCCAGGCCCGATCTAGCGTGGCGCTCGCATGGCGCTAGGGGCTTGCCGGCAGGAGGACCCTTCTAGCCCTCCACCCTCCACCCACCCTCCAGCCCTCCCACTAATGTACCAAAGCACTGAGCGAGCACAGTTAGCCACTTAGACACCTAACCCGGCGTCCAAACGCAGCAGAGCATGGCTGCAATGCTGCCGTCCAGCGATGCAAGCCTGGTGGTGGCTCCCGCACGCCGGGCCAAAGCTCCATCCCGGCGAATCTCCAGTGGCTCTCCGTGGCCACCGTCGAGCCTCCGATGGGTGGCCCGCCCAGCGGCTACCTGTCACCCCTGACCAACTGTAACGCCCAACTCCAGTGGAGGGTGACAGGGGAGGGCTCCAGCACAGAGCACCGACTGACACCGAACCATTTTCAGGGGCTTGAGTTGACGAGGAGGAGGGGGAAAGCACCGCACCGCACCGCGCGGATGGATGCTGCTGGGCGGCTACCTACGTACCCAGCACGATAATTCGTTCACGCCGCGATTCTCGTTTTGTGACTGTCCAATTGCTCTCGGGAAACATCCAGAAAAGGCTGGTGGCCTATCCCGAGGCGTGTCATGTTGCGGTTTCAGCTGCTTCTCCTGTGAATCGTCGTCACCGCCGAAACCACCCTTGCGAGCCTGAGTGACCGCTGTTTGGCGACCGGATCCGGTTGCATATCTCGTCCGTCGCAGCATACGATTTTGCTCCGAATCACATCAACTTTACACCGCAACGCAACGGCACCCGATCCGGAGCCTGCGAGGCTGCCGATAGTGCGCGGGGCTTTGCTTCTGTCTGCCAGCCCGAGTCTGCACCTGTCCAGGCTTGGCCATTGGCTGCCGCCATGGCTTCGTTCCAGTCGCTCCCACACATCCCATCGCGGACTTCGAGCTACAACACCAACCCTTCCTTCTCCGCGACAACCACCGCCAATCCCAATCCGACCTCGACACCCAATTCTAATTCCAACCCCAACCCCAACCCAATCGCCAACGGTATCAACGGCAGCGGCACTACTTCCAATGGGACTGTTCCGAAGCGTCGCACTTCCCTAGCTTCCTTTCCTTCGTCGCGATCGACCTCTCAGATGTCCCAGGCCTCTCCTCCGTCCTCGAGGTCGCCGCTGCCCCCCGGTCTCAACCCGGACCGCATCTCCGACCACAGCTCCAAGTCCAAGACGCCCTCGACCGGCTTGTCGTCGCACCACTCGTCTCTGTCCGCGCCGCGCCGTGTAAATGCCGATCCTCCGCGCCCGCAGAAGAGGCTTCGCTCGCAGTTCCCGCGGGGCTCGACCGAGAATCATGTCGAGTATATCCTTGTCGCATCCTTCGATATCGACCGGGGCCCGGTTATGGAGCACCAATATCCCGTCGCCATCACGGGAGACGAAAACATGCTGGCTGAGCTGATGCTGCCCGACCAAGCTCACGCGCGTAACCAAGATTGGACCATATTCTTCCTACACAAGGACACCAGCCAGGAGGAGGAGGACGAAGAACGCAAGGCCAAAGAAGCCCGACGGCGTCGGCGCCGGAGGAGACGAGAAAAGGCCGCGGGCACGATCAATGAGGAAGAGGAGGACAACGATGAAGATGACGCTGCCGACGATGAGGAGTGGGATGATGAGGAAGACGATGAGTCTACCGACAGCGAGCCCGAGGGCGGCGAGGGACCCCCATTGATCTATGTGCTAAATCTGGTCAACACCAAACACGACAAGACGGTGAAACGAGGTGCTATTGTCAAAGCCATGGCTATTTGCACCCGGCATCCTTTTTTGCACATCTACAAGGTAATTAATCGGCCTCCACTCTTGGTTTTCTCTCTGCACAGACATGCTAACACTGGAAACCCCGCCAGCCATTGCTTTTGCTGGCCCTGGAGGAATATTTTAAATCTCCTGTGCCTGAGACGCTTGCCATGCTCTACGATGCTGTGAACGCCATGGATCTCTCATTGATGCCCAAGCTTAGCATCCTCGAGAGGCATTTGCTGCAATCCAGTGACAACAAGGACTTGTTTGTGGAGAAGTTTGAGCAAATGATCCAACTGCGAATCGCCGAGGACCAGGCCGAGGAGGCAGCCGACCAGCCAACAGATCCGAGTCGCAGCCCCCCGAAACCAGCAGGCATATCGCGAGCTGGAACCAAAGCTCACGTTGAGGGAGGTTCCTCCGTCTACTCGGTTCCTCGCGACACGCATGAGTTTGAGAGCAAGGTCATATATAGGGGTATCCCGGTTCCCATCAAAGTCCCCGTGGCTGTCATGCCTGAGACGGTTGGCGACTTCTCTCTCATCAAGCTCATCCAGAACTTTTCGGACACTCACACCAAATCCCCGCAACCGTTTCCTCTGCACCCGCACCTAACAACAAATGGCGTCAACACACACCCAATAATTGTGCTCGCCAATGCTCTGTTGACGCAAAAGAGAATCATATTTCTGGGCTACAACATGCCCTCGGGCGAAGTTGCAGAGGCTGTCCTTGCTGCTTGCGCTCTAGCTTCGGGAGGCATCCTACGCGGTTTCACCAGGCATGCGTTCCCGTACACTGATCTGACAAAAATTGATGATTTGCTCAATGTGCCCGGATTTATCGCTGGTGTGACAAATCCCACGTTTGAGCACCACCCCGAGTGGTGGGACATTCTTTGTGATCTCCCCAGCGGTCGAATCAAGATTAGTAGCAAAATCGACCAAGCTGCCGTCACCGAGGGTCTGGTCTACTTCCAGCAGCTGAACTCGGCTTATGCCAATATTGCAACTGGCACTACAAACAACAGCCAGGACTTGACAGGTGACAATGCCTTCATGGCCGATGTCCTGCGAAGCATCGCGGCCAGGCATGGTGAGCGTGTGATTCGGGCCAAATGGCGTGACTGGGTCAGCAAGTTTACTCGCATCGCGGCGCAATTTGAAGAGAACGTGTATGGCGCGAGCGCTTTGTACATTGGCGGCGAAGACCAGGACTTGATGCCCGCTGGAGTCAGTGGACACGGATACGTTTGGGCAGACGACACGGCCAAGAATAAGGAGCTGGCTGGCAATGTGACCCGAATCGAGGGGTGGCGCAATACCCGTAGCTACTACAGCTTCATCCAAGTGAGTGCGACTTGAACCCGTGAAACAGGGACGGCGACTAATCTCGAGCAGGATCTTGCCCAAGTTTATACGGTCCGGCCTTTGAAAGGCCTGGATCTAGAGCACTTGCACGACCGCCTGCGTATGCAGCGTCTTTCAGCCTCGCAGAGCAAGGACATTTACGAAACATTTTCCAAACACATTAATACGTATGACGAAATCTGCCTGCTACTTAGCGTGGCGCCCGAATCCCACGCCGGGCTCTTTTACATTGCCCTGGGGCTTTTCCACAAGGACCGCGACGTGCGCAACTGGACCGCCGAGCTGCTGGACCGCATCGCCCAGCACGAGGCCGGCCAGCACTGGTGGAAGAGCCTGAGCCGGTTCGAGAAGCTGGCCTACAACCGGATTCGCCGGGAGGCCGACAATGAGCGGCTCAGGCAGGAGAACGAAATCCTGAGCCCTGGCACTGACCATAGGATCAGCTGAAATCGCCTCACGGGCCCGCGATACGAAAACTGAGAAGGACAGTAACGAGTTATTGATGGGTGGTATTAATTTTTTTTTTTGGAGGAATCATCAGTCACATATCTTTCCATCTTCAACCTACGGGTGTACATGTTCACGACTTTATTATTCCCAACCATCACTTATCTGGGCGGCGTTGTCAGATTCATCGGGAAGACACTTAAGGGGGGAGGTAGCATGACTTGGGTTTTGCTGGTGTGATGAGCATGTCATTGTCGGGCGAAATGGGACGGGTTCCTAGACACCATTTTGTCTTATTCTTATTGGCATTTTTTCTTCTTCATTTTTTTTGCTTATTCCGGATCCATTGGTGCGAGATAGAAAGGGATTTGCCGGTGCATCTTCCTCCTCAAGAGACGATTTCTACTCCTAGCTGAAAACATTTTAACCGGCCGGGCTCTCTCCGAGCGTCGGCCATGTGCCTAAAACTGCATGCATCTCATATGCCGGCCTTGGCGGGATATCCAAATCCAACCCCGGGAAACTATCGTAGACTCATTACAAACGTGGACCGGCGGTTAGTCAAAGTCCAAGCGACTTGGCGGCGTGCTTGACGTGGTCGCCACCAAAGGTAGAGATGAAGAAGTAGGAGTGGTCGTAGCCCTGGAGTAGATGGATTAGCAAGTTGGACTCTTGTCAAGGTACTAATGGTGGACATACATCACGGTAGTTGACCTGGATGTCAGTGACACCAGCCTCCTTGGCGGCCTTCTCCAGGTTTTCGGGGAGCAGCTGACCAGCCTTGTAGAAGTTGTCGCCGGTTCCCTGGGGTAATTCGTTAGTTGTCTAATTACTTCTTTTCACAACTTGCAGTGCTCACCACGTCAATGAGGGCGTTGAGGGGTCCCTTCCAGCCCTTGACCAGCTCGGAGGCGTCATGCTTCTTCCACTCCTCCTTGTTCTCACCCAGGTAGCCGGTGAAGGCCTTCTCACCCCAGGGGCAGTTGACGGGGTTCGAGATGGGGGCGAAGGCGCTGACGCTCTTGTACAGGCCGGGGTTCTTGAGGTAGAGGGTCAGGGCGCCGTGGCCGCCCATGGAGTGGCCGGAGATGGAGACGCGCTCGCGGTCGAGCTCCTTGAAGTTGCCGAAGACGACGTCGGGCAGCTCCTTGGTCAGGTAGGACTCCATCTTGTAGTTCTTGCTCCAGGGGTCGCGGGTGGCGTCGATGTAGAAGCTGGCGGCGCTGCCAAAGTCCCACGACTCGTGCTCGCCGGGGAGGTCGAGGCCGCGGGGGGAGGTGTCGGGGTAGAGGAGGGCGAGGCCGAGCGGCGAGGCGTGGGCGTGGAGGAAGCCCTTCTCGGTGACGTTGTCCGGGGAGCAGGTGAGTCCCGAGAGGTAGATGAGGAGGGGGGCGGGCTTGGAGGCGGAGGCCGTAGGGGGCAGGTAGAGGGTGAAGTTCATGGGGGTGCCGGTGACGGCGGACTGGTGGGTGAGCTTGAGGAAGCGGCCCCCGAAGGCGTTGATGGTGGCGTTGGTGGTGAGTGCGGCAGCCATTTTGTCGGTATTGACGTTGGTGAAAGTGCCAAGAATGGTAGATGAGGGGAAAGGTGAAGTAAAAGAGGAGGAGGAGGAGGAGGAAGAGAGGGGGATGTGGTTATTAGACGGGAGAAGGGAACAAGATATAAAAGCTGTATTATGGAATCAATTGATACTAGCCAACAAAGGAAGCAACAATGACCTTGATGGCTCAGCAATAAATGTGTCAAGAGGCAGATTTAAAACAGACTTCTGCTGCTCTGGGATGCCTTTGATATAGATACTGGACCACCAAGCTCCCGGGTGGAGGTGGGGAAGAGAGGAGGCTCGCCCGTCGACCAAGGAGGGGAAGCTCGACCGGGGTTCCCCACATCGCCGCAACGCCGAATTATCTCCCCAACCCAAATCTACCAAATCTTCGGGACTGGGAAGCGCAATGCCGATGGCGGCTCGGAGCCGTCCCGAACTTGACGGAAAATCATCTCGTTTTTGGAATATATAAGCCATCTAGTATGTACCAGAGAGGCATTAAAATCATGGGGTCATTAAGAGAGTGTGTTCCTCCTCCATCGTCTCTATCCTTGACGTGTGTTCCGTTTCGCGTTTCCCTGCTCCGACTGAAGTTCTCTCCCCTCCGGTGAACGCAGAACCATTAAAAACTGTTCCCTTCCTAAATCGGGAAAAATAGCCGTTTGCCAACTCCGCATCATCATTAAGTCAATCGCATCATATTAAGCCTTGTGCAGGCGTTGGATTCTCCCTCCCAGTATGAAGTCGTCATTTTGCGTTGGAAGTCCATTTTTGTTTTTTTGTCTTTCTTTTTCTTTTTTCCTTTTCTTTCCCTTTACCTTTATTGCTTTTTACGTCGCCTTGGTCGTAGAGTTGGGCTTCATTGAGCAGTCAAAACTCTTGAAGAGAGTGTTCCACTCAATGGCACCGAGATCATACTTGTTCTCGTAGTTGAAGTCGACGGCTCCAAACGTGCATCCCGTGGGGCTTCGGCAGGTGCCGCCGCAGTCGTAGGTTCGGGGATAGCACGCGAAGTCTTCGCCGTCGGGGGCGAATGTGTTGATGTTGGCGTAGTAGGGTTTCTCGAGCTGATGGCACTTTTTCAGTTCGTAGACCTCGTAGCTGCATGTGCCAGTGGCATTGACGCCGGTGCACATGAGGACCTAGAAGAAAAAGAAGGTTAGGGCTTGAATGCGCATATATTCAGGTGGCATGGGTAGGCATACTCCTCCGATTTGTCGCCTGTGGATGGGGGAGGCGGACACCGCCAAGGCGGAGGTGATGGCGGCGACGGCAACAGAAACCTTCATTGTGGCGGTTGGTATGGTCGGAATGAAGAGGGAATGCGTGGTGTTGTTTTCAGTACGGAAGAATGTTGTGACTGAATCACGAATTGTTGGCAAGGGCTAGTGATTTAATGTAGGCACTTGGAGCTGTTGAGCTTGGGCGTTTTTAGGTCTACAGTCTGGTGGTGGTGGTGGTGGTGGGTGGGTGAGGTCATAAACCAACCACCGAGCTGCACACCACCAACCTCTTATATAATTAACCTGTAACAGCCCATAGTGCCACAATCAACAAATGCCTCGATAAACAGACCTCCTCACTCTGGGACTGACCAAAGGGCGTCCACCGACGTCATGCCGGCCATGGTCGCAAATCATCCGATGCCCTAGGCAATCAATTAACCACGCGCGCTGGGCTGGGCGGACGATCGTGATGTCCCCGCACCCGACCCGAATTAGGCCCGCCCCAACCAAGTCTCACGGTTTCACGGCTTTAGCATCGCAGCTCCGCCCCGCGACGCTAGAACACGAGAGGGGAAAGAGAAGCAAGCTGATACGATTCGCGGCCGGATCTAACGGATCGACCACAGCCTCGAAGAGAACCAGGCAGAAAAAGAAGAAGGCCCGCTGCCACGCAAACGTCGGGGGCTGGATAGTGCTGATCCAAATTCGCCACTCAGAGGCGTCTGCGTCCTGGTCCCTTGCATTGCCTTTGGGGTTGCGTTGCATAGCGTAGCAGTGCTTCAGCCGGCAGTGCTTCAGCGCAACGCGGGCCCTTTTGTCTTGTGTTGCTTTGTTTTCTTGCCCTATCTGCCCGTGCAACCAGTCGCATCTCTCAGCTGTATCACCTGGTATCAACGGTTTTCTTTTCTTTTGCCTTCTTCTCCAGAGTCTAGACTTTTTACCGCCGCAGCATTTTCCCCTCCCCGCCGCTCCTTTTCTCCCTCTGTAAGAAAAAAAAAAGAGCTGGTCTCGACAAAGCCCACATGGTGTTCCTACGCCGTCATGTCTCATTCCACCCAACGACTCATCAACGTCAGGGGTCCCACACCGATCCGGACCATGGCCGTACCCGAGCCACGCCTGGTTGACATCACAGGATCCATTAGGTGACGTGCCCTTGGAACTCTGACATGGTGGTGAAACTGTTTGTCTGGTCTAAAGGGTCGCATCCGTGCCGGCTCGGCCTGTTTGCATCGGCATGATGATCGTGGGCTTCACCAACTACGTTTGTTTACACCGAGCCCGTGCCATCCTTCACATGCCAGCATTCTTGCCAGACAAATCCCCGCCAATCCACCATCACCGGCCCTCCATTCTCTGTCCCATCATGATGGGTGACTCGGCACCTCTTTTCCAGGTTCGAAATTGATGCTGAACCTAAGGTTTCTTTCCGTAACCTGACTATCCCTTCTACAATCAAGGCATGCCATGCACTCGGGGAAAAGAGAATGTAACCCAAAAACGTTGCCTTTTTTGATCTTTTTGTCTAGTTCCCAGGTACAGCCAAAAAATGATAAACGCCACGCTCATACATCATAAACGATTTCGGGATACGAATTGGCCGCCGGTGCGTGTGGAGAGGGAGAGAATGGACCGACTCAGCTCGATTGTCTTCTAAGGCAGGGGTCACGGGTATAAGCGCCTTGGATCCAATCTGACCTCCAGTCGTCCCATTTATTCCTTTTCCAATTTACTGCAGCAGCTCCTCGCAAGTCCAGTCCTCGTAGCTAAGTTGACCTTCAGTCAGTATCCATGCCTACAAGGTGGACGCGTGCCTTTGCAGCACGCAGCGGTTCGACTTACTAGCCATCTGGGAGGTATCGTCGCACGATCAGAGGAATCTTCTTCTCCCGCATCTCCTTGATAGCAATCTGAAGAGGATCCGTCTCGCCCTCGAGGTCGACTAGCACTGGCGCATTCATGCTGTGCAGCTGTTAGCACATCCGTTTCGCGTCGCAACAACCGCAGTCCTCCATCACCACGAACCTAATCTGCAGGGCGCGTGTGCCCAGAATACGTGCGCGCTCGTACTTTGTCATGTAGGGGGTTGTGGTTCGCTCGCTGTCGGGAATCTTCTTGTCTTTCAGGAGCTTGTCACCACCCTTGAGCGCGTTGGCAGCAGCAGAGGGGTCACCGGTGATGATGACGTTGTCCTGGTCATCGCCGTCTGTAGGGCGCTCTCCATCCTCATCTTCAAGGACCTCGGGATCGTAAAACTCGTTACCCTCCTCCTCTTCGTACATGGGCTCGTCGCTGTAGGCAGGAAAAAAAATTGTTAGGAACAGGGCCTTGTGGAATTGACTTTATGGTCAAGGCAATGGCGATTACTTACGCGCCCATGCCAGCATCGTCATCTCCAAAGTCAGACATGATGTTCGATGTTTTGTAGTTCGAGTACCGGTGGTGAGGAGAACGAGTGTCTTGACAAATGAATGCGCAGACAGTTCCTTGAGGCTGCTTTGTTCAGCCTCGTAAAAAAAGCTGGACGCGATAGAAAGAAAATCAACTTTCTCCGAGGATGATCCGGGCTGCTGTCCCACTTAAAATATTACGGGTCAGCGCACCCCTGCTCGCTCCTAGTTCGCCTCCCCACAATTTTTGCTGCAAAGTCGTAACCGACCACAAAATTCAACATACCGCCTTTAAAATGTTAGCAATTCTGCCGGCTTTTTATCACATTTTCCTTGCACCACCTGCTAGAGAGCTTGACCTCAGCTAGGCATGACAGCAGAATGACAAAACGCAGTGCTGTTGGAGCGGCGCCTGGCACGCCTTCTGCTAAGAGGCACCAGGCTATCGACCCCGAAAATGATCTGTGTTTGTGGAACCATTTCTCGATTCCTCCGAGTCCAGTGTTGCTAACATTGTGAGCTAGACATTGATGACCCCAATGATGACGATGTTTCTACTGTCCAAACTCCCACCTCTGTGACCGAAGCCGATTCGCCAATGACGTCCAACACTGGCGCAACGACACCCCGCCCAAAGTTTCCCTCGGATCTAAAAACCCTTGCCTGCACTTGGCCTGGGTGCCCCAAGACCTTTAATAGACCCGCTAGACTAAGAGACCATCTCAACTCTCATACCAATTCTCGACCATTCAAGTGCACATATGCTGGCTGCGACAAGGATTACATCGAAGATAAGCATCTTAAGCAACACGTCAAGGCCGTACACACTCTCGAACGAAACCATGTCTGTCCCAAGGAGGGCTGCGGAAAGAGCTTTGTCACCGGCACCAGACTCAAGCGCCATCAAGCTGTTCACGAGGGTGAGGAGAGATTCCGCTGCAAGGACTGTGGTCAGAGCTTCCGCAAAAAGGAGACGCTGCACAAGCATGTCCGCAAGGACCACCAGGGACTACCGGCTCACCAGTGCCCCGAAAACGGCTGCGATGAAGCATTCGATTCCAAGCCTGCATTGAAGAGGCATCGCGAACGAGTACATGGAGACGCAAAGTTCTGGTGCGGAGAGTGTGGCTTGAAGGATATGCCAGATGGCTCAAAACAACGTGTTGGGTTTACCACTGAGGTGTTGCTCCAAGCTCATGTCCGCCAAGAGCACCAGAACTGCATGTTCTGCGAGTTCAAGTCAACCACTCGATGGGAACTGGAGCAACACGTCGAGATGCACCACTCTGGCAAGACTGTCGAGGACCGCAAGACGATTGTCTGCCCATACGCAGAATGCACCAAGAAATTCACCAAGAAGTCCAACTTGAACACTCACGTTCGTACCGCCCACGAAGGCTTCCGTTTTGTTTGCGGCGAGGTCGACCTCAGTGGGTCCAACTTGGTGGGCTGGACAAACGACCAAGGCTGTGGCGACAAGTTCAGCACCAAAGTACGCCTGGAAGATCACGTACGCTACAAGCACCTGGGTCAGGAGCGCCCCAAGCTCTCCAAGACTCAAACACCGCAGCCCGACCTCCTTGATGAAATCTCCGGCACGACCAATCTCGTCAAGCAGAACATCACTTGCTCACACTGCAACGAAGGTTTCATACGCTATCACGATCTGCATGTCCATCTCCAAACCTTCCATGGACACACTAGCACTGACAACGCCGACTCTGATCCGGCCCTCTTCTTGTCTCAGACCCAACTAGACGTCGAGCAACCCTTGTTTGGTGAGGAGGTGGACCCCCTCAAGCCTTGGGCTGATAGCTCGCAACAGGAGGAAATATTTTCTGCCCAGATGGACTATGGCCCTGCACACGATGAATGGCCCGAAGATGAAGCAAACATCCTCCTACTAGCACGTGACCCCCAAGACCTCACCGAAGCCATGGTCGATCCTGCGCTTGGGGTCCTTTAACGTGGTTTATATGGAGTAATGAAAAAAAATGAAAAAGAAAGAAAGAAAGAATAAAATTACGTTGGGATTTGGCCCCGGAATATGTAATCTAGATACCCCTCGCCTCACGGCTAAAAGCGATGTCAGCTTGGAGGCGACTCGCCTTGATTTTACGAAGAAAATGTGTATGAAAGAAAAGGACTTGACCAGTGTTGTTTCTGGGGGACGAATAAAAAGCAAGCTTCAATTTTAACCTGTGTCGAGTGTGACCCGGTCCGTCTATAAACATGACTTCCTAATGATGATTGTATCTCTGCTCATCCGCACAGTCCCGTGCCAAATGCAATAACAATGCCCGTTACTAGGAATAATACGCCAAAGTTGCCTCCGAGGCTCAATGCAAAACCAAAAACTCCAGGCTGTAAATAAAGTCAACATGGCAGATATAACCATGCGATATACACCCACAGATGGACCTCATTGAATCAAACAAGCAAAAAAACTGCCTTGGGCGTGTCCAGCCCAAGGTCTAATGTGTCCCTACAAGAGCATTGCTGACGCCCAGCACAGCCATGCCCAAGAATGCAAAGAAGATGCACAAATTCCGATTGTGGCTCAGACTTAAGCCCTCGACGAAGAGCTGCAAGGCAACACTGACCATGATACCCGAAGTGATGGCAAACAAGCAGGCATACGCAACGGCATTGGGGGTCATATGTGTGCGGCTGGCAAGCTTGAACCACAAAACGGCCAGACCAGCACCAAAAGGTTGAGACAGGCCACCAAGACAGGCGGACCAGGCCATGGCTCGCCAGCGTGACCCGAGGGCCATGTAGAGTGGCAGGCACATGGCAAAACCTTCGGTGATGTTGTGAACAAACAGTGCCATGAAAACGTTGAAACCGAGATCCGGGTTGGCATGGTTGGTCGCATATGTGATGAAACCTTCAGGAAACTTGTGAAGAGCGATTGCGATGGACGTTTGAAGACCGATTGAAAGAAATGCGTTGGTAGGCACATGGTGGTGATGTTGAGCCTCGAGATCATCGCCTTCCTCCATAGATGAACATGAGCTATCATGGTCGACCTCCGCTTCAGCGAGCGACGGGACCAAGGGGTCTCGGGAGGTGGCACGACTAGTGCGGTAGTTTGGGGTGACAAACATCTCCGATGCATGGTGGTGGTCGTGATGAGAGTTTCCGTTTCCGTTCTCGTGACTGTGGTCATGATCGTTTTCGCCATGGTGGTCTGGTCGAGGTCCAGTGGTCGTCTTCAAAACAAGTTGCTGTCTGGAGGCATTTGAGCGTTTTCCAATGTGCTTAAAGCACTCTTGGCCACAGGGGTCAGTATATCCGTAGCAAGAGCCAGATTCATCACAGTTGCGCTTCTTATCCTGCACGAATGACATGACTCGCTTTTGCACTTCAGCTATAGAAGAAGATCGTCGGTCAAGGCTAGGCAGGCGGGCGGTTGAGCTTTTGCGGTCGACCACAGATGGGCTGGTGGAATTTTGTGCCATCTCTTCGCCGCCGGTTGGGTGGAGTCGTGTCGAGTGGTGGTCATTCTCTGAATGAAGGAGAGGAGTTGACTCTGTTGCAAACCCGTTGGCATGCCCGTTCTCGATATTCGAGGTTGATTTTGATATGAGTGGGCGCGAGGAAGCTCGGTGAGATAGACGACGACGGGCACGACTAGCACGGGACTGACGTCGGCCGTGTTGGCAAGAGTTACCGTCCTTAACAGCTGGATCGTCGTGGGTGTGATCGCAGTCGACGACATGTGTAGGAACATGTTGGTGGAGGAACCTAGAAACGGTTTGGATTCCAATGAAGCCCGCGACGAAACATCCCATCATCACGAGACCAGCAGATTGGTCGGACCAGTCTGTCTTTTTGAGATATCCCTTGGCCTCTGGCAGCATACTAAACAGCGAGGAGAAGATCTGGAGCATGCTTGTTAGAGGCTATTTGTGGACGGCTAAACAGTTTAAAGATAGGAAGCCATACCATGACACCAAAACTCAGACTCAGAGAACAAGCAAGAAATACATTGCTATCTTGAATGCGAAAGTTTTGCTTTCCGGGGAACAAGCGAACGATGACATCGACGCAGATTACGGCGGCGCCAAAGATGCAGGCTGGCGGTGCCGTGTTAGCATGATACACGCCCAACAACACAGCAATTCAGAGGTCGCGAAATCAAAGTAAACGTACCAATCCCGCTAATGACGCATAGGATCCATCCGCGAGTGTCATTGTCGAGGTCGCTTGCAGAGAGTGCCATGGCTCCGACGTCTCCTTCGCCTCCAGAGCGGACGAGATCTCTTGAATGACGGCGAAGTTTACTGCATGGACGAGGATTCGCGAGGCGAGCAGAGGAGGAGTTCGGGCCTGGATCGGGATTCCAGGTATTTGTCAGGCCGGGGTTTGCAGCTGAGAGCCAGGTCGTGGCCGGGCAATGCTGGAAAAGGTGTGTGGAGAGGTGGGACTGGCAGTTTCTGACGTAGTGTACTATTTAGTTTCACGGCGGCCGCGTACGGACGTGGGAGGAGAGAGGTTCCGCGGTGCCTCGATAAGGGCCCAGCCACAGAAAGGAATAGCGGTGCTGGAATAGAGATGGAGCAAAAGGCTGAGGTCTTGGAAACAAGAGAAGATGGAGAGAGAACAAGAGTCAAGGATACGGCACGGGTGGTGATGTAAGGAAGCAGGAACACAGGCAGGGTGGGATTGCTCAGTAATTCAAATCAATCGGATCGTCCACATCAGGGCATCACCTTCCCGTCTGCGACGACAGGGGAAGCCGCCGAGTATAAGGTACTTTAGGCCCTGGGCAGCGCCTCTGGCATTGCCATAGCGCGTGGGGGGGTTGGTCAAATGGTGATTATTAGTGGCCTTATGCTGCTATTGGGACGCTGGCGAAGGACGTGCTACTGGGCCATCGGTGAAGGGTGCGAAGGGGCCTGAAGTGGAGGTTGGCCCTCAAGGTTCTCACGGCCACTCCAGGCCGGCACATCATTGGACGGGAGCCGCCCATCCGCCCGGCCAGCAATGCAGGGCTTGGAAAATCAAATAACACTGTTGCTGAGACACGTTTGACAAGGTATTGGATACTGCCGGACACGGTACAGTCAAGGTTACACTTTGGCCATAGAGGTTCACAGCCAGCGCCCCTTTGCAGTGGCAGCCTGTCTGAGCGTGCCAGTTGAGGCCCCAGAACATCGTCTCTCATTCTGGTCGACGTGGGGGGGCGTGGGCGACAGCAGACCCGCGCAGGGCCAAAAAAAAAATAAGATAGTCCCACCCGCCAAGCGACATCCGCTAGGGAGTAGATGGCACCCAAATCCCCCCATGACCCGTTCGTTTCTTAGTCTGATGCTGACGGCTATCCGCCTCCATCGCCTTCTGTGACTCTTCAGCCCAGATGCCCGAGTTGCGTTTCGGATGCGGCGGGTGACGAAAGACTGGGCGACAAACCGTCCTTGGTGCCCCATGCCGCCGCGCAGCTTAGCATATCTTTTAAGAGATCGTTGTGCACCCCAGTCACCTTTCCAAAACACCGTCGGCTCAGCCAACGAATCAAACCACCCTGTTTCGTCATCAGCCGCCTTAGTGCGAGCCTCATCAGCACCATCTAAAACCTGCTGCTTTTCTGCTGGGTGGGTGCCTCGGGGCACCGTCCGCTTGGTTTAGAAGCATATCCACGAGCCCAACGACACCGCTACTCGCTTTCCCAGGGAATCCTTTTCATCCAATCTCAAGCGGAAACATGTCCATGCCACACACCGCGAACCATGTGTGGCACGCGCAGGTCCGAAACCGCCTCCCATCTCCGCCGCACATGCGCCTTCCCCCTCCCCGCAGATCGCCAAATCGCGACGCCGTTTTGTGACATCCGAGCTACGGAAATTACTCAGCTCTCATCTTGAAATCGGAAGCCATATCCCTTTTGCGATCAGAGTTGCGGATCCCACGGCCCGGGGCGCAAATCTTGTGCAGCATGCCTCGATGACCTGCAGCTCAATCCAGCCTGGGGTTCTGGGGACGCTGCAAAAAACAGGCATCGTACATCATATGACACAGGGATCTTGAACCCCGCCGAACCCTTTCCGTAGAACTGCTCACCGTCCTTCCGTGACCTTGTTGCGTTTGCCCGGCGGCTGAAATAGCAATGTCTTGCACTAGATGCCCAACACTCTGCAATGGCTCACCAGCCTAGATTATACTTTGAACTTGCAAGCATCCTTAGCCTCAGCAATCCCTCCATCGTAACTAGCCGCCTGACGTCAAGCATGTGGGACTAGCCGAACGTACATAAGACCCTGGGAATGGATAAGAGTTATCGCCGGGAAATCCTCGGCACTCCAAATTCCTTGTGCCAAAATTCCAGAGACGCCTCCAACACAAGTCGCAGGTAGCTAGATCTCGATCAACCCGTGACTTCGAGACATCACGAGTTCTGAATGTCCAATTGGATCCGGCCCTCGCCCTCGTGATTGTATTCGCGGCGCCTAAGCCTCACCTCCGGTCATTTCCCCTCCGGCGCGCCTGTCGAAGCATCATTCCCCTCTTCTAGCCAAAGCTTCAGAAGCTCCGCCATCCCTACCCGGCGCTCTTGGTCTCTCCTCCAAGCTCGACACCATGTCCAAGGCCACTCTCGCAACCATCGCCCTCGGCGCTGGAGGTGGTGCCGCGGTCACCGCTGCCATCCTTTCGTTCCGCGGCGGCAAGAGCACCGAGGCTCAGAAGCCGCAGCCTCCACCCACCACCGCCAACTTCATCTCCGCTCCCGCACCGGCGGCCCCAGCTCCCGCCGGCGTCCCGGCCTCGCAGGTCTTCGGCCCCCCAGCCGTTGTGCCCCCCTCCGCTCCGCTCGCCACCAACTCCTACGTGGACCCGGCCGGTCTCTTCGAGTATGGCTTCCCCGGCCCCGTCGCCGACGTCGCCAACCGCACCGGCCTCGTCTCGAGCTTCGACCGCCGCACCCGCAACCCCCACTGGGTCGTCGAGCACATCACGCCCGAGTCCCTTCGACACCGCGACGGCGACCGCAGGCACTCCAACTTCGTCGAGGACACCGCCGTCCCCCAAAAGTTCCGCGGGCTGCTGAAGGACTACTACCGCAGCGGCTACGACCGCGGCCACCAGGTGCCCGCCGCTGACTGCAAGTGGTCCCAGCAGGCCATGGATGACACCTTCTACCTCACAAACATGTGCCCCCAGGTCGGCGAGGGCTTCAACCGCGACTACTGGGCTCACTTCGAGGACTTTTGCCGCCGCCTGACCCAGAAGTACCCCTCGGTCCGCATCGCCACCGGTCCCCTCTACCTCCCCAAGCAGGACCCCGTCGACAAGAAGTGGTACATCAAGTACGAGGTCATTGGCAACCCTCCCAACATTGCCGTGCCCACCCACTTCTACAAGGTCATCTTCGCCGAGGATGGCAAGGTCGGCGGCAACGTTGCCCTGGGTGCCTTTGTCCTCCCCAACGCCCCCATCGACAACAAGAAGCCCATTACCGACTTCGAGGTTCCCCTGGAAGCCGTCGAGCGTGCCAGCGGTCTCGAGTTCGCCTCCAAGCTCCCCGTCCAGCGAAGACGTCGTCTGTGTGCTGACCAAACATGTGCTCTTGTGATTCGGGACTTTTCGGATAAGCAAAAGGCATTGCCCAAAGCCTGAATGATGTAAGATATTGTTGTATTATAAATTTAGACAATTCCAAGTCTCCCTCCTGGCCCACAGAGCCAAAGCCGGACTCTTATCTGGCTTGGCATACACCTCCTGAGGAGTTGCATACCACGCACTCGTATTCCAAGACATTCACAGCTTCATGAAAAGACACGCTTTGGTCACGGCAGCAAAAACATGATGAGATGTAGATTAGCCGACCAGTAGTAAACAAATACATTTCAATATTCCTAGACCTATTGTTGATCTAATTATCTGCGTCCCTATGAATACATCGGCCCCATCCTGGAGGGAGCTCAACTACAACAACTTTTCTGCATTCTACCACCAACGCCGTAGGGTATCAACCTGTCGACATCGCAAATTCTGACCGGATTTATCGGATACGAGTGTACTTTCCTTGTCGTTGCTCCTGCCGCAGACT
The DNA here is from genome assembly GCA_020623665.1 of Calonectria multiphialidica. NCBI lineage: Eukaryota > Fungi > Ascomycota > Sordariomycetes > Hypocreales > Nectriaceae > Calonectria > Calonectria multiphialidica. The sequence continues at coordinate 11,726 of JAHVYC010000060.1, read as the reverse complement.
CTCCTCCTGACTAGGCAAAGGAGCCCTGCGCCCTCCCTTATCATCAAGAGCAATGCCGGGCATGGGGGGCGGAGGTACAGGAATAGAAAAATTACCAGGCGGGGGGATATTTCCTGGGGGAGGAAGGAGACCGGGAGGAAGGGCTCCCGGGGGTAAGGCTCCCGGTGGTGGAAGCGGCACACCGGCTTTCTTCATCAACTCAATTAGTTGCGCAGGGTCCGGAGGATTGTTGGGATCCAAGCCTGGAAGAGGTGGTGGAGGAGCACCATTGAGCCCGGGCAAGGGGAATGGAAGTGGTGGAGGGGGTGCACTCGAACCAGCACCAACACCAGGGATAGCGGGTGGTGGAACAGCAGAACCAAGGCCAGGAACACCTCCGCCAAGGGGAAGTCCGGGGATACCAGGCAATCCAGGTACGGCAGATTTGTTGAGGGCATCTTGGTCAACCAAAGCATCCAACTCATCCTCCATCTGCTGCTGTTCTTCCTCTTGTCGTTGGCGTCGGTTTCCGCGGCGATCCCAGGTGCCCTGGGCCTCAGCAGCTGCTTCACCAATGTGGTATCGGTCTTGGAATACTTCGGTGTCGCCTGGTCGAGCCCTTGTCCAGAATCGAGTGATACGATCGTTAGATCCAGAGGCGAGAACATGCCCGAGGGGGTGCCAATCGAGAGACCAGATGGCATAGTCGTGAGCATAGGGGACCTTGTGGGTTGGCCAGATAGATTGAGCAGGGGCGATTGTTGGGTCAGGGCTGTCATACGGCGCAACGGTCAAAGGCTGGCCAGCGGGCGGGTTGGGCGTATCCAAGAGGTAATGGAACAGAGAACCATCCATGCCACCAGTGCTAAGCAGGTTGGGGTGGATAGGGTGCCAGGTCAAGGTGGAAATGTCCTTCTCGTGGCCCTTGAGCAGACATATGTCACGCATCATTCGAAGATCAAAGACGCGAGCTGTTTGGTCACGAGCTGAGGTAGCCAGACAAGCCCCACGCACCTTCTCAAAGAGAACCTTGGTGATTGTGCTCTTGTGGCCGTGGAGTGTGGTAAGACATCTACCTGTGCGGGGATCCCAGAGCTTTACCAAATGATCCTTTGATCCGGACACCAACAGGCCCTTGGACGGGTGCCAATCAACACTCTTCGCATCCCAACCGTGGCCCTCGAGCTTCGACTCCATCGAGCCCAGGGCAAAGTCGAAAATTTTGAGTGTGGAATCATCACTTGCTGTGACAAATTTGGAGTCGTTGGGGCTGAAGGCGAGATCTCGAATGGGATCAGAGTGGGCGTTTATACTCTGAACATTGTTGAAATTTGGCTGCCAGTACTTGATTACTCCGTCATGATCAGCTGAAATAAGCCAATCATCACTGTGTGAGTATTCTAGTGCACGGATAGCTGAGTCGTGTGCTTGCATGATGGTCTCAAAATTGAAGCCCGTTCCGTTCCATAAAGTAAACTCGCCACTCGTCGAGGCAGTTAACAACCTTCGGCCTTCTGGTGTCCATCTAACAACATTGATAGGATGTTTGATTTTGTTTAGTGACGAGTGCAAATGCTTGATGGGAATGCTATCGCCGGCATGTGCTGGTCTAGCAGCAGGGGGGGTCATCTTGACGTGGGGGTTAGCCAACTTGGTTCATAGACATGTCAGGAACTATACCTACATCAACGATATAGCTGGCACTTGGCCGTTCGGCCTCTCCCATGTATCCCCCTTTGTAGTTTGGCACGCGATGATGCAGCCAATGCGTAACGGTGGCGCCATAGTCGGTTACAGGACCTGGTGGATTAATGGTTAGTGCCTCAAACAACGCCGTCTTGTCTCTATCTCTTTTGTCCATAGCCAAAATAATCGAAAGGTTCACAAGCCTTCATGCAAGTGGTTCGAGATTGGCGTTGCAAAAATGAAAAAGCAAAAAACAGATGAAAAGAAAGGCAGGGAGAAGCCAAATAGTAATTACAGGAAGTGAGAATGGAAACACATAGTGACAGTGTAGTGAGATGAGACCGTGCCCAGAATAGAAACTGCCATCGCGGGGCGGTTTTCCCATCAAATGAATAACAGACCATCTCCACTATGGGCAAACAATCAAGGTCATCGCGAGACCATGTCGGGTGGTGAACAAATTTGAGTGACCATTGCCAAGTGAAAATATGATTGCCCACATTCTGCTACTAAGCAGGAGGGATCATGTCGGTGAATCATGGCAACGAAAACTTGCGATAAAAAACGACCAAAAAAACACTTACGTCGACCTCTGACCTTAACGAACCCTCCGTCTTGACCCTGACCACCACCTCGGTCACCATGCTCGCCTCGAGGCTCAAAGGCCATTCTGGCTATTGCCCTTTGGAGGGCTCAAACATCCACTACTGCTGATCGATATCGGTGTGGCGAACCGCGTCCCGCGGAGTGGATAACACTATTAATAAGAAAGGGCGAGTTATGGGTGAGTCGTTAGAGTGGATTGCCGTTTTGGGCGCCTCAAGGTCAGAAATGAGGGCGGAATAATGAAATCATCAAACACCAGAGCTACTGAGCTGCCGTCCTGTCGCGTACCACGACGTGAAGTCCGGGCCACCGAGCTTGTCTGTTTAAGCGAAGATCAGCCGGGCCTGGAAGGTCGAGGTCATGTGATCTCGCGTCGGTCGGAAGGTCTGGGTCTTGGCGGGCAGGGGACTAGTCATCACAGCTTGACCAAGACACAGACTGCCTCGGCCGGCAGGGGGAATGCCTAGGCACAGTACGTACCCATTCCTGATAGCAATCTTGTGGCAGCTTGGACACACAGGCACACAGGTACGAGGCCTAACCTGGGAATCAAAGCACTAACTGAACTGAATCTCCAAGATAGATCATAGCACCCACACCTCTGAGAGATCGTTTTGCCAGATCAGCCGCTAACTGAATGCTCTCCTCTTTCGGCCTCATGAAGATGGTTTGTTGGGGTTCGGCACTCACGGAGAGTAACCGAGCTTACCATTTGCACACCTTGTTCACGTAGACGTCCCCTCCCACACCTCCCACCAGCAGATGCAATGCATCCTTCACATGCCTGACATGGACCAAAAACGGACCGGCAGCACGCAAACTGCAGCAGCGTTCGACAGGCGAGACATGGGCCCCATCGCCGCAGATTGAGACCCCCCCCCCTTCAGCGCCACGATGCGGCAGTTCCAGGGCCCCTGCCCCCAGCCGTACATCCACTAACTTCCCATCTACCCTCCATCACAAACCGAGAGCTGCCCTGTAGTTGGCAGCCCTGCCAGTCTGCGTTGGCCCACAGACGCTGGGCTTTGATGCCCCATGGAGGGCTCCAAACGTGCCCCGCTTATGTGCTGCATGGCATGCCACAGAGGGAAGCCCCAGCGCGGCCGAGCCATGCCACTGGCGACTCGGCGTGCCTTAACGAAGGCTCGATGTCACCAAAAAGTCAACCACCCTGCCGGCTTCAACTCGGGGGGCTTAAGAGGCTGGAATTCGCCCCCTCCTCCTTCATTTGGCTGGTCAATCGCCCGATTCCCTGCATTCCTCAACACCATTTCATCATTCAGGGTCATTGCGCATTGTTCCATCGAAGTCATTCCCGACCGTTGAGAGCTGCAGGACGCCCACCGTGGTAGCTGTTTGTGGCGCCTGCTCGATGATAGCGAAACCGAGCCAAGCTTATCAGGTCTCGCCACCATATAACTTAACTTCGACTGGCCACGCTTCCATTTCTCGTCTTTCTTTTGTACCCTGGGCCGTCTCCAAATCTATTTCGCTCGCTCCGTCTGTGTAGGCAGACAATCCCCGAGCACCATGAACTCGGCCACTGCCACGAGCATCGAGACGTCCAATGGGTCCTTTTCGAGCCCCGTTGTGCGGCGTGCAGGTCCCGACGTCACCGAGCGCGATCCACAGCAGAAACAAAGCAATGGGACCACCACGCCAGCGCAGCCGCAGAAGCAGCCGCAAAAGTACAGACATGTGGTTGCAGTGCACTCCAAGACGAGGCCCTCGTGTCTCAGTCACGACTCGGACGCTACTCCCAGCTTCCTGGGCTTTCGAAACCTCATGGTAATTGTCCTAGGTACGCCTCAATCCCAAACGGGGGGCCCCCCTAGCCGCCTCCAATCTCGTAATTCGTCCGTCATTGACTCTTGGCAGTGGTTGGCAACCTGCGATTGATGATTGAGAATATCCAAAAGGTATATTTTCACATGCCACAACAACCAAGCAGAGACCATGCAGCTGACATCACATTTTCATCCTAGTACGGCGTTTTGATTTGTCTCAAGTGTCACGACTACAGTCGTAAAGACGTCTTCCTAGGCCTTTCGCTTTACTTTCTTATCCCATGCCATCTTATCGCAGCGTACTTAATTGAGCTTGCCGCTGCTCAACAGGCCCGAGGATCTATTAAGAGAATCAAGGAAAACTCGTCTGGTGTCTCTGAAGCAGAGCGAAAAAAGTTCCAGTCAACATGGGTCATCGTCGCCTGGGCACACGGCATCAATGTTACGCTCGCCCTCACCATCACCACTCTCGTCGTCTATTTCAAGGTTCATCACCCTCTCATCGGCACCCTGACTGAGATGCACGCCATTGTTGTCTGGCTCAAGACTGCCTCGTATGCGTTTACGAATCGCGACCTGCGCCATGCCTATCTCCACCCCGCCGAAGGAGAGCGCGAGCTTGTTCCCAAGCTGTATGCAGAGTGCCCTTATCCGCAAAACATTACGTTGGGGAATTTGATTTACTTCTGGTGGGCTCCCACTCTGGTATATCAGCCTGTCTACCCTCGAACAGACAAGATCAGATGGGTATTTGTCCTCAAGAGACTGGGAGAAATATTCTGCCTCAGCGCTTTCATCTGGGTTGCCAGTGCCCAGTACGCCGCGCCCGTCTTGCGAAACTCCCTGGACAAGATTGCGTCTCTGGACTTGATGTCCATACTCGAGCGATTGATGAAGCTCTCCACCATCTCCCTCGTCATTTGGCTAGCTGGATTCTTTGCTCTTTTCCAGTCTTTTCTTAACGCACTGGCTGAGGTTCTGAGGTTCGGCGACCGGGCCTTTTACGACGATTGGTGGAACAGCGAAAGCCTCGGAACATATTGGCGGTTGTGGAACAAACCCGTCTACACATATTTCAAACGACATGTATATATGCCCATGATCGGGCGCGGCTGGAGCCCCCAGGCGGCCAGCTTGACAGTTTTCTTCATTTCTGCGGTTCTTCATGAGATTCTTGTCGGTGTTCCTACCCACAACATCATCGGTAAGCCAGCCCAAGCGAACCCCATCTAGGCTGTATCAACTAACAACATCAGGCGTTGCTTTCCTTGGAATGTTTTTACAGCTACCCCTCATCGCCATTACCCGGCCGCTGGAGAAGATGAAGCACGGCAACACAGGAAAGCTTATTGGTAACATTACATTTTGGGTTTCTTTCACCATATTCGGACAACCGTTCGCGGCATTAATGTACTTTTATGCTTGGCAGGCCAAGTACGGAAGCGTCAGCAAACAAATGGCGTCATCGGCTGGTCGATAAAAGTTTCTAGTTCCTGGGTACCAAGTTCGATTAAGCAAATACGGCAGATCTTTTCTTCGATGTGTAATTTTATTTTGTTTGGTTCGCTATCTTATAGATGTCCCAACTCGGGAGGATGATACTCTTTCGACAAGCCATATACCTGGGACATGCCTTTCTGAACAAGCTTTGAGCGTATTCCAAACCCATGCTCATCAAATGAAGGGCATCCTTGTGCCAACCTTGTTTCTATATTGAATGTAGTCGTCCTTGAAGAACTCAATCAACTTAGCCTCCTCATGCCGAATCCTCCTGTTGAAAAACATCCAGAGAACCCCAGCGTATGCGAAAAAGCAAAAGACGTTTCCGAGCACCAACTGCGTTCCCAGGCCCCAGTAGAAAAAGCCAAAGTAGCTCGGATGTCTGAATACTGAATAAATTCCAGTGGTGATAAGCCGGTGGGAGTCGGCTTTCTTGGTTTGGACCATGTGGTTGAAGCTTGCGCCTGCGTGCAGCATGGCCGCAGAGCGAACAACTTGTCCGACAAAAGTCAAGAAGAGGCCTGCGGCCAACAACAATGGACCGAGACCAAAGGGCGACCAGTTGCGATTGGGGAAGAATATGTTGACGAGGGCGCATTCAAGGAAAGCGGTTGAGTGCGCGATGGCATACGAGGGCCAGTTCGCCGTCAGCAGGAAACTATCAACTTTGGCCACAAGAGTGTTGCGCTCAGCAGTGGTCCAGAACTCGAGGAAGTGGAATGTCGAGAGCGCGAAGAGGAAGAAGGGTGCGCGCCAGATGGGGCTGTTGGTGAAGAACAGAATGACGACCACGGAGATGGCGCTGGCAGCGAACGCGATGCCCAGGCAAAAGGCCCTGATGGCAATCCCCGCCAGAGACTTGGGCTGGCCGGGGAAGAACGGCCTCATGGCGTAAAGGTCTGTCACCGAAGTCGGGGGCGCCTCATCGTCAGATGAGAAGTCGTCCATGGGCTGGGGCGGTGGTCGTGCTGGAGGCGCCGCTCCGTGGTGGTCAGCCACCGGGTTGAAGTCAACATGGTGGGTGAAGGAACGGCCCGCCGAGGTAAGCTGAGGATCAGACATTGTAGTTGGCGTAGAACAGTAATAGCAACGGAGTATTATAAGACGAAAGTCTCAAGTCCCGGTAAGGCCGCAGTTTTTCGCAGCCGAACAGTCTGAAGCCTAGGTGAATTAGGAGGTGGTAGAAGGAGACGAGGAAGAGAAAAAGAAAAAAAAAAAAGCCCAGGAGGTGAGCGAAGAGTTAGGCGAGAAGAGAAGGAAAGGAGCGTGGGTCCAATACGCAAACAACAACAGCTACCAGTATGCAGTCGTTTTCATTGTCCTCGCATCGCGGCGCCGTGGACGTTGATTGTGAGGAGGAGGACAATATGAGTGAGAGGCGCCTTGTCAAACACTGGCCTTTAACAGTCAAGCAGCAGGGGGGGCGGTGGTGGGCACGCCGCTAGCGCCCTGCGCCTCGGGGGTGGCGGCTTCGCCGCTTCAGCAGCCAAGAGCGCACCTGACGCAGGGGCCAATCAACCCAATCAATCCAAGGTGCAAGCAAAAAGAAAAGAGAAAAAAAAGGAAACACCAGGCTGTATATCCAGTAAGAAAATAAATAAATTATTTGAACATGAATAAAAAAATATACAAGAGGGATCCAATGAACGGATGAAAACAAAAGATTAAGAAGTAAAGGGCGCGCAATAGGAACGGCGAATCGCGTCGAAAACGGGATCGAGTATTGCCACCTCCCAACAGTATCTATCACAGCCTAACCAAGAAGACGATCAAATGGCTAGCTAAAATATCATTCATCGACATCATTTCGCATAGATATTTTTAGCGGGTGTCTTGCATACCCATATCCTTATCCTGCTGTGCAATCTTCTGCGCCGGCTTCAGTACGTGAAAATAGAAGTGGCCAACTTGGCGTTGTAAATGCGAGTTTGGGCATTCAAACGATCAGCCAACACATATCAAATGATTGTGAAACCAGTAAGGGAATAATATTTGAGTCAATCCTTTTAGCTAATGGAAATGCGCTGGCACATTATAGCATGTTTGTGGCGGGGTGCTTGATTACTCCTGTTGATTGTGTTGTAGCTTGAGCACGCACATGGGATTTTTGAGGAAACAAGACACACGGATAGAACTGCCAATTTTCCTTTGTAGCCATACTTAAAGCCAGTTCATAATATGGTTCGCTCTTCAAAACAGAATGATTTAACCGCCACCGTCCTCGCTATTACCCATCGTTACGTCAAACCACTATTAGTGTCTTGTTGACCCTCCCCTCCGTCATCCCGCTCCACCAAATGCTTGTGTTTTCATATACAAACGCCCTGAAAACCTTACTGAAACACTTCCTCTATCGCTTGACCGCTTGCTGTTGTCTCTGACACCTAAATGTATGCTCAAAATGCTAGCTGTTTGCTTTCAGAAACAGCAAGGTTTGTCCGTTGACAAAAGAAAGCAGAGCGGATGCAACCATGGCTATTTAGGTGTGAACCCAAGAACAACCCAAAAAAAGAGGGAGACGGAAAATTTCAATTCGTTTGACCCCTCTACCTTTCCCATTCCTTTTCGATGTGTTCAACATCACTATCGGTCATGGGATGAAAATTGTAGCTCGATATATTTTGCATTAAGAATTTCTCGCCTTCTTCGCCCCTGAAGACGTATTGAGTGGGGCGTCCTGGAAACGTCATGTTGCTCTCAAGGCCATCAGGAGTCTGAAGTTCCGTAATAAACTTGGTTGATCTGCCACCCATGGTTCCCACGACCAGTAATGCCGTTTCAGGGACATCGGCGAGGTGCCGTCGAGAGTTCCTTCGACAGGCCCAAACTAGAGATTTCCACTCTTGTGAAGGCCATGATACGAAAACTTTTTCGCTGCCGTCTAGGCTTTCGAGTGCCGAATCCGGGATATAGACTCGCATAATAGCAGTTGGTTGGTTTGGACAGCGCTTCTTGGCATAGTAGGCGAACTTTTTGGCGACCTCAAAGGCATCGGTCATAGTGATGGCACCATGTATTCGAGTATTGAAGTCTCCAACATCTAGAGAAACTAAGGGCGATAGGTTATTGAAGCTCCCGTCCGCGTTGGTTCCCGGCATAAGTCTCCATTGGTAATCTCCACGATAGAGCACCGTATATCCTGGAATACTTTCGCGAACCCCTGGTGTCGTAGCGTTGAAAGAAAATTTCTCAATATCTCCATGGAAGCGACAAGCAGCAGGATGGAATTGATGTTGCGTTGGTTGACTGGAGACGGCTGTCTGTGCTTCTCGGGCAGCACAAAAACGATCTCGAGAGACCTCCTTAATCAGGTTTAAAGACATTGCCCGTGCCGATATCGTATCCATAATCCAGGTTTTGCATGATTGAGTCAAACGGGCATCCCGGCACAATGGGGACATGATGATATTCTGAAGTTCGTCGCTGATGCCACAAAGATACATGAGAGCACGCCATTTATTGTCCTCATCCAACCCTAAATCAAAGTCGGGTGCGTAGACTTTACGAACCCAAGGATACAATGCGCTTACAAATTTGAACGGAGTGACAGGAATCTCCTCGCTAGAGTCTAGTTGTTTGTCAACCCAGTTGTTCCAGCTGGTCCACAGGTGACGAGCAAAACGTTCATTAAAACCGAGTAATAAAAGAGTCTCGTATGAGATAAAGAATTCGGGAATGATCATAAAGTGGTCCAAGTTGGGGGTGGCAGCCGGGGGCCGGGACAAAACGCCTGAAGATCGAGGTGGAAGAGGAATGTCTCCGTACTCTTCTTTGCAAAGGCAATCCGTGAGCCGTTTGTGGATGCGTCGGGTTCCATCTTCAGAAATAAGGAGGGTGCCCTCCATCTGGAGAGAATTGGCATATTCTGGATCTAACACGGGAGAAGTGGACATTTTGTGCGATGGCAAATAATTGGCGTATTTCGAAATTTATCAAAATCAGGGCACCCCAAGCAGTCGTTAAAAGGGGGAGGCGTTAATGCTGTTTGAAGGGTATACGGGGTGTAATTCATCAGGCTGAAGTGCTTGTCTTGCAAAAAATGCCAGCATCACCGGGAAATGCTCGAGACATCAAGACCCAGCAAGCTGTTACGTCCGAGAAGGGCGCCTTATTTTTGTGCATTGGCAAGTGTGAGGGAGAAGGGGAAGAGAAAGCAAGGAAGGTGGGCTTTCAGTCGAGATGATACCGAGAGTATCACCAAACGACGACAACGGTACCCATGTTAATTAGGAAGTCGCGATTGTACCAAGATAGGACATGTACTTGTCTGTAGATCCCATTGATCGCGATTTATTTTTGACGAAATTCGCCATCCCATTGTCAAAGTATCGTTTGACCATAATGCCACCGATGCGGTGGCCAACATTCGACCAAGTATCTGGAGGCAATGTTCCTCAGTCATATGCATATTTCTGAAAGTCCGTCTTTATAAGCTTATTACACACGATCAGCCAATTCTGAGGCAAGCCAAGATGCTGAGCTCTTTCGGTTGTGTCGCAACACATGATCAAAATTTTGGTTCAGATATATATTCAAGCTCCTGGCGGAGGAGTTTAATGGAGATGGGCAAAACAAGCAATCAAGACCAAAGATGATCCTTGGGAAATAGTCTAACAAGGTATCGGTGATGAAGAAAAAAATCGGTTCAGAAGTCCATGATGTTCCATATCACATTCTTAATATCAGCATGTACTTGGTTTCGTGTCATTGGCTGGTCGTGTTCTTGAAGAGGACATAATATGCTCGGTATTAACGCACAAGGACAGGCGATCCAATGGGGACTCCACGTTCCATCGTACCTTTTACCTTGGCTATGAATCCAACCCACCTCCCTCTCCTAGCTCATGTGCATACCAAGGTGCAAGCCTCCGAAATTTGCGACACGGGATGAAACGGGGAATCGGTGCAATCCGATATGTTCAAGCAAGGAAACAACAGCTGCACGCGGTTGCATGCTTATTGGAGAATCAGGATCTAAACAGGTCGACCAAATGGACTAACGGCGATGACACTGCAGGTTGCATTTCATGCGTAGCAACCACTGAGGAAAGCCAATCTGCACTGCACCTTGCTGCATCTACGATGCGGCCGGGTGTGCCATGTAAGTAGTCATGCAAGCTCAATCATGCAGAGGTTTGGGTGAATGCCAAGATACCTAAGCCGGTTTGGTGCCTGTGTGTGGTTTCCGCCATGGCCAACTGTCAGACTATAGCAGTTGCGATAATGTTTTGTTACTAATAAAAGAAGAGCAGCGGGATCTAAACTAGATGGGTCCGGATGAGCGCATACGTCACGAGAGTTGCAACTGAATCATGAGAGTGAGGAATTCAGCGGGCAGCCAGCATCAGTGGAAGCGAGTGGACGGGAAATCATGTCCGCATATTTTGGGGCCATCGTCAATTGCCGGGATTCATCATGGCAACAGGCAACCTCGGGGAAGGGGCGCAATTGGAGCCCGGCCACATGGCCAGCCAGATTGTTGACCCATAAACTGTCAGCGGGAGCCCCATTTGGTAGTCATGAGCATGACATGAGAGCGAAGCCGAGGAGACAAGGGATGGCACAGACCACATACACGGGACACGGACGCTTTGGAAGACGATAGAAGGACAGAGTGCACTGTGGAGGTACCAGCAGAAGGGCTCGGTCCCGGGGAAGGGCACCGCGGGGATGTGATTTGCAGACGAGCAAAGAGGAAAAAAAAAAAAAAAAAACACTGGCTCCCAAGGGATCCCTGCCCCGGTCACACCCTGGCCAGGCCTGTGAGGGAAAACGAGGGAAAGGGTCCATCCAACAACCACCCACAATCTCACGCTGCGGCTGAGAGACAGTCGCTCCCCAGCGGCAGAGAGCCACCACTGGGCAGTGCGACTGGGGGGCCGCCCCACTGAACCTTCTAGAATGACGTCTCCTAAATGCCCCCCTTGGCGCATGCGCCCCGATACAACACTTGCAACGCCAGGCATGTGCCTCCCCGTTCCCGGACGCCTACGGGCGCTAAACTTAGTTGAGCGTCGACCAACTAGGCAGTGGTTGAATTGTATTTTCTGGGGTCAGCAGCGACAGACTGGACAGCCGCGTATTTAGTCGAGGCTATCAAGGGATCTATCTTGGTATGGTGAAATTATGACGCTGCCTCTCCGTTCTGTCCGTCCTGTCCGTCCTGTC